>JZKD02S1672968.1:114412-164493 GCA_000966675.3 Picea glauca | reverse complement strand
ATCATAAAGCTAACAATGCTAGGGCCTAATGGTTAAGAACATGTGTTTCCTCCTAAGAGGTTACAAGTTCAAATCCAGAGGGGGGTAGGGTATGTATACCTCCGTAGACTTTACCAGTCAAATCCCTGGGTGGAGGGGGTCCCTTGTCCCACAAACAAGGGGGTCTCAAACAACAATTTGGCGTGGCTTAGCCGTGACCTTAAAAATAGATTATTATTATTATTATTATAAAGCATATGATCTTGAACACCAGTCCCTCACATATACACCTCGCCTCCATCCTAGCAAGGATACAACACAATTGTGAAAATTTTGAAGCAGTGGAATGGTTCCACATCCTTCGAGAGCACAATATGGTAGCTAACTCAAAAGCCAACAAGGCCATAAGGAAAAAAGGAGGGACATTATTCATTAACAATCAAAGGTATGATCAACCCATCCTCTAGTTCACATCTCACATCACTCAATCACAAATCATCTCGGCAGGTGGTGTTTCTCATAACATACATCTCCCACGTAGCAAGGATAGGGCGAATAATACTAGCCCACCCCATGTAGCATGCTCTACTTAATTCCCACTCCTCCTAGTGAATGCTACAATCTGATCATTAGGAATCATAGTGGGATAATGTCTAAAACACTCTTGGCTATTAGTATCATCGCCTAATGATTTTTATTAGGAGTTACGGGACATGGCTTAGAAGAATTTTGGCATTTTGGCTCAGGACCTCCTCCTTTGTCATCATCGGAAACAACCCCTTCAACCAAGATTGGAGTAAATTTCTTACTAGAGGTTAATTTTTTATCAATTCATCATTTATCTTTGGATACCTCAGCTTTGGAATCAGTCATTGGACATTGTTTAGGTGTTGGTATTTATGAGAAGGAGCCTGGCATATGACCTATATCCTTTCATCCTCATTTTGTAATTCTTACCCTTCACTCTAGTTATCCTAGCTCTTCAATTCTTAGCTCTGATAAGATGGATTACCGCAAGCTTCAAGAAACTCGCCTTTCTCTTCATCGACATAAGAATGCCCTCAGTGAATCATGTCTTCCATCTCATCTTGAAACTTCAAACAAGAAGGAACACAACTTCAATCTCATGGTTGAAATCATAATGGGAATGTTGTTGCGAAAAAAGAAATAGTTAGGTGCATTGGAATCCATTATTTGGGAGTTAAGTTGACAATAGGGAAAAACTACAATAGGGTAGCATGAAGAATTGCCTTAGGTATCTTCCTCCATAGTTCCACATTGGACTCAACTACAATTTACTTCTACTTCTAATATTGGAGACCATCATAGGAACTCTCACTAGCCACATAGTTCCAGGGAGAACAAAGATGGAGGCAACACAACAATGGAAACAATTCTCCATCTATGAACTCATAGCATATTTTTCATGTATAGTTTAGCTCATGAACTCTGTAGTAGTTTCTCTTCTATCAACATGCTTTTAGTACATTACCTTTTGGGACTCTGTATTCAGTTTTGATTGGTTCTTGTAACTAATTCACCTAGAGGAAATCCAATGGGATCTATGAACCACAACACCTTAGTAGGAAACCCCTTTTATATCTCTCTGTTGTAAGCCTTGGCTTCAATTTTTTTACTTATTATAAATTTCTCAGTGTGTGTTAATTTTTTATTTTTTATAAAAGAATAAATATCTTTTTAGCATAATTTAATTTATTGAATATATATTAAATATCTTTGTTGATGAGTCACATTATGAAGGATCACAAACTTTGAGTATACACTTAAACTCATTATAAAAAAATAACAAACTTAAACTCTTTATAAAAAATAACAAATTTAGGTCCAAAGGAGTTGGATCTATTGGTGAGGAATGAGGATTTTTTCACTAATGAACAAGGTTCAATTTCCATGAGGGAATTTAGCCCCTAAGGTTTCCATGGTGACACTTGGAGTTAATGACCAAATATGTGAGTCTTGCATTGCACTCCCTGCACACATAGAAATGGATCAAATCCCACCTTATTTTCATCGTTGTGACTAGACACTAACTATTACAACTTCACCCATAATTTTATTTCAAAGAAAAGGGTATTGTTGCAATGGTAATGGGGAAATCATCTATCATTACTAGAGCCCTCTCTATGTGGATTGCACCTAATATTGGATTGGTCTGAATCATTCAAAGGTCATTGGATTTGGACAAATATTGGTGTCTGCATGGAGGAAGGTTATTTAGAGATTAGTAGAGGGGACACATTATTCAAAGCCATCCCATGAAATTAATCAATCAAACCTTAATGAGCTTCCTCATGAACAGGTGTAAATGCATGCAAGTTGGAATGGAAGGGGTATTAAATCCCACACTCGTTATTAATTCCATGTCGGTGCATGACATTATAAGATGTTTGATGATAGGCTCACCTCCTACATGTGGATTTTCAACGTGGGTTTATCTCTCATTGTTTTTCATTCACATTTGGTTTGGAACTTGTGCTATGCAAAGAGGGGAAGATTGAGGTCATGAAGGGTGGGTACATGCTCTGTCTACTATAAGCTTGTTTGGCCTTCCAGCTAGAACAACTTGCACTTGTTTTGGGTCCATGGAAACCATGGCTCACTACCACTATTAAAATAAATGCTAAATCCTACGTCAATTGACATTGATAAAAAGATGAATGAAACAATGTGTAAGAGAATTGTTTGAGGTGCAAAGTTCCATGGAGAATACTTTTATGAAAAGAAATATATTAGAAGAATATTGGTATGAGTTGTGGAAAATTGAGATTAGGGAGAGAGTCAAAACCCTGATGGAAATGAAGGTTTTTATGTACTCACATTCGAAGAAGCAATTCAAGCTAGCATAAATGTTGTAGCCTATGGACTCTCAAGTTGACAGAATGGTGGAACACTTGTGTATCTCTTGAGGCTATTACATCTCTTCCCATTCCATTTTACAATATCAATGAAGAGTTCTTATACACCATTTCTACTAGGGTCAAAGAAGAGGATATTAAAGAATATCACCCTTTGGATCAACCAAACATGGAAAAGGGTATAGGGAAAGCAACTATAAAGACCTCACAGTAGTAAGTAGAAATTGCCTCTAAGCACATTTCTTTTAAAAATCTTTATAAAAATTTAAACATTTTTTGTTGTGTTATTTTACTGTTTTATCAATTTATAAAACAATATAATTGTTAAAATTATACTACTAACTCTAAAATAAACCATATCATAATATTTTTATTGGCAAAACCCCACAATTTTATTTTAAACCTCGATTAAAACTTAATAAATTTTATATTACATATTTGTATAATTTAATTGAAACTCTTTTTATAATATAAATATAATAATTTCTATTATTATAATAAAAAAACTAAACTTAAACTATACATAGGAACAATACTACAATACTTTGATATCCATCTTGTACTTGATAAACAAACATTTCGAGTGAAAGGTAACAAATGTGAATTATATATCTATTTGAGGAATTATACACTTTAATATTTGTAGATGGAAATTAACAACATTCATATTTTAATTTTTTTTAGATCTAGAGGAATCAATAACTCACTAGGATTGTCTGGGCGAGGCCTAGGTTCAAATCCAGTTGGATGCCACTATAACCTCTAGGCTAGTGCCAACAACTCGCAAGATAACACCTAGTAGGAAACTTATGACTTAGCAAGGGCCAAGACATCCCAAAGCACACTGACCAGGGGTGTGAACTTCTATCCTAGAGGGCACCTACCCTTCTAGCCTTATCACAATGGGATAACATGCCCGCTTTGAGGATTGAACTCGAGTGGGGCAGATAACAAATATACTACCCGACCAACCAAGCTATCAAATGAGGACACCATTCATGCTCTAATACCCATCTCATATTTGATTAAACAAAGATGTAGTAAGAAGTGTCATAAAAATAAGATAAGAACCATTGCAAAATATATTTAAGTTTCATGGCACTTCAATATAATAAAGAAGTTAATAATTTTTTCTAACACAATTAAAATTTAGATAATAACGTTTAATAATATTTAAAGGAACTTAATTATCAAAATAATATGAAAACATTAAAAATAATTTTTTTTCATTAACTTACTCATGGCCTCACATAGCCATGTAATTATTTACCCATCAAATTTAAGCAAAAATGTCATTTTTTATAATTATACTATGTTAAATGTTTATGTAATTTAGTGTTGTCATTTCCCCTTGGGAAAGAGGGTAGAAAGAGGTTAAACTGCAATTGGGGATATCATCTAGTCTCAAGTATGGGATTCCGACTAATTCCAACATGAAAACACATGATTATATTGCTATAGCTTTATCAATGACAGCATGAGATTTTGTCTTTCTTGCGAATACTATCTAGGATAAAACCACCTTTTGGTTGTGGATTAAGACCTATAACTGCAAGGAGAACCCCTTCTAGTGGAGGTTTTTAGTGTTACAAAATTTGGCAAAATTGTCAAAAAATCCTCCACTACAACCTCTTTTATTGGCTATGGAGGTTTTAACAGATGTTCCATATAAATAAAATATATTGGGCGGGCGGAGGTTATAGAGGATGCTATTTTTTTCTGGTAATTTTATTGTCAAAATGCATTGGTGCGCCATTAAATAAAACACCACGGTGTGTACCTAAACATAAAATGCACTAGGATGATCCCACATAAAATGCCCTGAAACGTACATAAAACCAAAAAATGCATCGATGTGCCATTATATAAATTCCTGGTGCATACATAAAATGAAAACGCACCAGTGCACCATTACATGAAATTCCCCGGTGTGTGCATAAGACGAAAATGCACTAGTTCACCATTACATTATTGCCCTAGTGCATACCTATGACGAAAACACATCGGGGAAGTTATATTTATTACGCCCTGGATTCCCATTTTGTTGAGCATCGATGTGCTTCTATTTTATGTCTTTCCTGGTGCATGTATAATTCATACATTATGTTGTTTGTATTACTCTATGCACCTAAATATACTGAAATTTTGAATATTCGAGGTGAGATGTTTGTGTCATCCTTTGTTCCAAAGCACTAATGATTTTATTACATATAAATCATTGGTGATTTTATTACATATAATTCACTGGTGCATTTATTTTATCAAACGCACCGGCGCATTTAATTTATTTAAAGCACTGTTGTTTTTATTATATTTAAAAAAACAATGCATATTTATCACATGCCCACTGTAAAATTTTAAAGAGATATATATTATCACACGTTTTATGTATTGGTGCTTTGGTATAATTAATATGAATCGGTGCTTCAATATGCTTAATATGCATCGGTGCATATGGCCCCTTAAAAAGCACCGATTTCTATATTATTTCAGGCACCATTTATGTGACTTCATAATAATGCACTGATTTGTATATATATTAATTAATTGTTTTTTTTTAACATTTTTTATAATAATATTGTTGTTTATATTTTTGTTATTGCATTTTTATATAATTATTGCATTAATGCATTATTCAATGGATTACACCTTTGTTATTTGCAACAATTTAAATCATTCACATATTAATTAATCAACAATGCAACATTTTACAACATTTGACAATGCAATAAGATAACAATCTCATTTTATTATACATGAATAAGAGACCCATGGTCATAATCAAAATGGGACCAATATGTAATTGTTACACTTATTGGTAACATGTCCTCATGCAATTGGGACATTATTTCCACTATATTAAGCAAAATACCTAATTTTTGCAGACCGATATTCTAAAACATACAACTTATAATAACATTCAATTATATTGATTTTCTTTTATCACTTGAACTGCTATCATTGCTCGAATTGTGTGAAACCCTCATTTATTGATCAGTTGTAGGTGATATTGTACTTTGGTTACTTAAACAAATGTTTTCTTACTTGACTTGTTTTTGACGTTCCAATTGCTCATCTTCCATCTACAAACATAGAAATAAAGTGTATTAAGTAAATCTACATTTATAATATAGTAGAATACACATGATTGCATAAATAAAAAAGTGTATCATAGCAATGACTGATTTATAAACCGTACACATGATTTTGAAGCTTTGTCTCATGCCATGTAACAAAACATTTTCGGTTGGCTCCTTTCCATACTTTGTTTTTTGCATGTTTAATATGCCATGACAAAGCATAGTGATATAATTAAGATTAATGTTTCTTATTTTTCCATCAATTATAAAACAAGGGAAGTTAAAAAACATAGCTACTTATGAATTGTTCAATTAAACTTTGATACTTCAACAGAAACTCACAACCCTTAGTTAACCTAATGTGATCAATTGTTTGGTTGGATCTTCTTTGTATGCTAGCACCTATTAGAAGATGTCCATGGGCCAATGTAAATTAATTATTCAAATATAAATATCACAACAAATATGAAAACTTAAGTAATGTAAAAAATGTAAGTACTCACAAACTTTTCAATCAACCATTTTCTTCGTTGTTGTCCTACCTTGTGTGTTGATTGGGTTCCATTTTGCTTTCATTTCTGCAACAAAAAAATTGAAAATTAGTATTTAATATGACAAATAAATTTGATGTACATAAAAGAATAAACGAATGATCACATACCTCTGATGCACATTGTTGTTGGGATGCATCTTCCTCTGATGCAATTATGTTAATTTATTTTACCTTCTCCTTGTATACTTTTTTGCACATCCCTACCAACATGTATTGGCTTTCCCCTAGTTTGTCACTTGGATTTTTCATAATATTCCTAAAAAATGAAAAAACACAATATTTTTTTTAAATGGACATGAAAGTAAATATAAAAATACAAATTAATTTGGGAATTATTGGAATATGTTATAGAAAAACATGTTTAATAATAATATCTTTTATATGATTCTATTGTTTATTGTAAGTTTTTGCTATTACAAGTCTCACGGGTCTCATTCACCATGGCTTCAAAAATGCTTCTTGTAGTGTACATATAACCTGATTCTTGGAGCCAATTGATTTATTTTTGTATTGTAAGTGGAAATAACATCTATACGTTCTTTCCACTATATCCCTCAAAGATCTGTAAAACAATTCCCCCCTCTCATTAACTTCAAGCACCACTCCAAAGGAACTGATGACCAAGCCATCATCATCATTTACATCCTTAACAATTTTTTCCTCTTAGGATGAGATTCCATTCCCTCTCTATCAGTCTTTTCATAACATTAAAAGAATGTGAAATCGAGTGTTTAAATATTGTTAGAGATTAATGTTAAGAAATTCATTTTTAGTAAAAGTCAAAGAAAAACTTAATGTTTTTATATTTTGATCCACCTATTTCCCCTCTTTGAAACATTTCCATAAATATTTTATGCTCTTTTGCACTCATATAGTAAACAATATTATCATGTTTCTTCAAGTTTTTTATTTGCATAACACACATTTACCAATATACATCATTAATTTAAACTTACAAATATTTCAAATATATTAACTTTTTAATAAAACTTAAAGAACTTGCATACCTCTCTTCTTAGGATTGTTGAAAATTTTATTGTCATTGATGTCAACTTTAGAAGAAGTCTACAAGAAGACAGAAGGTGTGGTCATGAGGCCTAAAGTTGACTGAGGAAAATGAGGTTAAAGAGCATTATAAGTACATGAAAAACCCTCATGGATGGATAGTCATAGTCATGCCATTCCCAATGATAGGTGGTATGCCACGTGGTTCCTCATGGTTAAGGAGATATGTCCTCTTGAAGTTGGAAGCCCTGAAGAATGGTTAAGAATCCACTAAACGATTGCAACATGAAGTTAGAAGTCATTAATTAAAGGGTAAAATGGTTATAATAGAAAGTGTAGGTCGACCCTAAAGTAAAGAAAGGGAGTTACTTGGACAAGTATAGATACAAATCATAAGACTCTCATTTACACATAAAAAAGTTCATTGAATATTTATCTATCAAGTGAGAAAGTGGTATATTGGTGAAATATGAGGTAGCAAAGTCTGAGGCAATGAATGAAAGCAAAGGGAAAAGTCTACAAGAGCAAGAAGTGATGTTACTAGCTTTATGAGGTTATCCGCAGATCGCAGTGGAGCAAGGCGTGAACATCCACAAGTCGAAGTGGAGCAAGGCATGAACATCCACAAGTCGCAGTAGAACAAGGCCAGGACATCCGCAGGTTGATAGTTTACAAGTCATGGATCTGTGAAAATGTCTTGAATGAAGATGTTATATTGTGTTTTTTAAAGATGATATGCACCAAGTTGGTCTATGGTTTGAAATGATATGCTTCAGGCTTTCTTCACGAGTAAAGGTATGTCTTTTATGTGTTTGTTTGAGGCTTGTATCATGGATGGTTTGGCACATGCTTAAGGCATGTCTTGGAGGTCCTTTTGGTACATGATTTCATATGGTTGAGGTTCATGTCTTGGTGATATTGATACATGCTTGAGACATATCTTTGGTACTTGGTTTATGGATGTTATGGTTCATTGTTAGAGGCACATATTTGTGATATTGGCATATATTCGAGGCATATATTATGGTATGATACATGCATTTGGTATGTTCTAGCACATGGTTTGGATACTTTATGTTGGGCATCTAGTTGAGAGATGTTCTTGGTGATATTGACATATGATCTATGTGAGTCCATTTGGTTTCGTTGATGTTGAGTATCAATGATATATTTACAGTGATAGGTTGATGATGGTATATGAGTGACAGTAACAGTGATAGGTTGATGTATCAGTGTCAGTATCAGTGATAGTGACAGTGACAGAGATACTGACATGGATAGTGATAGATTGGATGATAGGTTGATTATCAGTTACAGGTTGATGTGACAATGACAATGATAGTGATGTATATTTTAACCTTGTACAATTATTTACTGCAAACATATTTTCAATAAAAGAACATAAAATATACAATGGAAAATACACACATTGTACAAATATTTTTCCTTGGAAACCCAAACCAGGAAAACCAACATCTTCTATATTCATCTTATCATTCATTGTTTACAATAAAATATACATATGGGATCCTGTAGCATCCAAAACCCTAATCCAATAGCTCATATTAGTCAACAACCCTAATTACTTAATCGAAAATAGAAAACCATCGGGGGAAAATTGTGTGCCAAAAAACCACCCAAAAATGGACATGAAAGTTGGTAAAAAAACAAAATTGGGGGCACCTCCCCTGAACCCTCATGTAAGGGAGCTTATGCCCACCTGCAAACCCCCCAGAAAGGGGGGAGGAGCCCCCCTGTGACCCCCTGGGAAAGGGAGTGCTTCACCCCCCTCTTACCCCCCTACGCACCTAGTGCAATGTAAACACTAATACTAGTCATGCAAAGAATATAACACATACCCAACATGTGGCAGGTTGAGTCTACACTTATATTTCATGGCGGAAGGAAGGGGAAAAGAAAGGGGATTGTAGCCTCCTTCCAGTTGGTGCCATAGAATTCAAGGAGTCGTATCTTACTTCAGGTTGGAGCCTGTAAACTAGGGGTTTGGAGCCTCCTTGAAGTTGTAGCTAGAGAATTCAGGGAGTTGTAGCTTCCTTCAAGTTGGAACCTATAAATAGGGGGTTAGAGCCTCCTTCCAATTGGTGCTGGAGAATTTAGAAGTTGGTGTTTCCTATGAATGTAATATTTGATATATATAGAAAAACATTATGTGGTTTTCTCCCATTTGGGTTTCCACGTAAATTATGGTGTATTTTGTATCTATGGTTATTTATGCACTATTGATTGATATCGCTTATGATATATTGAATTTAATAGTAAATGATATAATGTTGATAAAGTCAATATTCACATGTTGTGATTGAAAATGGTAAAAATTTATCAATACTGATTCATCCCCCACCCCCTCAGTATTCCGACAATTGGTATCAGAGAAGGTCCTTCAAAAAATAGTCTAATCACTAGAAGTAAGATCATGGAGTATGATAATATTGGAGTACCAATGTTTGATGGTCATAATTATTCCTTCTGGAATAAAATGATGAAAACCTGTTTGCAGGCACATGAATTTGATGTCTTGCAATCATTAGTAGACAGATACACAACATTTTCTACTCCCCCAACCGAAAAGGATGGAAAGAAACTTAGTGAAAATAACTTGAAGGCTAGAGGCACCATTCTCAACAGTCTGGTTGATTCAGTATTTGTGAAGCCGATGCATTGTGAGTCTGCGAAGTATCTTTGGGACAAACTTCAAAATATTTACGAAGGATATGCCAAAGTAAAGGGGGTCGAGCTTCAAACTTATAGAGGTAAGTTTTAACAACTGATAATGAAGGAAGATGAAGATATTGTAGCTTAATTTCTACGAGTTGATGAAATAGTAAATGTCATTAAAGGATTAGGAGAAGAAATTAAAGAATCAATAATTGTTCAAAAGGTACCAATGTCTCTTCCAATGAGATTTGATCCTAAAATTTCATCCCTAGAGGAAAGAACACCTATTTCCACGTTGAGCATGGATGAGCTACATGGGATACTTATTACTTATGAAATGAGGATAGAGCAGGATAATCCACCTAGGAAGGAAGAAACATTCAAGGCATCCAAGAAGAAAAAGGAGAATAAATATGAGCCAAAGTCAAATCCAAGTTGTAGTTGTAGTGATGATACAGATGAAGATGAAGAAATATCCAACTTCTTAAGGAAGCTAAAGAGAGGAACTTTCAAGTACAAGGGTATGCTTCCTTTGATATGCTTTAATTTTTGTAAAATTGGTCACTTTTGTTCTGAATTCCCTTATGATAATAAGTCATATGGTGATGAATAAGAATCTTCTGTGAAAGAAAAGAAAAGAAATAAAAAAGGGAGAAAAGAGAAGAGACAAAAATAAATTATTCAAGAAAAGTCTATATTCAAAAGAGGATAGATTCTCATCAAATGAGGATGATGATAGTGACAATGATTAATAAAATGTTCTCTTTATGGCTTTCAAAAATGATGAAGAGGATTATGAACAATAAGATGAAGTAGATCTTGAAGCAAAACTGATCAATGCTTTAGATGAACTGAATAAATAAAGAAAGAAAAACAAGTTACTCAAGGGAGAATTAATCAAGCTAAAAGAGAGTTCTCAAACACCTAACTCTGAAGAAGATCAAAAAATTATTATGAACCTAAAATTTCAAATTGAAGAATCCAGAAGGATTGAAGAAATACTAAAAAACCAACACAAAGAAAAGGAGAAAGAGAGGGAGAGTTTAGAAACAAAATCATTTATATGAGGAAGGAACTTCGTAATAGAGACATGCAACAGGATATCACTAAAATACTGGATGAAATCATCAGTGCTTAAAGGCCATATCATGACATGTCTAGACTGGGATAGAACCAATCATATGCAGAGAAGGGTTTGAGTTCTATGACTACATAAGAGGAAATTGAACAAAATACTTATGAAGAAGTCACCAGAGGATCCACCAAGAAGGAAGAATGCAAGCCTTCAAATGAGAACAAATAGGAATTCGAAGGAACTTAAAAATAATACTACAAAAGGAAGACATCGTCTATAAGACCCGAGATTCAGAATCAATAGTCATCCATGGAAAGAAATCAAGAAGAAAACTATAGAAGAACAACACCATTAAGAGGATCTCCCAAGTATCAAACTATCTTTCTTGGTTCATATTATTTTTGTAACAATTTCAAGAACAAATCTATAAACTACAAAGCTTATCTAAGAGCATAAAAAATTATGAAGGTCACTCTAGAATTAATCATCTCAGAAAGCCTCATGCAACATATAACGAAAACTATAACAGTTTTGGATCACTAGAAGATGAAGTAGAATACTACAAATGCAACAATTTTGGACATATGGTGAAATATTTCAGATTGATCATTCCCCGAAAGGAACCAAAGAAGGATTTCAACAATCACTCAAAAGAACCATCAAGAATATGGAGAAGGAAGCATGATAAATTGAATTTTGAAGAATGTGTTATTTCTCTACAAGCTCAAGACAGAAGAAGTGACTAGTATGTTGAAAGTGGTTGTTCAAAGCATATGATAGGTAATAAGAACAGATTCGTAACTCTAAAGAAAGAAAGATATGGATCCATTTCGTTTGGCAGTGACAACTCAACCAAAATTATAGGAAAAGGCACAATCAAGCTTGGAAGTAAGAATGCCAATGCATAAAATTTCCTACTTGTTGAGAACATGAAGCATAATCTACTAAGTGTGAGTCAAATGTGTGATCAAGGACATAGACTTATATTTGACTCAGATAAGTGTGAGGTAAGGAAAGAAGGATCAAGAAAATTGGTAGCTACAGCAGTAAGGACACCAAACAATATATACATCTTAAATGAGATTAGAAAGAAAAGATTTTGCTTGGGAAAGGAAAATGAAAGTTGGATTTGGTACCAAATAATGGGGCACATGAACTTTGAAAATCTAGTCAAAATCAACAGAAAGGAAGCAATAAGAGAATGCCTAAAATTTCAAAACCATCCAGTGCTATGTGTAAGCATTACCTACATGGAAAACAAACAAGAAAAAAATTCGATCAAAGGAATACTCTACAACAAAGCCATTGTAAATTGTGCATACTAATCTTTGTGGGCCAATGAGAGCAAAAGGATTGAATGGTGAACAATACTTCATGCTGCTTATTGATGATTATAAAAGAATGATTGCAGTTTGTTTTCTCAAGAAGAAATCAGAGGAATTTGAGAACTTCGGAATATACAAGGAGATGGTTGAAAATAAAATGGGTTCGAGAATTAAGTGCTTGAGATTAGACAATGGAGGTGAAGTCACATCAAAATAATTCATGGATTTATGTGAAGAGCATGGAATAAAAAGGAAGCTCTCAGTAGCTAGGACACCTCAACAAAATGGAGTCATTGAAAGGAAGAAAAAAACTATAACAGAGATGTCCAGAACGATGTTGAAATATTCAAAGTTGACCAATATATTTTGGCTACAAGAAGTTCAGGTGATTGTTCATATCTTGAACAGAGGAATGGTCAGAAGTAACAGTGACAAAACCCCATATGAGTTATGGAAGGGAAGACTAGCAAACATAAATAATTTTAGAGTATTTGGAAGCAAATGCTACATAAAAAGAGAAGATGAAAGAGTTGGAAAATTTGATTCTCGAGTTGATAAAGACATATTGGTTGGATATTCAAGAAAAATAAAAGCATACAAATATTACAATATGGGACTCAACAAGATAGTGGAAAGCATAAATGTAAATATTAATGAAGCAGATGTGTTGAAGATCAAAGAAGAAAGAAAAAATTCTAATGAACAGGAAACCAAAAAAGAACTAAAAGAAGAAGAGGTATACGAAGAAGAACAACAACAAGAAGAAGAGAAGCAGTTGGAATAAGAACAAGAAGAAAATGATCAACAAGAATTTCATATGCCTTTGAGGATACCTAGATGTCGGATTCAGAAGAATCATCCACTAGAACATATTATTGGAGATAGAAATGTAGGAATAGAAACTAGAGGAAGTAAAAGGGCATGTACAATAGAACATAGATACGTTGCAATACTATCCACAATTGAACCTAACAACTTTGAGGAAGCTAGTAATAATGAACATTGGGTCAAGGAAATGGAAAAATAATTGGATCAAATAGAGAAGAATGAAACATGGGAACTGGTTCCAAGACCAAAGAACAAAAATGTGATTGGTACAAAGTGGGTGTTTAGAAACAAACTAAATGAAGAAGGAAAGGTAATCATAAACAAGGAAAGGTTAGTATGCAAAAGATATGCTCAAGTTGAAGGAGTATATTTTGAAGAAAATTTTGCCCCTGTTGCTAGAATGGAAGAAATCAGACTAATCTTGGCCTATGCATGTTCCAAGAAAATCAAATTATATCAGATAAATGTAAAATTAACACTTTGAAATGGTGAATTAGAATAATAACTTCAAAGAAGTATACATCTAACAACCAGAAGGGTTCCCACTGTCAGAAAAGGAAGATTATGTTTGCAGGTTGAAGAAATATCTGTATGGATTCAAGAAAGCACCCAAATCTTGGTACTCAAGATTGGACAGTTATTTGCAAAAACAAGTATTCATAAAGGATATTGTATATAAAAATCTCTATGTAAAGGTTGATAGGAACAACATACTTATCATTGTATTATATGTGGATGATATTATCTTTGGAAGTGATGATGACAGGATGAGTAAGAATTTTTTTCAAGATATGAAGAATGAGTTTGAAATGTCACTACTTGGTGAATGGACATTCTTTTTGGAACTTTAGATATCTCAGCTGGATGAAGGAAGTTTCATTTCCAAAACCAAGTACATCAAAGAAATGTTGAAAAAGTTTGAAATGGAATATTACAAACCAGTAAGTACTCCTATGGTGACTAGTTGCAATTTGAGAAAAGATGATGAATCTAAAGAAGCAGATCAGAGACTCTATAGATCGATTATTGGTAATCTACTCTATGTGACATCCTCAATACCAGATGTAATACAAGCAATTGGACATGTTGCAAGATTTGAAGCACCACTGAAGAAAACTCACATTCTAGTAGTAGAGAGGATATTTAGATATTTTAAAGGAACAATGGAGTTTAGATTGTGGTATCGAAAAGGAAATGAGATAACAATGGTCACATACACACATTCATATTAGGCAAGAAGTATTGATGATCAAACAAGTACTAGCAGAGTAGCCTTCTACTTGGGTGATTTTATGGTATCCTAGTTAAGTAAGAAATAATCCCCAATATCATTATCTACACATAAGCATAATATATTGCAGAAACAACATGTTATACTCAAGTTCTCTGAATGAACAAAACCCTGCAAGATATACAAGTGAAGTATCATGATCCTATTTCGATATTTTGTGACAATACCAATGCTATAAGTATATCCAAGAATCCAGTGATGCATTCCAAGACCAAACATATTTCGATCAAGTTTCACTTTCTATGGGAACAAGTTACAGAAAATAATATCAAGTTAGAGTACATTGGGATAGAGGAACAGATTGCAGACATCTTCAATAAACCTCTCCCGAGAGAGACATTTGAGTATCTTCGATAGAAACTTAGAGTAGTCTCTTCTCCTCAATGATCTCTATGCAATTCCCACAAAGAAGACAAGGGAAGAGAAATCATTTGTGAATAAAAAGGAACCTTAATATGAATGTATTTTTATATATGTTAGTAGTATACATCATCAGGAAGCACCAATGGAAAAAATGCACTAAGAGAGTGAAAGAACAAAATAATGAGAGACGGTTTAGAAGCATATTGTCAGGGCGAGTTACCCTTTTCCATTGATGTCAAAGGGGGAGAAAAGAACATACGCATGCATACAGGGAGAGCATTGGTCACTAGGGGAATATGAGTGTTTCCATCAATTCCAAAGGGGGGGATTGATGAAAAATTGATTGTAATTGATGTCAACTTTAGAATAATTGAAGCCTATAAGTGTGGTCATGAGGCCTGAAGTTGACTGAGGAAAATTAGGTTGAAAAAAATTACAAGTACATGCAGAACCCTCATTTATTCATAGTCCTAGTCATGTTGTTTCCAATGGTGGGTGGTACTCCATGTGGTTCTTCACAATTAAGGAGATATGCCCTCTTGAAGTTGGAAGCCATGAAGAATGGTTAAGAAGCCCCTAAACAGTTGGAAGAAGAAGTTACAAATAATTAATTAAAGGGTAAAATGGTTATAACAAAGAGTGCAGGTTGAACCTAAAGTGAAGAAAGGGACTTACTTGGACAAGTATAAATACACATCATAAGCCTCTCATTTACACATAAAAAAGCTCATTGAATATCTATATATCAAGTGAGAAAGTGATATATTGGAGAAATATGAGGTAGCGAAGTCTGAGGCAACGAAGGGAAGTGAAGGGAAAAGTATGCAAGAGAAAGAACCAATGTTACTAGCTTTCTAAGGTTATTCACGGGTTGTTGTGGAGCAAAGTGAGGACATCTATGGGTTGCAGTGGAGCAAGGTGCGAACATTTGCAGGTTGATAGTGCACAAGTCGCAGATCTTTGAAAAGTTCTTTAATGAAGAAGTTGTTGTGTGTTTGTTGAAGATGATATGAAAAAGGTTGGTCTATGGTTTGAAATGATATGCTTCATGTTTTCTTCATGAGTAAAGGTATGTCTTTTATGTGTGTTTTTTAGGCTTGTATCATGGATGGTTTGGCACATGCTTAAGGAATGTATTGGAGGTCCTTTTGGCACATGATTGCATATGGTTGGGATTCATTTCTTGGTGATATTGATAAATTCTTCAAACATATCCTTAGTACTTTGTTTACGGATGTTATGTTTCATTGTTAGAGAAACATATTTGTGATATTGGCATACATTTGAGGCATATCGTATGGTATGATACATGCTTGTGGTACATTCTAGCACATGGTTTGCATACTTGACGTTGGGAATCCAGTTCAGAGATGTTCTTGGTGATCTTGGCATATGATCTATGTGAGTGCATCTGGTTTCGTTGATGTTGAGTATCAATAATAAATTGACAGTGACAGGTTGATGATGGTATATCAATGACAATGACAGTGATAGGTTGATGTATCAATGTCAGTATCAGTGATAGTGATAGTGACAGTGACAGAGACGGAGATAGTGACAGGGATGGTGACAAGTTAGATGAAAGGTTGATTAGCAGTGATAGGTTGATGTGACAGTGGCAGTGATAGTGATAGTTTGAGTCTACACTTATATTTCAGGGTGGAAGGAAGGGGAAAGGAAAGAGGGTCGTATCCTCCTTCTGGTTGGTGACAGAGAATTCAGGGAGTCGTAGTTTCCTTTAGGTTGGATCCTATAAACTAAGGGTTTTGATCCTCCCTCTAGTTGGTGACAGAGAATTCAGGAAGTTGTAGCTTCCTTCAGGTTAGAGCTTGTAAGATAGGGGGTTGGAGCCTTGTTCCAGTTGTAGCTAGAGAACTCAGGGAGTTGTAGCTTCCTTCAGGTTGGAACCTTTAAACAAGAGCTCAGAGCCTCCTTCTAGTTGGTGCTGGAGAATTTGGAAGTTGGTGCTAGAGAATTTGGAAGCTGGTGCTTCGTATGAATGTAATCTTCGATATATATGAGAAATCATTTCGTGGTTTTCTCCCATTTGGGTTTCCACATAAATTCTGGTGTTCTATATATCTATGGTTATTTATGCATTGTTGATTGATACTACTCATGATATATTGAATGCAATAATAGATTATATACTGTTGATAAAGTTAATATTTATGTGTTGTGATTGAAATTGGTAAAAATTCCTCAATACTAATTCACCCCACCTCTCAGTATTCCAACATGACTGAGCTACCATTGCACTCACTACTATTATAACCCTAAATTGCACCATACATGCATACCTGGCATTAGGCCATATTACTTGCTATTTTTGCCAAGCCATCATTGAAAGCTCTTCTTAAATTTTTTTTTTGTTGAAGATGTATGCGGCCTGCACCACTACTGCCCGCATGTGTATGCTTGCTGCACAACTACAACTCGCGTACGTATGCTAGTTGCACCAATACAACCTGTTTATACCGACAAAAGTTGCAAAAAATAAAAGTTGTAAGGGGATACGGGCTTTTGGGTAGTTTCCTAACAAATTGACCGCCCATATCCCATCACCGAAACGAATAACTATCTTTTTGGCATATAAAAGAAGGTGTTGGGGTCCCATTCCTACAAGAAGCATGAAAGCAGTGAAACTCTTCCCATTTCATAATCCCCCCTTGCCCCAAGAATTTGCATCCACATTGTGAGTTTTGAGCTAGAATTCCCTATTCTAGCTTTTTTCCTCCATTACTAGCCAAATCCATTTCCTAGAGAGAGTTGAAGAGGAGCAAGATACGTGGAAGTAGTTGGAGATTGGTGAAGAGGATCCCATGACTGGTTTCGAGGAGTAGTCACCGACCTCATTTTTTAAGTGAATTTGTGAGATTAATATAAAGAAGTACTTTTTTCGTCCCGTCATATGATGTCTTCAATCTTTATGTTTGATTTACATTTTTGTTATGACATCTAACTCACTAATTTATATATAGAATGCATGTTCGTTGTTTCTTGTTTGTCTTTTGGTGAATGCAGGTCAGCCTTGGGAGGAGACTTGCAGTCAGGAAACAATCAAGCGCAAAGGGATTGACACCGGACGCAGAGTTTAAGGTAAGACTATCGGATCCCTATACTTTTTACTTTATGCATGAATGTGGGGTATTGTCGGGATAGTTGTTAAAAGTAGGGGACTTTAGACAGTTAGCTCTGCCTGCACTTTAGAAACCTAGTGTAGTCCGTAGGGGGGTTTTCCCACTATAGAAGAATTGGCGACCATACTAGGGAAATCTCTAGGCTTTTTAGGGGATTTTTGTTTTTGGGTGTCTTTAATTGGTTTGTTTACTATTTCTTGAGTTTTTTTGTAAGTTTTTGTGTCTTTAAGGGATTCTGGTCTTTCATACCAGTACTCCCTGACTTGTCATCTTGACTGTTAGTTTTCTTTTTAGAGAAGTTACAGAGGTGTACGCGGCCTGCAGTGGATCTGCACGCATACATACACGCCCTACCTTTGGATAGCTCGCGTACATACGCAGGCTGTTGAAGTGTCAGTAGTGTGTCTGTGTCAGGAAAATATTTTTCAAGAAGAGGCAGTCATCCTCTTCCTTGATTGAAGCCATACTTCTCAGAGGTTTTCTTGATCTAGTCTCGATCTCTGTTTTTACAGTCTTTAGCCTAGGTTTAACGTCAGTTAGGTTTTTCTTTATCAATATTTCTTGTGTTTTCTTGGTTAGGGTTTGAGACAAGTTTGTGAGTCCTTTCTGATCAGCTTATTTAGTATTGTCAGTGACTCTCTGCGAGCCGCAGTAGACCAGAAGTTAGTTTTTGGTCTCGTCTTGTCTGTGCTTTTTCCCTTTACTTGCTTTGGAAGAAAAGAAAAAGAAGTTATTTCTAGTTTCTTATTTTGAAGCATAAAAATAAAAATAAAAATATTTATTTTCTTTGTTTGGTTAAGTAGTTACATTGATTATATTACTTGTCTGGAAAAAGAGTGATTTCTTAAGTTCTTTATCTGAATACTTATAACACTAAGTAGCTCGTAGTCGAGCGAAATCTTGTTTTGGGTGTTTCTTTTAAAAAGATCTTAGAAAAAAAAAAGAGTTAGTTGAAAAGTTGGTTAAAGAGTTTAAATTTGCAAATATTTATTTGTCAAAAGAAGTAGTTTTTTCTTTCAGTTTCATTTAATGCTCTTCTCTTTCGTCTCTTAAAAACACACCACTAGTTTCACTACCGCCTCCTTGACTTAAAACAACCACTTAAAATTAACGATAAAGTAAAAATTATTAGACTTTTTGTTTGTAGGGTCCATCAACTAGTCTAGGCTAGAGCCTTAATTTAGGTTGGAGAGGAAACTCTTCAAGGATATCAAACAAACATAGGAGTTTGTGCTAGGGAGTGTCAAAAAGTCCAGTAAACGTGGAAGTTATCTGGGACCCCCCTCTAACAGAGGGGCTAAACATGAGGTCGCATGCGAAAAGGTAGCGGAGATAACCCCTCCAAATCCAGACCAAGCGTAGCGGGGAACACATATAAAGGGCTGATCTTGGGATTCCGTTGATCGCATTTTCCATGGAGCTTCATGGGTCTCAAATCTATTCGAGGTCCTCAGTCATCTTCCAGAACACTTGCTTTCGATACCCTTGATAGGTTTCGGGATTGATACCCTTCTCATTGCGATCCACCCAACTCTCGACTGTACCCGCTTGGTGACTATTCGCGCACTGGAAACCTAGTTGCCATTATTTTAGTGACTTACACAGGTGATTGTGGGAGTATACCGCGGTACCTAGGGTAGAAATTGGGCCACACTTTGCAGAGTATACCCAGAGGGTGCTTCCGTATTCAAGTTGCACTTGCACTAGTAAGTTTCTCTATTGTTGGCTTGATTTCTTTATCTCATAAGAACTTTTCTAGTGTGTGTTGGTTTTCAATGTTAGTAAAATCCATAGTGTGTCATTGATTTTCTCACACAGTGGAAGATCAAGAGCCCCGCCGGTCATGGAGGCTTTTGGGCCTGCCACCAGTTGAAGTGGAGCCACCACCACCACCGCTAAGGCGAATACTTGACTAGCAAGGGTCATTTGAGGCGACTGGGTAGCAGGAAACTGTACCCGAGGCATCCCTGAGAGGAGAACATTTGAATTCAAAGGAACGAACCATTTCTGACCTTGGAGTGAAAGATCTTGGTCTGTATAACTCTCTGATCACTGACTTATCGATGCCTATCATTGTACAAGTTGTCCCTCCATGGATAACACATCATGAGCGACAGATAGTGTTGCAAGCAGCGATGGAAACAAACACTGTTACTTCCTCTGGGAGTCCTCATACTTCTTCAACGACTGTCACCATGGGGGGTGTTCTGCCTCCTAACTCTCCCTCGCAGGTCTGAATCACTATGGTCTCGCCCGCCTCTACCTCGGGCAGTGGTCTGATTCCGTCTATGGTGGTGATCACCACTCCTTTCACCTAGAGTGCGACGGGCCCTCCATTTTCATACGGGATGTCCGACTTTGATACAAACTCGGTCCTATCCTAGTCCACCCTACAGACTATGGGTATGGGGGAAGGGAGCTCAAACGTTCCTCTGCAAGGGTCCATGGGGGGCACCTCAACCCCTTATAATGATTTCCCTTATGGTGGGGGTCATATACCTCTTTTGTCTCCTTTTCTCGGCGACGCTTCTTAGTAACCCGCTTGGCCGACCATGAACTACAACTTGTTTGGAGCAGGTAGTCAAGGACCTTCTTCTAACAAAACACAGGTGGGTTCTTTGTTGTTCTCTTTATTCGTCACTTTTGGTAACAATGCATTCTCGTCAGCTATTGTCTCAGCCGAGGGCAACCCTGGTTTTGGACAACCAAATCCTACGTAGGGTACTATTCCTGTACAGGGGAAAATACCTCACAAGGACCTTGGAATTCATGGCAGGGATCAATCCCCTCATCAGGGATACCGACCAGGGGCAACTCCTTCCATGGTCAATGGAACCCAGGGCAAGGCTCTGTACCTATGCTCATTGGATTGGTAGGGGGAAACCCTTTCTAGAATCTTTAGAACACAACATCGGGAGAAATCCCTTCTCATCCCTCAACGTCCAATTATGGAAGTCAACCATTGACGTCTCAACAAGCGTAGTATCCGTACGTTGGCCACGACCATGGTTTTTACCAGAACCCTGGTCAACAACCTAACTTTTCCTAGCAACCTGGTGCCAGCCAAAATCCAGGATCCTTTTTCCGTGTACATAGTCAACAACCCAAACTACTGTTTCTTGCAACAATGCATTTGCCAGACTTGACCAGGTTATTAAACGATCCAATCTCTCACGATCCGCATTGGCCTCCCATGCCGATGAAGTTTCCCTCAGACATTCTGAAGTTCGAAGGTAAGCCCAACGAAGATCTGGGTGATCATCTAACTACCTTTTACCTATGGTGCTCGTCCAACTCGTTGAAAGACAACTCCATCCAGTTGCATTTGTTTCAACGCACTCTTATTAGGAGTGCCACAAAATGGCACATCGAGCTCGACCACTCAAGATACTCTACCTTTGGCGAATTGGTCATGGTTTTCCTGAACCATTTTCAATTACCTGTGAGATACAATGCCGACATCGAATTGTTGGCCAACTTTTACCAAACAAAGGTTGACCATATCTCTGATCACATCCACGAATGGCGGCGTAAGAAGAGTTTGATAAAGGTGCCAATACCACCAACTTTCCTACTAGAGTGGTTCATTAAGTCTTTGGTCCCTCAGTTATCCAAGGACATCACGATGTCAGGAGTCTTTTCCAAGGAAGAAGCTATTATGAGAGCTCAACAACTAGAGTTGATATACTCTCAGTCTGGTTTACTTTATGAAGTTTTCCCATATGCACCGCGGTCTATACTTGATAATACCACAAAGAGGTCTGGACCACATGCCGATGGTATCGTTGGTTCAACGCAAACGAAGCCCGCTGATCAACTGTCAAACCAATTGCAGCAATTGTCAATACAACATATAGCATCCAGCCAAACCCCTAGTTCGACTACTCCCCCTACTCAAACGTCGGATGTACATAGTGTGCAATCGACGAACCCGAAGGCCACCCATCAGCTTGATGGAAAGAAGAAACAGTGAAAGAAGGGTAAGAGGGATAAGAAACCTACCAACAATGCTGGTGAGGGAAACACAAAAAAGAATAAGTCAAAGTATCTGTGTAACCTTTGCATGGAGGACCATCCGACTCACTTGTGCCCTTAGCTTTCGGTGGCCCAAAATTTATTGGCATAGCAATAGCCTGTTGTGTTAACGAACCCATTTCCTCATGGGAAAAATTTAACCCAAGCCTCTTAGAGCGCGGATGGGGGTAGTCAGGGACCCCCTTCATCTTCTAGTAATCCCTCGTCCGCAAATGTGTATATGTTGAAAGGTGATGCTCATATAGAAACTAGGACACATGACTACGGAATGCCAAGCACTTCTGAGAAAGGTAAAGAAGATGAAAACCCATATGTTCCTCTCCAAATCGAGAAGAAGTTGGGAGAAACAATGACACACATCCCAAAAGGTGTGTTCAAGAAATCTTCCCACAATCCAAATGCGAGGGCCACCCAGAACTACTCTGTGGTGGAGGATTTGTCACAAACCCCTTGCGCAATGTCTACTTTGGAGGTCCTCCATAGATGCCCTTCCCAGAGAAAGGCTCTATTAGCTGCCTTAGGATCCGCTGAGACTTGTAATAAGGGAACAATCATGCTTGATACGACCGACTTAAAACCTCATCTCCCCTACCACGTGGCGTTTCAGATAGTAGTGGCTTACACCACAAAAAATTTTACTCGGAACATTTTCCGCACGGTGGTCGATGAGGGTGCCTCAACATGCATGATGTCGTTGGCATGTTGGAAGGCCATTGGCCAACCTATTTTGTCTCCTTCACCTACTCTTATTACCATTTTCGACGGTCATTCATTCCAACCACATGGAATCATTCCTTCTTTCGCCATGCAGCTAGGAGGAAAGACCGTGTGTGCCTAAGTTGAAGTGGTCAATGTGCCTCTCGAATACAATCTCTTGTTAGTAAGGAGTTGTACCTATGCTATGCATGCAGTGGTCGCGCCAGTTTTTTGGGTCTTGTTGTTTCCACATGAGGGCCGAATCGTGTCCATTGATCAGTTGTCCTTTTCCCATCCTGACCCTTCATCGGGGGCATCCACAGTCCTAATGATTGATAACCCTCATCCTGACGTCGTCAACATAATGGTTGGTTTGTACCCACTGATACTGATCCAACTCCCGCACATGAGTTAGATCCAGTTCTCGAGCCTATTTCCCTCACCGATACTGATTCTTTAGACTTAGTATTTCCCTCAGAAGAGGTGATTATTGAGGCAATGACTAATCCAGACAGACCCTGGGACGATCTCCATCATAGATCTTATTTTCTCCCAGAGTTAAAAAGAATTGAGGTAGGTGAATTCACGTTGACTATGACTGGAGATAGGTCTTGTCATATCAATCCTTTGGCTACGCACGCAGTTTATGTCGAAGGTAATATGGAAACCATCGCTGAAACAATACCTATAGATATCTTCGGAATGCCTGGCGTCATGGAAATTTTTTTCGTCGGAGTGGACTACTCCCCAGAGGAGATGTCAGGCATTGACCCGTGAAGTGTCGAGCATGAGCAAGATTTGTTTTCCTTCAAGCTCCCTTTGAAGTCATAAAGAAACATCCAACGAGACTGCATTTATGCTTTTCAATATCGTTCAGATTAACTGAGAAAAGTAACCTCTTTGAGTCTTCTTTAATCCATTTTCAGACTCTATAAACATGAAAAGATTGTCGAGCGATCTTTTTTCCCTTCACGCTCGCCAAACTAAAACTTGAAGGAATGTCTATCTAGCAGTAGTTTACCCCTTTTTCGGTCTGGATGGTCAACTATACGAACATAGGTATACTATAGGAACTTCGGTTCGCTAGAAGAGTATTCTTAGGTATAAGTTTAACCCTTTTTCGGGCATGAGGGACTAAATTTACGAAAAAAGGAACCCTCATGGAGTCCATAGTTAAGCTCTTTTCAGACTCCCTAAAATTGAAAATATTTGTGAGTGACCTTGTTCCTTCACACTTGTTGAACTGGTCTAGAATAAAATTCCCTACAGAGTCCATAGTTAAGCTCTTTTTAGACTCCTTAAAATTGAAAAGATCATTAAGTGACCTTGTTCTTTCACACTCGTTAATTGGTCCAGAAAAACATCTACTGGTATGAGTTTACCCCTTTTTTCGGGCCTATATATTAAGGAGGAAAAAGGTACACCTCAGGAGATTTGTCTTGCCGGGAGAGTTCTCCTCAACAAATTTCACTTTTTCGGGCTAGGGAGACTAAATCTAGAAAAAGGAAGCGAGTCCATAGTTAAGCTCTTTTCAGACTCCTTAAAATTGAAAATATTGCCGAGTGATCTTGTCTTTGTCACACTTGTTAAAATGGTTTTGAATAGACATATTTTCGATGCTAGTTTACCCCTTTTTAGAACCGACTAGACTACCTTCGAAAAAGGTACCCCAGTGGAGTCTTCTTTTACGCTTTTTCAGACTCTCTAAAAATGAAAAACCACCGAGATTACCTTCTCTGGGCTTGTAAAAATTACATTGAAGGAAGTTATCATTGTGTCTTATTAATCACATTTGCATCCCTGCGTCTTTGGCCTAATTCCAGCTCCATGCATCTCTCAATTGAGCCTTTGAAGCATGCCTTATACGCAAGCCTTGTAGCACTTTTCCTTTGCATCTTGACACCTTAACCCATGGAGGAATTTTCCCGAGTGTCCTTTTCCTACACATGTCTCCTTGCTCTGAGCATTAGTGTGTTCCTTGCGCTTGGAACTAGTATGTTTGCGACACTCGTTCTTCCTTTTTAACGTAGCATTCTTTTATTCTTTTTCAAGCTTTCCAAAATTATTGAAAAAGACAAAAAAAAAATATATATATACCCAAAAAAAAGGATGGGAAAAGTATTTTCTTTTATGGCAGCACAATGAGTCACCCTTGGACAAAGCACATCCTTCCATTTGTTTGTCAAGCTCTGGGATTTAATATGACCTTAGGAAGTTGTTCTCGCTACATAGAGTTGTGTTCTCCTCCGTTTGGTTATTCTTCCAAACATATGGAGAGTTTGCATTGCCTCTTGCATCGTGAACTTATGTGGATGCCATGCTGCCTGAGTTTCATCATTCATTGTGTTATTGTCCAAGGGAAGTTTTACCCAACTTGAGTCAGCCCTTTTGCAGTTTGTCTCTTTCCCTCATGCCCAGCCATCCTAAGTCCAATCAAGTCCTTGTTCGAAATCAATGAAGTCCTCTACCTGATCACTGAGATCCTCTTGTCTATTCCCGACGAGCCGTCGAAGACCTCTGAATTCGTACACTCGCATTACACTCCTACCCGAATTTTGAAGATCTTGAAGTTGTTGCTTGAGCTCTGAAGGCCTCATATCCATCCATCATGCGTCATTAGCTTCTTGAAGATGGATACTATACATGTATATATTTTGATTTTGAGATGTAGAACCGTTGTGTATTGCTCGTGGCTACACTTTATATAGTTATATGACATGGATCTTCAGTGTATTTGATTGGTAGCCATGATTTTATTTCATCCCGAGCATGGGTATGCCCACCTTAGTGAGACAATTATTATATTTGCAGATGACACCTCCCGAACTCTGGTCCCGGGCTCACTCGCTTCGTACATCGGTAAATATTTGTAATGTATTTTGGCCATCAGATGCTCTTCTGACCTCACACATTAGGGGGAATCTGTTATAACCCTACATTGCACCATACATGCATACCTGGCATCAGGCCATCTTACTTGTTATTTTTGCCATGCCATCACTGAAACCTCTTCTTAAAAAACACTATTTTTGAAGATGTACGCACCCTGCACCACTACTGCCCGTGTGTGTATGCTTTTTGCACCACTACAACTCGTGTACATATTCTAGATGCACCAATACAACTCGTGTATACCCACAAAAGTTGCAAGGGGATACAGGCTTTTGTGTAGTTTCCTAACCAATTGACCACCCATAGCCTGTCACCCAACCATATAACTATCTTTTTGGCATATAAAAGAAGGTGTTGGGGTTCCATTCCTACAAGAAGCATAAAATTAGTGAAACTTTGACCATTTCATAATCCCCCCTTGCCCCAAGAATTTGCAGCCACATTGTGAGTTTTGAGCCAAAATTCCCTATTCTAGCCTTTTTCCTCCATTACTAGCCAAATTCATTTCCTAGAGAGAGCTCAAGAGGAGAAAGATACGTGGAAGCAGTTGGAGCTTGGTGAAGAGAAGCCTAGGACCAGGTTTGAGGAGCATTTGTCGACCTCATTTTGTAAGTGACTTTGTGAGATTAATATAAAGAAGTACTTTTTCCGTCCCGCCATATGATGTGTTCAATCTTTATGTTTGATTTGCATTTTTGTTATGACGTCTAACCCACTAATTCATATATAGAATGCATGTTCGTAGTTTCTTGTTTGTCTTTTGGTGAATGCAGGTCAGCCTTGGGAGGAGACTTGTAGTTGGGAAATAATTGGGCGCAAAGGGATCGACACTGGACGCGAAGTTTAAGGTAAGACTACCAGATCCCTATACATTGTACTTTATGCATGAATGTGGGGTATTGTCGAGATAGTTGTTAAAAGTAGGAGACTTTAGATGGTTAGCTCTGCCTGCACTTTAGAACCCTAGTGTATTCTGTAGGGGGGTTTTCCCACTATAGCAACCGCAATAAGATGTTTTCTTTTAACTTCTATCGGCCATATTGTATAAAAAAAATCATGAATCATCATAAAAAAAAACTAGGAAATGTTTATACAATATAGTATTTCAATGTGCTTCATTAAAAAGAATGCATTGTGACATCAAACATATATGAGAACCGAGGAATCAAACATATACTCACATCGGTCCATACTATTAGTCATTGCACATTGCTAACCCGTACACATATGACACAAAAATCAATATTATTTTTTTTTTTGACCAATCTGTGTTTTTCATATATATATGCACCTCGATGTGCTTTTCTATAAAGTGGGCATCGAGTCTCTATCTCTGTATAATGTGCATCAGGGTGATTTTCGAGTACAGTGTGCACCATGTAATGTAGAATTGTTTTTTTTTTAATCAATGATAATGATAGGTTTGACAGGATTTAGGATCCAGTGTAATGAGTGGTACTATTACAATGGATACCAAACTCCCCATATGCAACTAAATAAACCCTATAAAAATATATTTCTTAAAAAAATATGGGAGCCAAAAAAAACAAGAAGAAAGCTACGACTTCCAATACCGAAGGTAACTATTAAACCCTTATATTTTTTTAACATGCATTGAAAATAGTTTGAATTAAATAGGGAAAGATTGAAATGATCAATAGCATGAAATCACATACCTGAAATTCCTTCTCTACAAATTTGTATGTGCCCTACAGATCTCTTCCAAATTTGTCTCTTAAAAAAAATACAGCCATTCCAAATTCTTTCGTGGTAAATCTATCTTCCACAAATAATGCCTCTAAATTCTGCCAAAAAATGTAATAATCAATAGTGTTTTAATTTATAAACAAATACGTTTTGAAAAATGAAATTCCATCTCTTTTTTCGCTATGTTTTTTTAATTTGTATGTAAAAACACTTATTAAACTATATATTTAAAAAATCAAATTTGTCATCAAATCAATGCACCTCACCGATTAGTGCACCCTAGTGTGTATATACTAAAAATCGCATCGATACCAATTTTCAATTTTATTGACAAAATAGAAATGCAAACCTCTACTATTTACACATATTTTGGTTTGTGGAGGTTCTAATAGATGTAATGGTTTGGTGTGTTTCATAGTGGGGTGCACCGATGCGTTCTATATATATAAATGCACCAATGCGTTATAAAATAAATAAAAGCACTGATAAATTTTAATATCAAATCCATGCACATATTGATGATGGTTTTAGCTCAAATGCTAGGAAAATAAGGTTATAATATCAAATTCCCAATACTTTAGATTCCATCTCATTCCATATCGTCACAAGTTTGTCAACTTCTCCCATAATGTTTGAAGTAAGTATAGATTCTCTTTATAATTCATTTACCTGATTGAATTTATGTCATTTATGCACATGCGTTTGAATAACTTTTCATTGAATTTTGTAGGATAATAAATTGGGATCGAGTTCGGATGAGTAAGATATTCCACTAGTGCAAAAATTCTACAAGCTCTTATCTGGAGAAATATATAGCAGGAAAATGTTTGATGAAAATGGACAACTTATTTACTTTCCAAATGTAACATGCCATCTTCTAGTAACCTCCATCCCGGGTCAACGATATTACACCATGAATTGGATATATTTTATGACACATCGGTGGTATGTGGTTGTTCAAAATGTAAAGAGTTGAAGAAGAACCCTCGACATGTCACATTGTCTCATTATATTAATGACCGACTACACAAAGTTGATGGTCTAATACCTCCCATTGTTGTCAATAATCCAATAGGTGATATAGAAAAGACACATAGTAACACTTCCATATGATCCGTTTTTGAAAATTTGGAAGCGATATCAACTATGTTTTGTCCTAAATTGGCCAACCCATCTCCTTCTATTGAGCTAACACAGAGTTCTTATAGTGATCCAAATTATGATATAAATACTACCCAAAACATCACTACTAGGAGATAAAAAACGTTGTATGAACTAAGATAAAAAATGTCCAAGTACACACCAAAGTATGTTCAATCGTTGGAAGGTAGTGTTGAATTCCCTCTTCCTATCCAACTGCAAAGTAAATACCAACCTGTTGCAATTGAGATGTGTATGGTGCTTGGACATCGTCTATGCTTGTGCCTAATGTTGGAACTAGATTCTCTTTTTGTGGTAATAGTTATATGATTTTCAAGTCTAAAATAGATGTTGCAAATATTGGGTTGTTTGTCCTTTCACATGTCTCTGTTCCCTCCAAACAATCAGTGGCACTTATTCCATTTTGTGGTCCTCTTTATAGCTGGTATGATTACTTGAATATTGTCAAATAAAAACATAGCATTTCCAAGTATAGGTGCATGAATGGTTATGCTTCTAGAAACTTTAACAAGAAAAATCTGTTATATATCAATGGTCATCCACAAACTCATGGGAACATTGCAGGGTTCATAAATAGTTACAGGGCCTCATTATTTAGTGCAATTTTTTCCTTTGACGAACACTCCATTGACGAAGAGTTCTTTTTGAAAAGGAATGCATCCAAATTTGTTGTTGTGCATGCAATACGTAATTTGTCTCCTAGTGACATGTTGTTAATAAACTATAACTTTTATATACCACCAACCACTCATCAAAAACACCTTGCATTAGGTCTATCTTTAGACATACCCTTGGGGCATAAGAAAAATATAATTGAGTAATTGTATTTTTGGATTTTCAATGAAACTAATGTAAATTTATTACTTAATTAGACATTTGTTTTATAAAGTGGTTGGTTGCATGTTACAGTCATTACATTAAAGATGGGGACTAAGATCCATATAACTTCAACACATGGACTTTTGTTTATTTTATTTATTGAGTTTTCTTAATATTTTTTATATTTTTAAATATTAATATAAAATTAATTTAATTTAATATTATTTTAACCTTAATAAATTAATTAATTTCTTTACTAACAAAATAAAGTACTTACATTTCCTTATGAGGATATTCACAATTAGAAATATCGATAATAACACCTATATTTCACTTGGTGGTGAAATATCCCATTTAGATGGGTCATGTGGTGGTTTTGTAGAGTTGTTCACGGAGCATGAGTTATACAAGCTTCATTTTAGAACCTAATTCCCTCATTTTCCTTCTCCTACAATGGTGTAGTCTCTGGTACCCAACCCTCATGTGAAAAACCTCCTAAGAGTGTCTAAGAGATTCATTTAGGGTCCCAAGTTCTTTGACTTCCTATCCATACCATGATAAAGTCCCCCAAATCATCCCTTGAGTGCAAAACTCCTAATGGCACTCATCTCCCAATCAAAGACCCAAAATCCAATGTATAGCTCTTAAGTTGTGGTTCAAGGCCTTTCTCCTAGCCCATAAGACTTAGAAGGTTCATATAGGGCATAAGATCCTTGTTTTCCTCACTAGGCCATGGTTAAGGGCTTGAGATCCATACCTAGTGCAAAAAACCTCCATGATGGCATTAGTATCCCACTCAAAGACCATGTATTCCCTTTATAGGGCATATATGGAAATTCAAGGTTTAATTAGGGAGTAAACAATTCATAGAGAATCATTTTTAAGGGATTAATCATGTTATTAAATGTGGCATTTAATTTAAAATGGTTGCATAACAAAATACAACCTTCAAAAGTGTATCCTATTTGTTAAAAGATTATTTTTTGATTCTTTTAAAAAACAAAAAAACATCTAGATAGACACAACAAAATTTTATAACAACAAAGGTGTAGATCACTTCAAGATATTTGCAATTATCTAAAAATAAACACAAGTGGATATTGGGAAAAAAAGTTGTGAGAAAATTGCAAATATTCTTTTTCTTGTCAAAATATTTATTTTTATATTATTTTGAAAACAAGAAAATACATATCAAAAAACATAGAAATTTAATAACATAAATGGTGTATATCTCTTCAAGATATTTCCGAGTATGTAAATAATGCCAAAAATGGATGTTGGGATAAAATATTATAGACAAATTACTAAATTACTCTTGATACATTTAGGGGTGGAATTTTTTTATATAATATATATATATATATATATATATATATATATATATATATATTTTATAAATAATGTGTTCCCATTATTAATGCATGCACATTTCTAAAGTGTGCGAATGCTTATTTTTAATTCCTATTTGAGAAACTTCATAGTAGTCTACATGGTATTTAAAAAGGCATTAAGGGTATTTTAAAAGGAAAGTGTGCACATTTTGAATAACATGTACATTTTCATGTAAGAGCATGTTCCCAATTTCCTTGTTGCCAATTTTTTAACCATCAACTTCATGCAGGAACCCTTTTGCTTGTTCCATAAACCACTTCATGATGTTTTCATAAGTTAAATTGACTATTGCAAGGTAACAAAACAAAGGTGTCAACATGAATGTTTGAGAACGAACACCAACATCATATGGCCTGGAAGATGTGTTTAGGGCTCATGAGCCATGCATAGGATCCCAAACAACCCTGCATGTCTTCTGAAGTGAATACTTTTGGAATGAGTATAATAATAGTGATGTTATAATGTTTTTCGCTCCATAAAAGAGTATTAGGGACCCTATACATGGCATGAGGAGGAACACCAATATAGGTCCTAAAATATGATTTAATGTCTCATGGGCCCTAGATATGGTCCCAAACCCACATACAACCTATAAAGGGAACATTTATCCCATGGATATGGTATGTGCACCATTATGAGTTTTTCCATACCAATGATGAGTTTGAAGCCCCTAGTCATGGTTGGAGGATGAAAAAAAATGTCTTAGGGAATGAAGTAGGATTTTAGAATTCACGGGTCGTCATGCATCGAGTTTGAAACCATTAGAGGGGACATTTATAATGAGCCTTAGCCATTATAATCCTGGAACACTAGATATTGTATTAGGGCCTAATATGGACCAAATGTGAAAAATAATGTTGCTTCCCTTAAATTTGATGCTTTATGTATTATTCATGATGAAAAGGGCCCTATAATATCAAATAGACTCACAATGGGAATATGGAAACCACTACTTAGTTAAGGATCTCTTAGGATTAATTATGGAGGACAAATAATAGTTGTATTTTAGTTATTTGATAAGACTTGTGTATTAATAAAATGATTTTCATTACATGATTACAAAAAATATGAGAATGAATATTAGTAATTGTAGAATTTACATAGAACACTAATGTCATAGCATGCATACACATCATGTAAAATTAAAACTTTTAGGAGGGAAAGTATCATATGTCCATATTATCTAATGAGTTTATGTCAAATTTTATTTTTTCCTTTAAAAAACATGGTGGAAGTTGGGACTCAATAAACCAATTAATTAAATCATCATTTACAAATCATTTGACATTGTGTTTCATATTGACCATATTTTTAAATAGTTTACACAGACTCATCTTTGAGGAAATTGCATGCATTTATAGATCTATTTCTATGGATTCAAAAAACATATTTTTATATGAATGTTTTTATTCGATGAATTGCATGCATTTATAGATATATGATTTTATTGATTCCAAATATATATAAAAAATTATAAATATGTTATTACTTATTATTTTAATATTTTCCGTGTCATGTATCATAATTTAAAAACACATGTCTATGTTTTTGCAATAAAATTATTAATACAACCATTTTTTTTTTAAATTGACATTTTCACATACAAACTAAAAAACTCATGTTGATTCTATTAACACCTTCATTAATTTTTTTTATTATTAATATAAAGTGAGTTTCATTTTATAGTCTAATATGACACTTGGCATAAGTCATCCCAATATAATATTTGAAAAAAAAATAAAAAATCCCAATATGGAAGATATTTGTACCATAACTACTTATAAATATAACAATTATAAATGTAATTATGGACGATTAATATAATTTTATCAATCAAATAAATGAGAAAATAACATTTCATAAAAACAATTTTTCTTTGTAAACATGTTTAATCAACATACTTTATCTTGCTGGAAATTAAACAATTCACCTTGAAGAAGAATTAAACATTATACAAGATTAATAGTTATAAGTTTTTGCAGTTACAATCCAAATTAAATGATTTCATAAAACTAAATTTAAACATTATATGGCAACTCTAAATTCTAATGAATGATACATTTTAAATTTAATTATAAAAACAATTATCATTAGTGTACTTATAATACATTTTATAAATCAAACAACAACCAACATCAACATGATTTGAAAAAACAAAATATATGTGTGTGTTATATTGTTTATAGTGCACCTATGCGATTGAAAGCACACCGATGCAGTTGTTACATAAAAATGCATCGAGAAAAAAATTTAATTCACAAAGTACAGATGCAAAATTACACAATTAAAGTTTTACAGAGGTTGTTCTTTGTGGAGGCAATCACTCTTCAATGCCTCTCATAATTTAGCGCATAGACTTGATCCTCTGTCACTTCCTCAATGCTCTTCCTCGCATCTCAATTGTATCATCAATTGTTTTTCCAAATGTGCTTCTTAACTTCTATTAAATATACAATATGGATCTTAGGTAATTCTTGAGGCTGACACAATGTTATAATTAAGACATCCATGAGGGTTCTTTTTTGTTCAACAGGGCAAAGGGGCATTGGGAAGATTCGATCATAGAGCTTGGTAGTCCTAAGTATACTAAAGTAGGGGCCAAGATGATGATCTTAGAAGGGAACAAAATCGATGTTCTCGATGCCACTAGAAAGGGCCCCAGTTATAGATACTTCGGGGCTACAAAATTCATCCCCATCCTCAAAGAGCTATTCGATAATCCCTCTCAAGGATAAAAACAGGAGGTGTAGGTATGCAATCTACAAGTGAATTTATGCCAGTTCATATAATGACTACATGAATGACAAGGATGGTATCTTGGATAAATTTGAGCGACTTGGGAAAGAGGAGATGTGAGGAAGAGCACTAAGGAAGTGGAAGAGGATCGATTCCATGCACTAAATCATGAGAGGTACCAAAAAGTGATCTATGTTTTTTCCACCGCAAAGCAAAACCTCCACAAAATTTAACTATGGAGGTTTGCATATGTAGTTTGTGAATTCAATTTTTTTTCTTCTGGTTGTTACCATTGTTACTGCTGCTAGTGTGCTTGGCAGACGTATGTGATTCACATAAAATCCTTTTTAGGAACATATATATAGATAAAAAAAAATTAAGATATAAAACACAAACATATACAACTAATTTGTATTTATCAAAAACTGGAATTAGTTTTTGTTTGCAAAAAATGGGAAAAAGTAACCGATGTTATTAACAAAAACATATGCACTGCGTCTAGTGCTCCCTATTAGACATAAGGTATCGAAAAGAGGTGTGTTAAACATAACGCACCAATGCATCATTATTATTCAAGCACTGATATCTATAATAATGCATTATGATATATATCCCATCAGTTAAGGGTTTTCATACAAAACGAACTGCGATGCCATTTTACATATGAATTATGTAACTCGAGGCAATTAGTTCTACGGAATACATCGTTGTAGTAGAATTTGTTATATTAAACCAAGCAGTGCTCTTAGTTATATGAATGGCACCGAATCTCTATGTTCATTTGAGCATAAGACGCTTTTAACCAATGGTTTGTCTTTTCTTGACGCACTGTTACTGGGCACATTTTCAAAGATGCACCGCAATGATAAATTTTTAAAATATTTTTCCTTGTGCAACTCACTTAATCGCACTGATGTGTTTTGCGAATGTAATGTATTGACTCTCCACTTTAGATTTGTATGCATTGATACCGGTGTGTTTGTATTGTAATGCACTGGTAACAAGGCAAACCATTAAACGAACTGATATCGTAAATTATTATATGTTTTTTAATCGCAGTGTTGTAGTACAGATCACCAGTGCATTGTATTTATTTGACACACTACGGAGGAAAAATTTTGTTTCAAAAAGTGGTTGGTCCATTCGATTAATAGAACACACCAGTGTGTTTATTTCAATTGTCACACTTCCTAGCATCTTAGAAATGCTTACCATAAGATGCTTTGCACTGATAATTTATGAAAATTTGGACCGGTGTCATGTTCTATACAATATCAATGCATTTTTTGGACCTAGGTGCACTAACAAGTGAAATTTTTTTATATAAACTTAAGCAGTGTGATGTCTTAATATAAATGCATCAGTGCTATCGTGCTATTGGAGCACCAACATTTTTTTTAACAATGCATTATGTTGTCAAGAGCACCGATCGCAGGGTGTCCACTGAAACTCCCCACAAAACTGATACATTTGGTTAAGACAAACACAACACTGACCCAATTTTTATGGAATGTAAACAGTGTGGTGTGCTTTCACTAATCGACAGTACTAGTGCATGATAGTTTCCAGAGCACTGACATGATGTTTAGTGGTGAGTCGTATAGTATAACGCACTGGTGTAGTTTGTGTCAGTACGTGCACCACTACGTTATATTGATTTATTACAAATTAAGTAGTGAAATTTGTTACTAGAAATGCACCAATGCTACCATGTTATTGAAGCACCACCATTGGTTTTAACGATGCATTGTGAATCATATAGAACCAGAGATGGGGTGTCAAGGGAAATGCCCCACAATGCCAAATCACTCAATATTTGTTCTGGTGCTTTTTTGTTAATGGCACCAATTAATTTATTTAAAATGGTTTCATCACTCAGTTATATTTCATGTGTCATATTTGAAGTCGTGCACTTCATTAAAAGGAGCGCACTGGTGTGTCTGTGTTCGAAAAGAACCGACATGTTATTTACTAGGTGATGTCCTTTATAACACATTGGATCTAGGTCATTTAGGCCGAAGCACCGCTTAAGGTAAAACTTGGACACATTGAAGGCAGTGTTGCCACTGCTTACTTTGAAGTTAGCATAGGATGCACCACACTAGGGTGAGATGAATCGAAACAACACACCACATGGAGTTGAATGTTTTTTTTGAAGAAACTCCCAAATTTCAAGATAAATTCAAATTGTAAACTAATGAAAATGGAAATGGGAAGGTAATAAAAAATTACCTGGAATCTTATGTCCTAAGGAAGCATGGTTCCATTGTTGAGGAGAAATAAAAAAATCATGGTAGTTTCCAAAAATTGGAAATGTTTGGAATATCGACCGATGGAGCTATCCAAATCATCGAGGCGCACTAGAAACAGGGCTTCCATGAAAACAGAGTAAGCACCAGTGATTTAATCAGATATTGGAAGCACGGGATGAGATGTCGTAATGAAAATAAATATGGTAATTTAATTTTATTTATCGATATTGTGATGTTCCATCAGACATTGTGTACACACCGGTACGTAATATTTGATGGAACTGGTGTGCTTTGATCGGTGCTTCTTAATTTTTTTTATAACTTATGATGGTGTGTTTGAACATCTATGCATTGGTGCATTATGTTTTAGTTGAGCATAAGGGAATATATACTATATAAGATTACCAAACAAAATTGTTTTCAAACAATTCCAACTTCTCGCGTCCGCTAATAACCTCTACTATGAAAAATAGTAGTATGTTTGAACATTTAAGCTTTAGTGTGGTATGTTTAGATGTGAATCGATGTGTATATACTTGAAAGGTGCATCGAAAAAAAACCTCCACAAAAACCTCTCGTTGCGTTCCTTCGCTCACAACCTCCACTATAAATAGCTAAGGGATCATTTTTTGGGGGAGGTTCCGTAAAAAGATCTGCAAGAAGGTGTTCGTCTTGTAGTGTATAATTGCGTCTGATTGGATAAGATCTTGTATTCCTTGGATATAAGGAAACATGTTAATGGCCTAAGATCCAAAGGCATCTATTAAGAGTAAAATTCTTCCCCCTTACAGACCACCAACAAATTATTTCAGGTGGCTTGGTTTTCCTTGAATAACTATGTATGAGTTATCCCACATTATTAGATAGCATCTAGTGATGGATATCCTCACTTTTGGTTGACAACTAAATTATGATAGGTTTTTCCATATTCAAGGAAAAAAAGAAGAAGAAGAAGAAGAAAAGAATAAATTAATGTTATTGAGAAACAATTGAATTTCCATAATCCAATTAACTTGTGACCCAATCAATGGATGTCATGTGGAAATTGGAATAGCATGCTATCATTCAATGTGTTAGTTTTGTTATCAAAAGTAATTCTAGAAGAGTTGGATTGGCCTCTATTAGATAAGTATTGAATTCCCTCCCATGAGAGAGAGAGAGGATGATCGATGACACATTTTATTTTATTGAGTCCTTTTTTATTATTATAAATTTGGAGAATTTATCTTTCCATTGTTAGAGAAGTAAGTGTTTGGAAAATGTGGCTCAACAACAACCACTAGGCTCAACAACAATTCAAATCTCAGGTTAGTAAATTTTTGGGCTTGGGAAAGTAGATTTAAGGGCTTAAGCTAAACATTGCATAAATAAACAATTATGAACAACGATATAGGGGTAGGGCACATGGTTTCATTAGTGAATCACATATAAGATGACACATGGAAATAACTCCCTTGGCTCTTATATATTGGGCCAATCAAAGGGTACATGTGTTTTCCTATAATTCTTGCATGTCATACGTAGTGATGTTATCAATGACAATTGTGGGATGTCAAGGTCAATTAATCACTAACACATAGCATAGTGACTTCAAGATGTCATGTGGACAATTTGTTATGTATCTACCCTCATTATTACTCTCTAAAACCATCCAACCTGTAACACCCCAATTTTAATCCCCTAATCGTATGTAATTAATAATGATTAGTGATTGGCATGCCATGGCATACAAACATTGTAAAATGTATTGTTGTTTAAATGAAATATGCCAAAAAATTTACTGTGGGTGGAGTGTGCATACTGACGATGATACCATGATAGGGATTAGTAAGAGGGAATAGAGGGGATTCATATATTAAAAGGATCCCAAGCTACCTTGTTGAATTACTTCGAGGGAAATAGACATAGTTTCTCTTTGGCTTAAATGTAAAGCAATCATTTATGGTCCATGGTTGGGAAGTAAATTGCAATTATGGAACTAATGGAATTGCTTGGATTATTATGTAAGTAAATTGCATGGTTGTATTCCTATGCTTTCTTGCATGCACAATAGCATAACTATCATTTTTGGTTTTCTTGTGAAGGCAAACTAGCTTCAAAAGTTAAGAAACAAAATAATATATGTATATGTACCATGAGAATTCCCTGCTTTATTGGGTAAATGACCATATTGGTTAATGACTTCATGAAGAGGTAGTGAATAGAAGGAGTTTGGGTATCATACTCCTTGAATATTTAATATTATGCTCTTTGGATTATGTTTCTTGATTAGAAATGTTGTAAATGTATACGATTGAAATCCCATTTCAGATAACTTGCATGGAATGTAGGATTATGAAATTTGCTATTTGTTGGGAAATATGAGGATGGGTTGTTTCCTTTGAATGTATAAGCAAAGGACATGGGTTTCTTGATTAGAATCCTTAAGAATGGTAAGAATTTGAGTGAATATTTTATTCACCTAGAGAACTACTATTGATTTCCCCTTGAACCTTTGATAGAAACTCCTTATCACATAATTTCAAGTGTGTGGGTTGGTTGATCCCGTAGGGATTGAAGTCACTCTTGTATTTGATTTTTCCCATGCACTGAAATTGCAAAGTGATGAAGTAGAATTGTAGAACCTTGGGGTGTAACTGTGAGGGTGGAACCCTGAAGTGGGAACCTCAGCTTTAGGGAAACCCTGTAATTGGAACTGTGGATAAATAGGATGTTCAAGCCTTGATAAGCTCATGGAGAAATTCCAGAAATTGTCTAAGTGTTGAGGTAGATCCTAGTAGTCCGAAGCAATATCAACCATCTTTGGAGAAGTTTTCGCAGGAAGATGATCACAAAGATAAGAATGTGGAGAAATTTAGAAAATTGACTAAGTGTTGGGAGTGAATCCTGATCGTACATTATTAGTCTCGATGGATGTGGGTAGTTCATTTACCTTGGGATTTGTGTTATTCCATCATTTGATCAACCATCGGTGATAATATTTTAGTTCCAACGAAACTTTGACCAAGTTGACCCAATTGACGTCAAATCTTTACAAAAGGCTTGTGGTAAGTCATTGGTGCCATGGAAAACCTGACCATTGGCCATTGATGTTTTCCTTTTGGAGTTCATCAGTGCATTCATGTCAATTTTTCATTACATTAGCATACAATCTCTCAGTTCTGCCAACACAAAACATGCAATAGAAATCCCCAATCACCAATGAAGGATGAAAGAGAGAAGAGGATGGCATGTTATGGTCGTACAGGACACGTGGTAGCATGTTGATGTGGGATGAAAATGGTAGTTTATCGATGTGGCTAACATGTCGTAGTAGAATGATGTGGCAGTGATGTAGAATATAGGTGTTGATGTGGCTCAACATGTGCGTCAGTGGTTTGAACTAACATTCATTGGTGGGTTTTGGTTGATGTTCCATCGATGCTTTGAACGGTTTGACCAATCGACCATCGACACTTTATTAAGGTTGTTCATCAGGCTGATGATAAAAGGAAATTCCACATTAGCTAGCATTTGTGGAGGTAGATCCGAAGAAAATATTTGGATAAGTGTCGAGGAAATATCTCAGCCATCCATTGACAAGAATGAGTTAATATCAACCATTCATGAAGAGGGACCAAGTCGAGGCCAGTTGAATTTTAGGTTTCAAAGAGATCCGTAAGTTTGGCCTGGGTGGATTTTTTGATAGGAGGAACCTGAATGCACAAGCTCGAATGGGTGTGATTCATCAATCTTCTGAAGAGATGGATCGAATAGATCTAAGTCGTTGATAATAAATCAAAGTCAATCCTGATCTTTAACAATTATGTAGGTTGAGGATTCCAAATGAATTTGGGTTGTTGGTTCAAACAATCATTAGTCATCGGACCAGTCAAGGAACTTTTGATTGGAAGGATTCATTTGGAGGGTCAACTAGAGTATTTTTTTCCAAGCAAGTGTGTCCAACCAGTTAGAGGTAGAACATCTTTGTAATTTGAATAGATCTAGACCACATATTGCATAGGATCATGTTCATTGGATCTGTCAGACCTTGGGACCATTTGTTAACAATGGTATAGTTTGGGGAGACAATAAGGATCTCGTCCACTGATTTGGCTCAACCGTATCTATTAGATATCGTGGCAGGCATGTTGTCACGGGATGTGGCCTATGGGAGGTTAATGTGTGCATTAAGTTCAGGAAGCCATAGATGCAATTCCACAAGCCTTGTGGGTTGTGTTTCATAAGGAGTTTGGATGTGCAGCTCTTGCTACAATCCCTCAAAGTTGATTCCGATCATTGTGTAGTGGGAAGGAGAGCTTCTGACAGCGTTGCAGGCTTGGGAGCCTAAAGGCTTGTGTATGATTTTTGTAGAATAGGACATGTCAACCCAATGTTTGGGATAGGTTCACATGTATTCCATTGGACTATTGACATCGACCAACACACATGGAGTGGGTCCACATGGATGTAATGACATCATCGTGGGAAAATTCCCTAGGAAAACTTTGAAGGGAGATAAATTCTCACACGAAGCTTGGATTTTATCATACTTATAGTTGTTGGAAAGATCTTTAAGTGAATAACCGAATTAGGAGATCAGATTTGGAATTGAAAATATGTTTAAGGAAGGTAATTGAGAGGAAAGAAAAGATAAATTTTGACACCCCACTAGCCTAAGGAAGAGTTAGGGGGTTGGGTGTGTTACAAAGTGGTATAAGAGTATAGTTCAAACTCTAGGTCTAGATGGGCCAAGGAACAATAACAAGATTTCTATATCAAGGCCAAGACAAATCTATTAGAAAAATTGTTTCTACATGAAAATGTTAAATTACCAGCTGCACAAACATCTTAAAAGAAGGACTGTGGACCAAACATTCTTTTCCAAAGCCTTTACAAAATAAAATTATGTTGAGCTAGGATGACCCTAACAAAGAATTTAATTATGTTGAGGAACACTAAGAATAGATTCATAAATGTGAATTGAAGCTGGAATAGAGCCTTGAATTGGGGATATTAAGAGCCACTGAAAGCCTTATCAAGGACTAATGATTCCATGCATTTTAAGTGCATGATTAGCTAACCGTGGAAATTTTTTTTAGAACTAAGAGGAACACAATGTACTGAAGGAAATGACAACATAATTGATAGTTTGGAATGCAAATAAACCTAAAGTATCAGAAATGAGGAATCAAATGAGAGGAGGGTTATGAAAAACTTCTCCAAGCATGGTAGAGACAGAGAAAGCATGGAGGATGAACTTTAGAGTTATGTGATTGACAAGCGAATCTTATTAGAACAAGTGGTTTAGGTATTGTACCTAAGACAACAAGGATAGATCATACAAGAAGGACTATTAATCCTAATGCAAGGACTGGGCTTACAGGGTTTAGGATAAAGTGCAGAGCCTCTTGCACTAATAAATTTTGCATATACAAGGACTAAGACCTATATGAATAACTCCTTGTGTTCAAGGAATTGAGTAATTCCAATGATAAGATTAATGTTATATTTTTCATTGGAAAGATGCTTGGATTGTTTATTTATTTCACAACGGAGGTACTAAGATGCAAGAGTATAAGAGTGCCTAACTATTGAGTGAAGTAAAGTAGTGCACCCTCTAGAAATCTTGGCTTGGGTGAGGAATTATGTAGCTTTTATTTATGAGTTGGGATGTGGTTGATGTCAGATAGACTCAATACCTAGAAGGAAGAGGTCACTGGCTTGGAAGGCAGAGGTGTCAAGTCATTGTTAAATAGATTGAAGAAAAGCTACAAGGTTTAGGATCTTGTAGTATGCAGAGAAGTACAACTGAAGCTCAATGAAAGGGGACAGTTAGGATATTGACTAGTGAAGGACATTACCAAGCAATGCAACCATGAGAATGAGGTGGAATATATCAACTTACCTCCTTATATTTAAATTATTTTTCAGTTTTGAAAATACTATTCTATGCTACTGATTTAAAGCATGGAAATCTAGAACGAATAGACACTAATAGGAAAAAAAATGAAATGATAGGTGCATAAAGACATGTTGCAAATTCATATGATAATGATGAGAATACACGTAATCTACATATAGACTTATTAAGAAGTGTGCTAACATAAAATATTATGATGAATATTTATGATCAATGATAATCCTGGGTAACTAGGAAGGGTTGTCAGCATGGATGACAGTGCTAGGGATGTTATCTATATCATTGTGAGGAGAAGGTTGTGGATAATGATATGTTGGTCCAGAATTTGGAAAAAAGAGTGCATGAACCTCCCCAAGACACTAATGAATTAGGTATCACCCAATGTTAAAAGGAAAACCTTACAGGTACGATTTGATATGCCCAAGTGGTAAAAGGGAACTTAGGTAAGGATTTTATTAATAAAAGTTAAGGATGTATAATTTAGTACTTGCTATGCATTGGGTAATTCCATGATTACCTAGTTGATTTTGATGTATGAAATTTTTTATAACAAGTGTACAAGAGTGATCTCTTGCTGATTGTTGTGATATGAAGAGGACAACATAATTATGAGAATCCTTGTGAGTCTTGTGTTGGGCCCAAGATATGAACAGTTTTATGAAATTTATTAGATACTTTTCTCGAATGTATATATGTGTTTTCATGTTTTGGAGAAGTTTTTGAAGCGATTTTATGCCAAAATGCTATGATCCACACCAAGTATGAATAATTCATGTTTTATGATGATCTTGAGTATGATTCAGTTTGATTTTATGTTTCCATAGATCTAATTCACATTTTTTGGTGTTACAGGAAAAAATCGCAGCATGTTTTTGCTTCCGCCACTAAGTTCGATACTCCATCCGGTACTCAATCCGGTACCCGGTCCAACACTCCGTCCGACACCCCGTCTTGCACAAAAATGATGGGCGATTTGGTGGTTATGGTATTGGCGGCCAGTGATGGGCGAACCAAGAACATGGGTTTTGCTCGTGCTTGCCCCCTCCAACTACTGAACTCTTGACAACTCATTTTGAATTGTTAAGCAGGGCGATTATTAGCTCGCTCCATTTCAGCAGTTAGGGCACCATTAATGTAATTTACTATTTTTAGAAGAGGTTAGACCCTCCAGTGGTCGACCTCTTGGTTTGTAAAGCTTATAAATACCACCGTGGTAGTCATACAATAGTTAAGCAGTTGAAGTAGTGTGTTAGAGACAAATACGATTTTCCTCTGTTTTGCCATTTTCAGTTGCGAGAATTATATAAAACTGCGTTTTTTAGTTTTAATGGTGAAATCGGTTTGTTGAGTTCGTGGTGTGCATTTGAGAAGTGACCACGACTTGCTGGGGGGCCCACCAGTAGTCTGGTAACTGTTCTATAAGTTTATTTATGAATTCCATAGCTTAGATGTCTTTTATCTCATTTCTTGTACATGAATTGCTATTTTGTTTCTTTGTCATATAATTTGTTTTTATAGTTTAAATGTGTAGGTTCTCTTTTGAAGGTTAGTATGAAGGCTTTTGTCAATATGCATTGATTTTGTAGTTAGTAGGAACAAGTTTGAAAACTTATACACTAACCCCGTGTGTGATTAAATATTAGATTATATGTTATTTATGGTTTTAAAATCAAGTTTAAAACAAAGTTTTAGAACAAAATTCTAGTTTATTATTTCTTTAACGAGGCTTCGATGGATGGATAGTATTAGTTCTAGTTTTCAATTGTAGATTGTCTATTTAATTGTTATCTAGATTTTTCTTAACCAGTTGTTAATTAATTTGCTCATTAGTTTACTTTTTATATGCTAAGAATCATGTTTAATTTATGTTTATAAGCATTTTCCCTTTTTGCAATTTGAGTTGTTGAAATAGGTCTAGCTTAGTTTTACTTTATGCAATTCATTTCCTAGATTTAGGTTGCAATTCTAGTTTTTAGTTAATGATTAAATTTAGTTGTGAGTTTGCTTACATAGCATAGAGTAAAATTATAATCTCGTTATATTGTTGATGGTTAATGCATGAATAAAAATCACATGAATATGCAGGGTAATTAACGTTGTTTCTATAATGGCTAAGTTCTCACTGGATTGTTTAATTCACACCTTTCACTTTTCCATTGAAATCAATATTGAGTTTATACCTCTTGAATTATCTTTCATTGTCAAGTGCCATCATGATATTATAAGACACCGGAGACATTCACACAACCATCAACACTATATTTGAGTTTTCATAGGTTAAAAGATAGTTTCTTGCTTTTGTAGATCAGAAGATAGATTTATTGTTGTTGTAGGATAGATAGCCTTTTGCTTTGGTAGATTAAAGAGTAGTTGCTTATCATAGATTAAAGATTAGTTTTTAATTCTTCTTTCTTTCAATTAAGTATATTTCCTTTTGTAAATTAGAAATAGTTGTATTAAGAATAGAGTTCACTTGTCTCTTAGTTAGTTGTATATTGAGTAGTCTTACTTAGTTTACTTGTTGTAGAAGTTATCCTAGGGTAGTTAGATGTTTACTTGCTTTAATAGGTTAACTGATTACTTTTCTATTCTTGCTTTGATAGTGTAGTTGCTTGTTTATTTACTTGCTTTCACAGGATAATTGTTTATTGAATTTAGGTAGGCTAGTTAAAGTAGTTTGTTATTTTCTTATTGTTATGCTTAAATAGTTTCTTTTGCTTATTTTTATGATTGAACTAGTTTGCTTCAAGAAGGGTTTTCATTTGTTTACCTAGAACTATCCATTGATCCTTGGTTCAAAAGTACTTAGGTTACATAGTTTAAAGCTGCTTAGTAGGGTTTGCTCACTAGATAGCTTTGCTTGAATAGATTTGCCCTTAGATAGCCACTTCCTTAGTTAGACTATACTACTACCAGTGCTTCTACCTTGGCATATATTTTGCTACAACTCTAAGTTTACTTACCCCGAGTTGACAATTTAATTGAGGGTTTTTAGTTTGTTTTTAGTGCATATAGAACACCCATCATTTTTGGCACTGTTGTCGAGGAGTTGTCTCAAGGTAGGAAGTAGTTAGGAAATAGATCATTCCTAGACCTTAACATTAGATTGGTGGTGGGAGAACTTTAAGACGAGAGGTAAGAACCTGCCATCTGCTATTGCAGGTTCTCCCAAACCTAATAGTAGTTTTTCACATTGTTTTTGTTTTCTTTCATGAATAGACCTAGGGATCCAAAAGGTAGATACATTAAGTCTAAATCAGACCTTTCAACCAAATTTCCTTTGGATCTTTTTGGGGGAAGGGACATTCCACTTATAAAATCCGCAGACCGATACCGAAAAACAAGAGCTAGATCAACTCAAAGAGCTAAAGTAGTCTCTAAAGAGACTAACATAGGGAGCACTATAGAACAAGAAATTGAAGCATCAATCATATTGGGACAGGAGGCAAGACCAATCGAGCCTTCCGCAGAAACAAACAATACAACCTTTTCTTTTACACCACTACCAAGAGATCCTAACTTTGAGGACATTATAGACCGTGAACAGGTGAATATTTTGTTTGGTAGTTCAACCAATGTAATTATCTCTCAGACTGACATAGAAACCTTGGCACCAATAGTCTCAACCGGCTCGAGTAGAGTACCATACATCCAATTAGTAGGAAGACATTTCCATCAAAGGGAAACCTTGTTCTCTTCAAAGATAAAACCACCTAGGTACTCTCTTTTTGGAAACCAAACCAACATGGATGATCAGGAGGATCATAACAATGTAAGACATGGGGAGGAAGAAGAAACTGGAAACCAAACCGAAACTACCTTCAGGGTTCCGATTTTGGACACCACTCCAAATGTCAACATGAAGAATATTTCTCTCTCAGCATTGCCTACCTTTTATGGTAAAAAAAGTGAAGATCCAGACACCTTTCTGTTTGAATTTGACATCTTGTGTAGGAGCTATAACTACGTACAAGATGCCCATAAACTAAAACTCTTTCCTGCTACCCTCAAAGAATATGCACTAAGATGGTTCATGGGGTTGGGGGAATCTAGTATTAGGTCTTGGGAAGCCATGAAGGACATATTTCTTAAAAAGTACCAAGACTACTACAAGACCAAAGAGTCTCGTAATGACATATTTAAAATCCAACAGTTAGAAGACGAGACCCTTGAAGATTATATGTAAAGATTTGGGTATATCTCCGAGAAGTCAAAATACCATGACCTCCCAGAGAATGCAATTAGGGATCTTTTCCTTAAGGTAATTTCAGAAGAATATCTAGATATTCTTAACCTGATGGAATCAGGTGACATCTCCCATAAACAATTTGCTGAAATATGTGAAATGTGTAAAAATTACTCAAGGAGTAGAGCCAAAATAGGAAAGAATGTTCGGGACCCTTATAATAGAAACTTAAAACCAGTTAGTTCAGGTGGTATCATAATTTGAGACCCTTAATACCCTTATAATAGATTTCCCTGCTTCAAGATTCCCCTTTTGAGTACATGTTTGGGGAAGAATTTCAGGAACAATTGGACCCATCCATTTTGTCTTAGACATATTTTATCTTTGAGATAGATGAGTCTTCCATGTCTTATACTATGCCCTATGAGATTAGTCCAGGGAAAGTTTTACATATAAACTCCGGGCCAGATGCAGACCAATAGAAACAATTAGTAAGTATCCTTAAAAAACAATCAGGAGCATTTGCCTGGGAATACACTGACGTGAAGGGCATACACCCTGACACATGCATCCATCACATATATACCCAGGGGGAAGTAACACCTATTAGGCAACCCCAACAAATTATGAACCCAACACTCAAAGATATAGTCAAGGAGGAGATACCAAAGTTGTTAAATGTCGGATTTATTTATCCCATCTCTGACAACAAGTGGGTATCCCCACTTGTAGTGGTTCCAACGAAAGTGACCGGGAAATGGAGAATTTGTGTTGATTTCCGGGAACTCAACAAAGCCACTCTAAAATATTACTTTCCTCTCCCTTTCATTGACCAAGTTCTAGATACCTTGTCTGGAAATAAGTATTTTTCCTTTTTAGATGGGTACATCGGGTACAATCAGATTCTTATAGCACCAGAGGACTCGGACACGACTACCTTTACTTGTCCTTGGGGCACCTATGCCTATAGGGTATTACCATTTGGATTGTGTAATTATCCTGCCACATTTATAGAAGAGTACTAGGGATATTTGTCGATCTTATTCATGATTGTGTGGAGGTATAAATGGATGAATTCACATTTTATGGCAACACTTACTAGGAAGCCTTAGACAACTTAGAAAAAGTCCTTATCAGATGCCAAAAAATTAACTTGTCTCTAAGTCATGAAAAATGTAAAATGTTGTTGACTGAGGGAGTGGTTCGAGCACATCATGTTTCATCTGAAGGGATAAAAGTCGATCCTGCAAAGATTGAGGTCATCATTATACTTCCATCCCCCAAGACTCAGAAAGAGATGAGAAGTTTTCTTGGACATGTCAAATATTACCGGCGGTTTATTGAAAATTTTACAAAGATTGTTGCACCTATGTTTGGATTGTTAATAAAAGATGTTGATTTTGTTTGGACTGAGTAGTGTCAAACTGCCTTTGAAACCCTAAAATCTAAGTTGCCTGTGGCACCAGTTCTTAGAGGGCCCAATTGGACTCTCCCATTTCACATATCTACTGATGCCTCCGACACCGCAATAGGAGGAGTATTAGGGTAGAAAGAGGACCAACAATCCTATGCCATTTATTTTGTGAGCAAGAACTTGTCCCCTACCGAGTTAAACTACACAGTCACCGAGAAGTAATTCTTGGCAGTTGTTCATGCTATTAACAAGTTTCGTCATTACATTACAGGTTACAAATTATTTGTACATACATATCATTCCACCATTAGATTTCTCATGAATAAACCTATAACTAATGTCCGAGTGACTAGGTGGCTCCTGTTATTGCAATAATTTAATATCATTGTGCTTGACCGACCTGGAAAGGATAATGTAGTAGCTGATTTTCTTTCACGGATAAAAAAATGAGGATGATGATATCCCGATAGATGATAGTTTCCCAGATGAGCATCTTTTTTCCCTCTCTGTCAATACCCCATGGTTTGCAGATATGGAAAACTATTTGGCTACTAGGAAGTTACCGTCTCATTTGTCACCTCATGAAAAGCGTAAAATTATTACACAGAGTGCTAATTACTCTTGGGTTGGCCATGACCTTTTTCGCACAAGCCCTGATTTGATTATTCGTAGATGTGTTCAAGAAGATGAGGTGCCTGAAATACTATGAATTTGTCATGATGGACCATGTGGTGGCTATTTTTCTGACAAACGAACAACATATAAGGTGTTACATTCAGGTTACTATTGGCCTAGCATTTTCAAAGATGTTGCCAAGTATGTGAGAAGTTGTGATAGTTACCAAAGGGTAGGAAGACCTACGCCAGCTGACGAAATGCCCTTGCGTGCCCAAGTTATGATAGAACCCTTCAAAATATGGGCCCTTGACTTTGTAGGACTAATTTCACCCATGTCCCATAAGAAGAACTATATTTTGGTTTGTACGGACTATGTCACCAAGTGGGTAGAGGCAAAAGCCCTATTCAGGGCTACATAGAAGTCTGTTGTCGAATTCATCTATGAAGACATATTTACCCACTTAGGTTTCCCTCATGAAATTGTTACAGACCAAGGCACTCAATTCACTTCCAAGCTGATGAGAGAGCTAACAGAGAAATATGGGATTAAACACTGTAAATATTCTCCATACCACTCACAAGCCAATGACCAGGTAGAATCTACAAACAAATTTCTGGAAGCCATATTCATCAATACTGTTCAATTGCATCACCGGGATTGGGCTGATAGGATCCCAGAGGCTTTGTGGGCATACCGAACCACCTAGAGAAATACCACTAGGCATACCCCTTATGAGCTAGTGTACGGGAAACCAATACTTCTACCAATAGAATTCCAAGTAAGTACCTTCCGTATTTCCGCAGAATTACGATTGAACTTAGATGAGGCTCATAAGCAACGAGCCCTACAATTGAATGAGTTAGATGAAATCAGGAAAGATGCCATCCAACGGATGATATTAGTCCAAAACCAGAGGAGCAAGTGGCATGACAAGTTTATTAAGAAGAAACACTTCCAACCTGGTGATTGGGCTTTGTTGTTTGACTCTCAATTCAAAACCTTCAAAGGAAAACTCACCACCCGGTGGTTGAGCCCTTACAAGGTAGACACTGTTTATGAAAATGGAGCTGTAAAAATCAAAACAATTGACGATGGACAAGTCTCCTTTGTAGTAAATGGACACCGACTCAAATTATATCATAAGCCCATTTCCAAAGAGGATTTTCTATAGGTCATGTCAACTGACAAGGCATTGGCCTTAGTAGATGGGGAAGTCCCCCTTTGTTCTTGAAAAGTTTTCTGAATTTTCTACTGTACATATCTAAATAGTTTTTGAATTTTGTTAATAAGGAAATTCTAGAGATTTTCGCAAGTATTTATTTCACCAGGAGTAGACAGTTTCAAGGAAATATAAAAGAAGTTTTTTTCTTCAAAACATTGTTACACTTGAATTTTTTGTCTGCTAAGCATCAAATGAAGATTGACTTACTGTAATTAGCCATATTTTTGTAAAAACTTTTATTTTCTTAAGGCATTCCAAAGTAGTTGCTCTTGAAACTCTTCACCACTGTATAAGGAAGTGATACCATAACCATCAATATTAGAGGTCTCTCATATAATTTTTCCAAGAAACTTGAGTAAGTGAGTAAAATGTCTTTATCAAAGAGTAACAAGGAGGTCTAATTAGTGGTTAGTCATGGAAACATCACAATAACTACAAAAGAAGAAAGTGAGTTGATCCTAGAGATACCTTTATGTTCTTTCTCAATGGTACCATCCACTACACACTAAATAGATTGATTTTATCATATCTTTAGATAGGCCACGTTTGCTTAAGTACCCCTTACATTGGGACAATCACTAAGTAATATAATGGAAAGTCATCCTCTAACATAAATACCATCCCAATTAAAAAAAAGAAAAACAGTTGTTTTCAGAGTTGTCCTGTAACACCCTGTTTCCCCCAGATTGTAAATATAACTGAACTGGCCAAGGACTACGGAAAAACTCATAAGTATGAATATATGATGTAAATGGACCTGCAGGAAGAGGTCAATGAATGTAAATAACAGTTTGAATTTATTGCAGAACTGCTGAGAGGGGATGTGCAAAAAAGAGACCACGATGGTGGTGGAGGGCA
>JZKD02S1672968.1:55654-112020 GCA_000966675.3 Picea glauca | reverse complement strand
AATCGAGAAATCAGAGTTCCTGAGAGCAAGGGAAACAGGACTTCGAAAGTCTCAAAATCCCGAGAGTAAATCTGAGTCGTCCATCTGAGGGATGGGTGTCGGAGATCAAGGCGCCATCGGAGTTTGACGCATCAAAAAATCAGAGTTTCCAAGGACAAGAGGAATGGGACATTGAAAGTCTTGAAATCCCGGAGGAATCGAGACTTTCCATCCAGAAGGACGCTTGGCAGGAGATCGAACACCGTCGATGAAAGTACCGACAGGAGGCTTCATCGAGAAATCGTGAGTCCTGGGGACATGTGTTTTGTGTCGTTGCAAATGTCGAAACCCCGATGGGAGGTTATACGGCTGCGGTCATATGGTAAGTGGTCACATGGACCATTGTATAGCCAGTGGGGCTAGCGTGATCAAAAAGGCGCGTCGCGAATCGGGAAATCGCGAGTCCCGGGGAAATGTGTTTTGTGTCGTCGCAAATGTCGAAACCCCGATGGGAGGTTATACGGGTGCGATAATATGGTAAGTGGTCGCATGGACCAATGTATAGCCAAGGGGGCTAGCCAGTGTAAAGGTGCGTCGAGAGTCCAGGGGACTTGTGCATCATGATATTGAAAGGCGCCAAACCCCGACAGGATTTAAGGCTGTGGTCTAGTGAAGGTTGTGGTCGTATTGACCAGGACTTAGCCCAGAGAGCCAATACGCTAGGAGCACATCGGGGATCAGAGGATAGGGAGTTTTAGGTACATGTGCACGTCAGCACCGCAAACCCCAAAACCCCGATGAGAAGTTGTCGCTATGGTCATATAGGAACCGGTCGTGTGGACCAAAGGCTTAGCCAAGCGAGGCTAAGGCAACCAAGGGGTGTGTCGGAAATTCATTCCATCGGTGATCGGGTATTCGAGAGTTCAGGGACCCTCGACACCGCGACCTACGAAACCCCAAATACCGATATTGAACCAGGGATTGGCATTTCGCAAATGCAGGTTTCTGGAGATTTCTCATTTGTGGGAGATTAACCCAAATTTTTTTAATTATGATAGTGGGTGTGTTACATGTCCCCCCATCTTCTTGCATAAAGCAATCTTATACTAAAATATTAAAATATGGAGGGCCAGTCTATGAGGGTGTAAGAGGCTAACCCACTGGGATACTGAACAGGTCTACTGGCAGCGGGTACCGGCCTGTGGTATGACTAGATAAACCCGTCGGAGTACTGAACAGGCTTGCTGGCAGCGGGACATTCTACCTAGCGAGGATGGTAATCTGACAAAAAATAAATAATAATTTTAAACTTGTCCTGATGTACAACATTACTTGTAGACTAAGCTAACATGAAGTATGTATGGTTGAGCTAAGGTTAATTAACTCCATAAAATTTCCATTGGGAACTAACTCTAAGACTATATTGAAACTCTCTTGCCTACCTCTTCTTATCTATATATAGGATCTCTTATCCTATAGGTGGGGCCATCTTCTAACCGTCTCATCAGACCAATATGTGAAATTTATCTTTACACTTGACATACTATAAATCTTTGGCTATTGGGGGAACTGATTGGTTTCCTATACTTTTGATTGTGAGGTGTCACAATACTTAGGTGTGGGGGAGGGGTTCATGAGTTGAAAAATGATCATTGCCTGGAGAAATAAATCTTTGCAAGAATTTTTGTATTATTTCCATGATACAGGTTATTACATTAATAGTCACTTTATGTTTGAAGTGCTAAACTCTTGTGTGCTATAAATTGTTGAACATATACTTAACAAACCACTTTTATCAGTTTCTTTCTCATTACAAGCTGTACATTGTAGGATCGACATTACATGTCTTAATCTTTCTATAACCTGTTCATTGTAGGTTTGACATTACATGTCATATGCAAGAGGATTGAGTGAGCATGGTGGCAAAATCAAGAACAAAGGAGCATTATGCCTATGCTCTTAACCACTGTGATGGTCAAAAACATGTCAATATTGCAGACTATCCATTACAAGAGGTAAAAATATATTTAACACAGAGGTGTCGTATGAAGTGTCGTATGAGGTGCCGTATGAAGTTTCATATGAGGTGTCGTATGAGGTTCCAAACGAAGTGCCATATGAATTCACACACCAGTAATTGTCCACAATTCCAGGTAACAAGGTTTCAATGACATTTAATTGAATTGGTTGCAGGAAATTGAGAGTGAGGATGCAAACTTTAGATATGTTCATGATCAAATGTCCAAGTCAAAAGACTTGGACATTGATCTAACTGCACATCATTAAACTTGCCCCCAAAGATGTGCCTTCGAATTCGAAATTTCCCACACATGGAAGCTCATGTGCACATGTGTGAAACCAACTCCACCATAGGAGCATTCAAATACGGGTTGGGTAACCGATTATCCCAATTAACCCTTGCCATTTTCCTTGCCCTGTGTTAATAAATTGCGCTCAGCCTCTGCCATTTCTTCCCCTGTTCAAATCGTTTTCTGCCCGTGCTCAATTCATGCCATCCCTTGTTCTGATCGCACCCTCTCTTTGTGAATTTTTCCTTTATCCATCTCTTCACCTCATCACAATGCCCAAGAGGTATGAACCCTCTTCCTATGCAGATCTTTTTGCCATTCTTGAATTTTCACAATGCAGAGAGGTGTTTTTGCACTCAGTTTGGGGGCCATTTTTATCTAGCTTGCAGGGCCACGATGATGGCATATCCATCTAATTTTCCCTCGGTTTCGATGGGAAGGTAGAACACATGGGGTATCTTACCTTTGGAGTCTCATAAGAGTCCATTGTTACAGCCACGAAGCTTCCAAGTATGGGAGATAGATGGTTCAAAAACCACCAGCTGCTACGCTCAAGTTATAGCAGGGTTTTTAAGCCCGAATTCTAGAACAGTTAAGGAGAAAAATGATATTCTAAGGAATGGATAAAGGAGGAATTTATCAACCCTCTCATCGTCATCATGAGGTTGATCACATGTGAAGGTAGATATTCCACTTTCAAAGCCAGTCATTTCAGATTGCTAGCTCATTTTCAGTTCAACAAACCTTTGAATTTTCCCTTCTACTTTCTAAAGAGCTTGGAGAAGATGTCCTCTCAATTGAGGAAGAACGTAACTAACCCCCACAACAGCCTCTTTCACCATGGCTTAATCAAACTCCTTGTTCTATCCAAATTATAAAAACAGGTTCAAACTTGGGATGCATTTATCTATCAATTTGCAAACCCTCACTTGACAATTAAGACTAGCAAAAATCCACTTGGCCTAAGGACTATCTCTCCATCCAAGCCCTGCTCTACAAGAACTCCAAACCCCCTTGCACAAACCATTTCTTTACCGGAACAATACAAAAAGCTTGTTGACATCCCTGCTTCCTCATCGGGTAATAAGACCAAGAGTAAATATCAAAATAAGCCTATTGCTAACCCCCCGATGCCTTCAATCTCTCTTGATCTCACACCTAAAAAGCTCCAAGAAGTGATTCAATAAGACTTTCCCATAGTTCCCACAAATAGGAGGGGAGCCAATCGATTTGGTAAAGGAACCTTTCAAAAGAGTACACGGAGCACAAGAAAAAAGCCTTATGCAAAACTCCTGCCTACTTCGGACCCTATCCAAGTGTCCTCCAATCTTGAGATCCCTCACAAGAGACTTAGGAAAGTTTCTACGGATGGATTAGAGCCACAAAGAAAGACAAAATCAGAACCTACCTCTCCTTACCAATCCCCTATTACTCCTACTTCACCCATGCCTACTCTAGATCCTAAGAATGATTTGCTTGTCCACATATCTCAAAGGATCTAAGCCTTCCTCCAAGATCAATGATTCTACCCTAGCCATTGAGAAGGTACAAAAAGAGAATTCTCAGCTCCTCCAACAGTTGTAAGAAAGGAAGACAATAGACACACATCTTCATCATGATAATGCAGTCCTCCAAGCAACGGTAAACTCCCTTCAATGGTTAGTTGATGAGATTACCAAATCCAACCGCAGCCTCAGAGCACAACTGAAGCAACACAAGAGGCATAAGGCAAAGTCTTCACAGCAAGAAGGAGAAGATTATAAAGTTGATCCTCCTCAACAAGCTTAGTCACAAGGGGTCATTTCTTATTGTTTGTAGTGGGACCTGCAAAATCGTAAGTGTGGGGGTAATGTTGGGCCCGAGATATGAACAATTTTATGACATTTATTAGATACTTTTGCCGAATGCATATATGCGTTTTCATGTTTTGGAGAAGTTTTTGAAGGGATTTTATGCCAAAAATCTATGATCCACACTAGGTATGCATAATTCGTGTTTTATGATGATCTTGAGTATGATTCAGTGTAATTTTATGTTTCCAGAGATCTAATTCACATTTTTTGGTGTTACAGGGAAAAATCGCAGCATGTTTTTTCTTTCGGCACTCCATCCGGTACTCAATCCGGTACCCAGTCCGACACTCCATCCAACACCCCGTCTTGCACAAAAACGATGGGCGATTTGGCGGTTATGGTATTGGCGGCTAGTGATGGGTGAATCAGGAACATGGGTTTTTCTTGTGCTCGCCCCCTCCAGCTACCGAACTCTTGACAGCTCAGTTTGGGTTGTTAAGTAGGGCGATTATTGGCTCGTTCCATTTCGGTAGTTAGGGCACCTTTAATGTAATTTACTATTTTTAGAAGAGGTTCGACCCTCCAGTGGTCGACCTCTTGGTCTGTAAACATTATAAATACCACTGTGGTGGTCATACAATAGTTAAGCAGTCGAAGAAGTAGTGTGTTAGAGACAAATACGATATTCCTTTGTTTTTCCATTTTCAGTTGCCAGAATTATATAAAACTGCGTTTTTGAGTTTTAATGGTGAAATCGCTTTTCTGAGTTCGTGGTGTGCATTTGAGAAGTGACCATGACTTGTTGGGGGGACCACCAACAGTCTAGTAACTGTTCTATAAGTTTATTTATGAATTCGATAGCTTAGATGTCTTTTATCTCATTTCCTGTACATGAATTGTTATTTTGTTTCTTTGTCATATAATTTGATGTTATAGTTTAACTGTGTAAGTTCTCTTTTGTAGGTTAGTATGAAGGCTTTTGTCAATATGCATTGATTTTGTAGTTAGTAGGAACAAGTTTGAAAACTTATACACTAACCTCGTGTGTGATTAAATATTAGATTATATGTTATTTATGCTTTTAAAATCAAGTTTAAAACATAGTTTGAAACATAGTTTGAAACAGAGTTTTAGAACAGAATTCTAGTTTATGTTTTCTTTAACGAGGCTTCGATGGATGGATAGTATTAGTTCTAGTTTTCAATCGTAGATTGCCTATTTAATTATTATCTAGATTTTTCTTAATCAGTTGTTAATTAATTTGCTCATTAGTTTACTTTTTATATGCTAAGAATCATGTTTAATTTATGTTTATAAGCATTTTCCCTTTTTGCAATTTGAGTTGTTGAAATAGGTCTAGCTTAGTTTTACTTTATGCAATTCCTTTCCTAGATTTAGGTTGCAATTCCAGTTTTTAGTTAATGATTAAATTTAGTTATGAGTTTGCTTACATAGCATAGAGTACAATTATAATATCAGTATACTGTTGATGGTTAATGAATGAGTAATAATCACATGAATATGCAGGGTAATTAACGTTGTTTCCGTAATGGCTAAGTTCTCACTGGATTGTTTAATTCACACCTTTCACTTTTCCATTGAAATCAATATCGAGTTTATACCTATTGAATTATCTTTCATTGTCAAGTGCCATCGTGATATTATAAGACACCGGAGACATTCACACAACCATCAACACTATATTTGAGTTTTCATAGGTTAAAAGATAGTTTGTTGCTTTTGTAGATCAGAAGATAGTTTTATTGTTGTTGTAGGATAGATAGCCTTTTTCTTTGGTAGATTAAAGAGTAGTTGCTTATCATAGATTAAAGATTAGTTGTTAATTCTTCTTTCTTTCAATTAAGTAGATTTGCTTTTGTAAATTAGAAATAGTTGTATTAAGAATAGAGTTCACTTGTCTCTTAGTTAGTTTCTTATTGAGTAGTCTTACTTAGTTTACTTTCTGTAGAAGTTATCCTAGGGTAGTTAGTTGTTTACTTGCTTTAATAGGTTAATTGCTTACTTGTCTATTCTTGCTTTGATAGTGTAGTTGCTTGTTTATTTACTTGCTTTCACAGGATAGTTGTTTATTGAATTTAGGTAGGATAGTTAAAGTAGTTTGCTATTTGCTTATTGTTATGCTTGAATAGTTGCTTTTGCTTATTGTTATGATTGAACTAGTTTTTTTCAAGAAGGGTTTTCATTTGTTTTCCTAGAATTATCCATCGATCCTTGGTTCAAAAGTACTTGGGTTACATAGTTTAAAGTTGCTTAGTAGGGTTTGCTCACTAGATAGCTTTGCTTGAATAGATTAGCCCTTAGATAGCCACTTCCTTAGTTAGACTATACTACTACTAACCCTTCTACCTTGGCATAAATTTTTCTACAACTCTAAGTTTACTTACCCCGGGTTGACAATTTAATTGACATTTTTTAGTGTGTTTTTAGTGCATATAGAACACCCATTAGTTTGTCAGGGGAATGATTGTAGGCCCTCCTTAGGAACATTGTTATTAAATTCAAAAGAATATGCATTAATGTGGAAATGTGCAAATGGTGCCCTTGCATGATGGTACCTAAGGTTGTATATGTTAAAGTCGTGGTTTGACTACATTATTGGATAATATGGCATAAGTGCATGCATGAAGGAATTGATTGTGAAGCAAAGTAGTAATTTCTACATTTGGGGGAATATTATTGTCCCTTAGCTAACCTTATTTTGGAGGGTATTTTTTTTTTTTTTGGTTTTGAATTCTCACTTGAAGGAGTGGTTTGCCATTCTTCAGAAAAGTTAGTGTGAAATATTGAATGAGAAAGTGAGAATGGAATGCTTTGTTTCTATGAAAGAAGGAAGTACACAAATGGGTATGCCTATAGAATTGTCATGTGAATAATTGTGGACAATCATAATCTAGATTGATTTCAAGTTTGAATAGATGTGCATGTATAAATTATGGAAGTGTGCCAACTATAGACAAATGCACTATGATGATGCATATGGTTGAGTGCATGACAACACTATGTGAATGCAAGAAGATAGAATGAATGTGCATGTTGAATGTGTGGATATATGGTTTAGATGCATGTTGGAAATGCATGTTTATGATTTCATCTGAAACATGGGATGAATTAATGAAATATTAAGAGTTGTTCTTAACTCTTGAAAATGAGAACATTTCAAGTGTGGTTGAATATTGCAACAGGGAAGTTGCATGCTGGGATGATCTTGTGTGGTGGGATTGTGTAAAGACCCTATCAAGAGAACAAATTCACGGAATTAATGAATGTTGGGAATTAGGTAGTGGGATGAAGAATCCTAAATGTATAAGAATCCATGGTTACATTTTGATAATATGCATGTGTGGAAGACATACATATGCTAAAATATTAATAATATTGATATTATTTGGTTAATGTGCAGAATGCACTGGTTCATAATTGAATTGTAATATAACCTTGATATGGTTGTGTGTTGATGCATTCAGGGAAGGAGGAATCTTTGAATGAGGAAAAGTAAAGATTGAGACTGCTCAAGGAAATGGAGTAGGAAGGCCCGGGAAAGGGGTAAATTTTTTATTCTTGTGTAACTTGAATTAAGACTGCGTAGAGGAGTTGGAAAAAGGGAGAATCCCTTGACTCCTCTCTTGTTGATTGTTGCATTTCCCTAGAATGATAAAAAAATTATATGGAAATGTTTTAGGCATGAGAATTGGTTATGAATGTATGAAACCAAAACAACTGAAATATGTTTATGCTTGCACCTATGAACACATTGAGGATAATGTGATGGAGTGCATGTAAATTTTCTAGGGCATAGTTGAAAATGTTTTATGATGTAAACATGACATGACATTTACATTTCAATTAACATGACAACCAACAGAGTTATGATTATGATTGTTGCGTGTAGAAAAGATTAGAGTTGTTGAGGAGACAATTGCTAATTATGGACAACCTAGAGTAGACAACAAGCACAAGAGAGCTATTGATTAAATAATTTGTGAAGGAACCTCATGAGCTCCCATGAAGCACCATTGATGAGGTATTATTATATAGTTTGTTGCCAGTGAGGACATGTATAAATTTTTTATGCCAATATGGCATGTGGTCTAAAAGGGATTGGGTAAGGATCCCTTATGAATTTTTTTATATTTTGATAATATAATATTAATGTTGATTCATTGTTGTTTGTAATAACCAAGTAGGGAATGATTCAAGAAAGAGAATCTGAGTGATAGATGGAGGAACCTCTAACAATCAAGAATGGTTAAAATCCTTAAATGAAATTCATGAAAATAGGCTCCATGAATGCATTGGTTAATCATGAATGATTATGAATAGAATTTCTCATAAGTAGTGCATTAGTTAAATGCATTGAGGAGATGCATGTTGTATGAAAAAAGGAAGGTATTGTTCTGGCCATTATGGAAGGAAGACTTTCCAGTTTTCCAAGAGAGTTGTGAAAATTGTCAAGAGAGGAATTGGGTGACCATGAGTATTTGCACCTTAGTTACCAAAAAAAAAGAGAATGAAAAGATGCATTATGTGAATGTGGCCATGGGTATTGGCACATTGGTTTATTTATTGTGATAATTTATTTCATTATGGAAACCATAATAGGCAATGAAAGTATAATGTGCATGGAAAACTAACAATTTGTTTGGTTGTGTAAATATTGAAATTGTAGGAAGAATGGTCTAATATGGAATAAATGTAAGTCCATAAGGAATTCCAATGCTTGCTGATATATAAAGGGCCAAATTGATGTGGGAAGGAAGTATCACACTTGTGGGACTTGAGTTCCGCTATGGAACAAATCTAAAAAATTGATAAATGGAACTTCAAATCTATGGGGAGAAAATTTGAAAGAATTTTGATTGAAATCAATGATAGTATCTCATGATTATTATATGCATGTGATATAGGTGAGATGAAAGATCTGTCATGAAAATAAAGATGAGGATTGTTGATATGCAAGGTATGGAAAAGGGCCATTTGTGTGACATGAGGCCCATGTGATATGCCATGATCACCATTGATATGGTTATTTTGTGTTAGAGATGGTATAAGGGACACTTCGATTATAATACTTGGTGGAGTCTCTAAGATTTCTTGTGCAAGAAATACTTGGTAGGAAAGACGGATCACCCAAGGTACCGTGCAACAGAGAAGGGGATGCCTGAGCTTGGAAGGTGAGTGACTGCAAGGAAGAGGAGACTTAGATAACTCTTTATATCAATTAAATGGGATAATGAGCTCAATGGGTATGTCCAAGGAGGATAGTGAGTCAAGTACAACAAGGAAGCCATACATATGTGAATCCATGAATGCACATATAAGTATTGTGTTGAATTGTATATTTCCTCCTAAATTATGGACAACAATGAATGTTTATGCATGAAATTGGTCTTAATATGTATTTTGTTTGAAATTATGATGAGGAATGCAAGGCTGAAGTGGATGAAGGATGAAGACTTGTCTAGTGTTGCTAAGAAGAAGAACACCAAAGATCATTTTCCTTTTGAAGGGGGAGGGGAATGTAACACCCCAATTTTAATCCCTTGATTATATGTTATTAATCATGACTAGTGATTGTCATGACATGGCATATAAACAATGTAAAATTTATTATTGTTGGAGTGGGCTAACTCGGGAGCAATCTTCCCTCCCGAGTTACTTTTTTGGCACGTTTTTCAATGATACAGTTTTAAATTTTCGATCGATCTAGAAGTATGATAAATTTTCTGAGCATCTGGGTTGGTTTAAAAAGGGGCATGTTAGCACATAATTATGACTGGGGGTAATCTCCTGAAGAAGCGTCCCTTGGGAAAAGGAAAAAGATCCAAAAAACCCCCTTTCCCAAAGTTTTGAAGGCAGGCACATCATTTTAATGAACGGGCACTTTGGGGCGATCACGATCTGCCCGTCTGAATCTATGGCTCTCATGCGATTCTGGAGCCCCCCTGACTTTCTGCCTTTAATGGGGGGAGGGGGTCTAGAATCAGGCACGCACCTTTCCAATGGTGGAGATTAAGGCACCCAAATCAGTGGCTCTCATACGATTCCAGACCCTCTTGCCGTTCTGCTTTTAATGAGAAGGGGGGGGTCCGGAATGAGGTGGGGGGCTCACCTATCATTTTGACCTCCTACACACCTTTCCCATCTCAGGACCCACGTATCCTTCCATGTCCAGCCACATGGCCCCCCTTTCATCTCATCTCCCTCTCACCGCCTTCCATGTGTCCCTTTCGCCCAATAACCTCCACCTCAGCACCTTCCTCCATTCGCTGTCTCCTGTCCCCATATCACTTACGTGAAAGCACCCCTTTCCCCCCCCACCTCACCTTCACTATACTAGCGCCTACAACCTCCTCATCAATCATGCCACATCTTTCATCTCTCATCCTGTAAACCGTTCGGCTGGTCCAGGTGGCCCCTCGAGAAGACCTCCACGTCCCCAAGGCAGAGTTGACCAGAACCATTCCTGATCCTAAGAGGGTGGTTATTGCAGTTGTTGGAGGTGGTTAGACATCATCTCCGCCATAAATGGAAAGTCCGACAAAGGACTGAAGCAGGTCAATCCATATGCAGGACAGTCAGGAGTCCGATTGAAATCGTTCGGAGTCTGCATGCGCAGACTGTCAGAAAGCATGCAGACGTAATGCTTTTATTGCAATATCTTGTTTTCGCTGCTAGGGTTTTGTATGGAGTATATTTGGGCATTTTTGCCAATTTTTGTAAATCATTGAGGGTTGAGCAAGGCTCCCAGTTGTAAAACTTTAATGAAGCACTAGTTATTCTGGTTATGCATGGACTCTTGAGACTTCTTGCCTTATGAATGTCAGTTTCTTTCACGTCTTTGTTTACAATGTGTTAGAGCAGCTTGGGATTGGAGGATCCAGTCGAGTTGTAACTGTTATAGGATGATGTAGGTTGGATCACTGTAACAGTTGCATTGTTTCTAATCGGTCTCTGTGATTTTCTTAGCACTGAACAACTTGGAATTGGAGGATCCAGTCAAGTCCCCCCTTCAGTTCCTAGAAGCTCTGAACCAATAGGATCTTGCATTCAGGGTTTTTCTTCTGAAAACTGCTGAAAGGCCTATTGCCTGAGGTAGTTTGCTCACTCTTCTTACCAAGTCTTCCACCTGCTCATCTTTTAATCAACTCACTGACTGAAGTTAGATCAAGACCTCCTTTGTTCCTTACATACCAGACCTAGTCCCTGAGTTAGAGTGATATCTTCCCGAGTCTCTACCGATTTGATCACCCATTAAAAACTATCATGACATAAAATTGATGGGCGTTGGGCTCTGCTCCTGCAAGAAATCCAGGAGTGACTTCTGACGCTAACATTTCTGGCGTCGTTGCCGGGGACGAAGTTGAAAATTTTCCCCGGGATTAAACGACATTAAGCCTCTAATTCTGAAGGTGCATCAGGTATCAAAGCCTTTAAAGATTTCTACTGTGCACCTGGCGACTCCTTTGTGACGACTCCACTTTGGTGAAACTTCCCTATTAATTGTGGCTTTTAGAGGCAGACACACGCGGTCTCATCCACAACTGCCTCTAGCTACACCTGAAACTGATCCAGAGGTGGTTCTCAGAAAAGGAAAGGCCTCTGAAGGAGAAGCTTCCACCGCCGAACCAGGTAATCCGCCATCTCCTTCTGTAAGAACTCCATTTTCTCCTCCTCAGTTTCTTAACAAACCTTTTTCTGAGGTTTCTCGTTTCCTAAATTTCGGGAGTGTTCCTGTCGAGTTTTCTCCTTCTGGTCTGGGATTGGAGGGAGAAATCCTTGTCACTCCCCTCTCCCCTGAAGCTCTACTTTGGCATAGACCCAGGAACACAAAAGATTTCCCCACTCCTATCTTTACCACTCCTCCTCTTGTTACTGTTGCCACTTCTGCATGAAGAGAAGCATCTGTCGACTTAAGCCCATTAGCCTTCTCCCTAAATCCCCTATTGTTTCCCATTCCACTTAGAGACTCATTCCCAGTAGCCCCTTCGCGAACTCCTTCTCCTCCAAGTTCTCCTCCACCTAATATTCCTATGGCTAGTGCTAATCCCCCTCTAAGTAGAATGGAAATCATAGTAGCTGCTAGATATGCTCCCTTAGTCCTGCCTCAACCTGCAAATCCTCTCCCTTCTGTAGATTACCTAAAATATATGCCCAAGTTCACTGGGGAAGAGGACATAACTGCGGAAGAGCACCTGGCTGCTTTCTATAGTTATGCAGACAACCTGAACATTGTAAATGAGGATGTCTGGATGAGAGTCTTCGTCCAGATCTTGGATGGTGAGGTGAGGAAATGGTTTAGGGGATTGGCCCCCGGATCTATTGTTGGAATTGAAGCTATAGATGGTGCTTTCCTAAGGCAGTGGGGAGATAAGAAGGATTTCATGTATTACATGACAGAGTTTGGGTATTTGAAGAAGATGGAAGGAGATTCTGTCTCTGACTTCTCCAAAAGATTCAATAAGATGTATAACAAGATCCCTGCTGAGATAAAGCCCTCAGAAGCCTCTACCAAAATTTCTTATGCTAGTGCATTCGGCCCTGATTTCTGTCTTCTATTGAGAGAAAGGAGAGCCACCTCCTTAGCTCAGATGCAAGATGCAGCCATAGAGGTGGAATCTAATGTATTAGCAGTTGATAGACTGAGAAACAAGGCTAACACAGAAAGGAGAAAGGGAAGATCTGAAGCCTCAACTTCTGGCCCCTCGGTGCCTCACCCTCAAATGGATGAACTGACCAAGATGGTGAAGTCTCTGTCTGCAGAGATGGAGAGAATGAAAGTCGAGGGAAGGAAAGTGTACAAAAATCCTCACAATGCCGAAAACAAAGGAGGTTTCGGGAGGCTAAACAATATTGCTCCCCCGACTATGCAAAGAGGCCAGAGGGGAAGAGATAGAGAAGACCATAAAATTCAGCCCCCTTTTCAAAATAATTTGGTGGCCGATGAGGAAGAAGGGGAAACAGATGGGATTGATCATAAAATCCACTGCTTTGGAGAAACTCCTCCTTTTCCTCATCTCACTCAATCAGCATATGAGGAATCTCTCATGGACAGTCAGCTAAATGAACTTAGCAAGGGAGACAAGGCTAGTAGCATCCAAGGCAGGTATAACCTGAGGTCTAAGAAAAAGATAGCAGCACCTGATGTTCTTGAACAATTCCCTAGAACAGAGGATCCTGCTAGTGAAGTAGAAGACAGTAACAAAGGTAAGAAGGCCCAACCCCTCTCTCCCATGGTCCAGAGTCATGTTCCTGATGTAAGAGAAATCCCAAAGCTTATATCTTCTTTTAATTTTGAGCATGAAATTCAAAAGATCAGGATCCCCGTGCCCCTCACCAAATTGATTAAACATGAAGAGTTCAAAAAAAAATTCTCTGGGTTGTTACAGTCTGAAGCTCCATGCCTTCCCACAAACTCCATCAATTTGCAAGATGAAAAGCCTGCAGTTATTCTAGGTCCTATGGTAGAAGACATGAATGATTCATCCCCTCCCTTCTACACTTTCTTGAACATACATGACAAGGTACTGCACAACTATTTGATGAATTCAGGAGCTTCTCACAACCTCATGCCCAAAACTGTCATGGAAGAATTAGGACTAGAGGTCACCCGAGCCTATCATGACCTCTATTCTTTTGACTCCAAAAAATTTCAATGTCTAGGAGTCATCAAAGACCTGGTCGTGACCTTGTTTCAATTGCCCATGAAAAGTGTGGTCATGGATGTTGTAGTGGCTGATGTCCCCCCCAAGTTCGGTATGTTGTTATATAGATCTTGGATAAAAAGACTGGGGGGAACTCTGCAGATGGACCTAACATATGCTACTATCCCAGTGTTTGGAGGAGAGCATAGGAGGCTATACAGAGAAGCCCAATTGGCCTATGTAATCAGTGATGACGCCAATCCTAACAACCATCCCATTTTTGCCTTGGACACTGATTTAGGTTCCAGTTTACTACAACTCACTCATGCTCTTGAGCCTCCTCTTAAACTCAGAAAGCAGCCCACCACTCCTCATGAATTTTCTCCCCCCATCTCCCCTATCTGGAAAATGTTTTTTGATGGAGCCTCTTCCAGGGAAGGCGCTGATGCTGGGGTATTTTTTGTATCACCTGCTCAGGAAACCATGTCTCTTTCATACAAGCTAGAATTTGAAGCTACTAACAATGTGGCAGAATATGAAGCTCTTGTTCTAGGATTAAGAGCTGCAAAGGAAATGAGAATTCAGGAGGTAGCAGTGTTCGAAGATGCAGAATTGGTAGTCCAACAGATCATAAACGCTTATCAGGCTAAGCATCCTCGACTCAGGAGTTACAAAAATGAGGTATGGGACCTAATTGATAGTTTCTTTTCAGCATTTAACATTTCTTTCATCCCAAGAGAGAAGAACACAGTGGTAGATTCCTTGGCTACATCAACAAGCAATTTCTAAGTGCCCTTGCCACCCAAATTTGGATACGATGTAGAAGTAAAATACAGGCCCTCCATACCTGACAATGTCAAACATTGGAAGGTGTTCAAGGATGATCTTGAGATCAAAAGATTCTTGGAGACTATTGCAGAATTTTCAGAGATGCATATTGACCAAGACTCTGTCTCTGAAGAAAAGCTTGATGGGGGTAATTTCTTGAATAAGATTGCAAAGCATAACATTGTGCAGCTGCCCAACAATCATATTCCCAGGGGACTGGTTCCTTTGGAAATAATTTTTGATAGAAATGAGGTGGCGTTAAAAGGGGAAATATCAGAGGATGACGCTGACAAAACTCAGTGCAACATTGGCACTGAGAATGAACCCAAGTTTGTCAAATTGTCAAGAAGCCTGAAAACAAAGCAGAGGGATGAATACGTTGGACTATTGAGGGAGTTTGCTGATGTTTTTGCCTGGACCTATGGAGATCTCAAAACATATGACACTTCTATCATCGAGCATAAAATCCCATTGAAAAAGGAAGTAAAACCATTTAGGTAGAAGCTAAGACAGATCAATCCTATGTTGTTGCCTATCATGGAGAGGGAATTGAAGAAGCTTCTATAGGCCCATATCATCGTACCACTGAGATATTCAGAGTGGGTGGCCAACTTGGTACCAGTAAGGAAAAAGAATGGAGAAATCAGACTCTGTGTAGACTTCAGAAACCTGAACAGGAGCTCAGGGAAGGATAACTACCCCTTACCCAAGATGGAACATATATTGCAGAGGGTAACAGGAGCATCCAGGATGTCCATGATCGATGGCTTCTCTGGCTACAATCAAATCTCTATTTTACCTGAGGATAGGGAAAAGACGACATTTACCACTCCATGGGGCACATTCATGTATGCCAAAATGCCTTTTGGATTGATGAATGCAGGGGCGACGTTTCAACGTGCCATGGACATAGCTTTCATTGGGGAAAAGGAGAAGTTTGTGGTCATGTATATGGATGACATAACAGTATTTTCAAAATCTAATAAAGAACATTGTTGTCATCTCAGGAAGGTTTTCCTGAAATGCAGGAATTTTGGCATTTCATTAAATCCCAAGAAATCTTTGTTCGCCATGCAGGAGGGAAAGTTACTAGGCCACATAGTATCAGTAGAAGGAGTCAGGATCGATCCTAGAAAAGTTGAGGCAATACAAGCCTTATCAATCCCAAGATCCAGGAAGGAGGTCCAATCTTTCCTTGGTAAGATTAATTTTCTGAGGAGGTTTGTTTCTAACTTTGCTGAGGAGGTAAAACTTATAACATCCATGTTAAGGAAAGGAAATGAAGTGATGTGAACTTCTGAATCGCAAAATTCCTTTGAGAAAATAAAGAAGGCCCTGACTGAAGCTCCTGTTCTTATCAGTCCCAATTACTCAAAGGATTTCCTTATTTTTTCCTTTGCCTCACCTGACACAGTGGCTGATGTTTTATTATAGACAAACAAGGCTGGGCTAGAGCAGCCTATTTCCTATTTTAGCAGATCTTTGAGGGATGTCGAAGTCAGGTATGACACTATGGAGAAGCAGGCCTATGCCCTGGTAAAGGCTCTCAAAGCCTTTAGAACCTATGTCCTGCAATAAAAAATCATTGCCTATGTCCCCTCGGTTGTTGTTAAAGACATTCTTATTCAGCCCGACATAGACATGAGGAGGAGTAAGTGGATAGCCAAGATCCTGGATTTTTACCTGGAAATAAATCCTACCAAATTGATCAAAGGTCGGGGTTTGGCCAAGTTGTTGGCTGAAGCAAATTGCCAAGGTTTGGGGGTAAGTTTCATCAACGAATGCTCAAGAATTCAACAGGATCAACTGTCTGAAATAGAGTCTCAAAAGGAATCCCCATTGGCTTGATGTCCCTGGTATAGGGATGTCATATATTTTTTGCAGGAGTTGCAGCCTCCAGACGACCTGCAAAGAAACAAGGCAAGAGCTCTGAAGCTCAAAGTAGTCAGATACTACCTTATCGATCAAGTTTTATATTGGAAAGATCCACTGGGGTTGCTTCTGAAATGTGTAGATCCACAAGAGGTTGACAGGATCATGGTTGAATTTCACGACAGCCTATGTGGAGGGCATCATTTCTGGAAAACCACATCCTACAAAATTCTCAGGGCCGGATACTACTAGCCCACTGTATTCACTGACGTCTGCAGAAGGGTCAGAGCCTGCATCAAATGTCAAATATTTGTAGGAAAACGATAGCTCAAGTCTTTGCCTTTAAATCCTGTGGTTGTTTCAGGACCTTTCCAGCAATGGGGCCTAGATTTCATTGGAGAAATCCACCCTTCTTCCATTGGGTAGCGCAGGTGGATTCTGACTGCTACAGATTTCTCTACCAAGTGGATTGAATCTATCCCCACCAGGAGTGCTTCCCACAAGGTAATCATTAGATTCCTGGAAGACCTCATCACGAGATTCGGCTGCCCAAGTAAGATTGTCACTGATAACGCAACGTCTTTCAAGGCTGAGCCGTTAGCCCAGTGCTGTGAGAAATTTAGGATCAAGCTGATCCATTCCACCCCATACTATCCCCAAGGAAATGGTTTAGCAGAGTCCTCCAACAAAAGCCTGATAAAGATCATAAAAAAACTATTGGAGGACAACAAAAAGGCCTAGCATTAAAGGTTGAAATTTTCTCTATGGGCTGATCGAGTGACCATGAAGATATCTATAGGCATTTCCCCTTTCCAATTAGTCTATGGAGCAGAGGTTGTTTTTCCTTCTCAACTAGCCATTCCTGTAGCAAAATTCCTCCAGGATCATCAAGAGGAGCCTGATAACATGATCAGAAGAATTCATCAGCTAGTGGAAGTCCAGCAGGCCAGAGAGAAGGTAAGGAGCAGGATTCAGGGCCATCAGCAGAAGATCAAGCAGGTTTTTGATAAGAAGGCCAAGAAGGAAGAGTTTCAGATAGGAGACCTGGTACTGAAATGGGATTCTCCTAAGAAAGATAAGGGAAAGAACGGAAAATTCGAAGCCCTATGGATCGGGCCCTTCAAAATCTTCGAAGCATTCTCGAATAATACCTACAGGTTGTGGGATGTGAAGGATCAAAAAGCTTTAAATGGCCCTGTGAATGGGCATTTCCTAAAATGATTTTTCTTTTGAGCCGCACATGGTTTTTCCGCGGTTGTAAATATTTTCTTTCTTTTTGTTTTTAAGTTTTAAATAAATGACTCCATAGCCCAACATCAAGGCATTGAAGAAGCAAAGGAGTTCTTGGTAGCCTACAGGGGGCATGCCGTCCCCTATGGAGCCTAATGTTAGCACATAATTATGACTGGGGGTACTCTCCTGAAGAAGTGTCCCTTGGGTGAAGGAAAAAGATCCAAAAAACCCACTTTCCCAAAGTTTTGAGGGCAGGCGCGTCATTTTAATGAACGGGCACTTTGGGGTGATCACGATCTACCCGCCTGAATCTACGACTCTCATGCGATTCCGGACCCTCCCTGACTTCCTGCCTTTAACGAGGGGGGGGGGAAGATCAACGGCTCTCATGTGATTCTGGACCCTCTTTCCATTCTGTTTTTAATGAGAAGGGGAGGGGGTCTGGAATGAGGTGGGGGGCCCACCTGTCATGTCGACCTTCTGCACACCTTTCCCATCTCAGGACCCACATATCCTCCCATGTCCAGCCACATGGCCCCCCTTTCATCTCATCTCCCTCTCACTGCCTTCCATGTGTCCCTTTCACCCATTCATCTCCACCTCAGCACCTTCCTCCATTCGTTGTCTCCCGTCCCCATATCACTTACATGAAATCACCCCTTCCCCCCCCCACCTCCCCCTCCCTATACTGGCCCCTCCAACCCCCTTGTCAAGCATGCCACATCTTTTACCTCTCATCCCGTAAACCGTTTGGCTGGTCCAGGTGGCCCCTCAAGCAGACCTCCACGTCCCCAAGGCAAAGTTGACCAGAACCATTCCTGATCCCAAGAGGGTGGTTATTGCAGTTGTTGGAGGTGGTTATACATTGTCTCTACCATAAATGGAAAGTCCGGAAAAGGACTGAAGCACGTCAATCCATCCGCAGGACAGTCAGGAGTCCGATTGAAATCGTCTGGAGTCTACATGTGTAGACTATTAGAAAGCATGCAGACATAATGCTTTTATTGAAATATCTTGTTTTCGCTGCTAGGGTTTTGTATGGAGTATATTTGGGCATTTTTGCCAATTTTTGTAATTAGTCAAGGGTTGAGCAAGGCTCCCGGTTGTAAAAATTTAATGAAGCATTGGTTATTCTGGTTATGCATGGACTCTTGAGACTTCTTGCCTTATGAATGTCATTTTCTTTTATGTCTTTGTTTACACTGTGTTAGAGTAGCTCGGGATTGGAGGATCCAGTCGAGTTGTAACTGTTATAGGATGATGTCGGTTGGATCACTGTAACAGTTGCATTGTTTCTAATAGGTCCCTGTGATTTTCTTAGCGTTGAACGACTTGGAATTGGAGAATCCAGTCAAGTCCCCCCTTCAATTCCTCGAAGCCCTGAACCAAGAGGATCTTGCATTCATGGTTTTTCTTCTGCAAACTGCTGAAAGGCCTATTGCCTGAGGTAGTTTGCTCACTCTTCTTACCAAGTATTCCACCTGCTCATCTTTTAATCAACTCACTGACTGAAGTTAGATCAAGACCTCCTTTGTTCCTTACATACCAGACCTAGTCCCTGAGTTAGAGTGATATCTTCCCGAGTCTCTACCCATTTGATCACCCATTAAAAGCTATCGTGACATAAAACTGATGGGTGTTGGGCTCTTCTCCTTCAAGAAATTTAGTAGTGACTTCTGACGCTAACAGGGAAAAAACCCTGGGGTAAGGTTCTGAAAGGCATGTAACTTTGATCCATGGAAAAATCAACCTACCCCTGAAAATCTGGCCGGATTCAAGCCCATTGTTTTTGCCTGAAAAGAGGGAAGATTGCTCCCTAGTTAGCTTACTCCTATTATTGTTTAATTGCAATATGTCAAACAATTAAATGTGGGTGGAGCATGAGGGATTAATAAGGAGGCCTAGATGGGATTCATACATTAAAAGGATCCCAAACTTCCTTGTTGAATTAGTTGGGGGAAAATAACCATAGTTTTCCTTTGGATTAAATATGAAGTAATCATCAATGGTGCATGGTTGGGAAGTTGGGAAATTACTCCCAACGTAAATGCATGGGAGTGAATTCTCATACACTCATGAAAAATCATGGACCTCCGCAATAGAAAAAATAAAAAATAGAGAAGATTATGGGAGAAGGGGGGAGAATGCATAGGTGTGTGCTAAAGGAAGCAAGTTATAATTGGGAAGATAGAAGGAAGATGAAGGGTGCAAGAGAGTTGTGCATGAAGAGATAATATGAAGAATATTTGAAGAAGAATTTTCTATGTGCCTATGTTAGGCAAACAATTCATGCCTATACGAGGTAGAGAGCTCATGCAGAGGGAGGCTAAACAAATTTGGGGTTTCCAGATTCTGCGAGTAGACAAGTACTATCTAGGTTGAAATGTGGAGAAGTCCATGAGTAAGAGAGATAAGAGGAATAAAAATAGACCATGAGGAATCCCCTAGTGGTATCATGGTCTGACACATGGGTGTCCTACTGTCAAAAGTCAAAGAGTAGCAGAGCCTATGTTTTTGTGGAAAAGAGCACACCCACAGTCAGTTGGCTTGTTGATAGCTTGTAGCGGAGTTCACTATGCTCTGTGTATTGGAATATAATGAAGGACTTGTGCATGTATTTACATTCATGAGTGTGTATTCTCATTTGAGGGGCTTAATACATGTTTTATTTACAAGTCTTTATGCTTGTGGAATTATGAAACTGCATAAATAGAGTATGCTTTGCACAACTGAGTGTATGAACATGATATTTTGTTTTGAAGGATAATAACTCTTCATACTTGTGTAATTAATGGAATTGTTTGGGTATGAGCAAGAGTTTGTAAGGAAAGTGTATGGTTTTATGCTTATTCTTTCCAATGTGCACAGTAGTATAACTGATGTTAACACATAGAATTGTAAGGGTTAAAAAAATCATTTTAGTTTTGTTTTTTGAGTCATAGGTTTTCATGTTTTCTTGTTATGGTCATAACTTAAAATTTGTTTTGAATTAGCTAAAGTTAGTTTGGCCTTGGTCTAGAGTCTTTAGGTTATGTAATTTACATCATGCCAAGGTAAATAAACCCCCATGAGTCACATCTCTGATTTTTACATCATCACCTTGACTTGTCACACCTCCATGTTGTACACAAGATTCCCTTTATCACCTTTTATCTGTTTAAGTGTCAAGTTAGAGTCGGGTGTATGTGTTCCCAACTCACTAGGAGAGTTTGCACCATACTCTAAGTAACTCATGCTTTCATTTTTCATCATTGCAAATTAAAGGATCATGTCAAAGAGGATTTCCTTGTTTTCAGACCCTACACTTAATTATTTTTCAAGGATTATGTCACATATTTCATTATAGTTTCCTCGAAGTGTGCAATGCATGTTTGAATCAGGTGTTGTGAACTGGTAGACAAGCGTTATGAACTGCCTCTACGGACTGCATGAAGATGAGGGTTGGACGTTGGATAGCTTGCAGACACCTTTGCTCAAATTCACAAACATCAACATCAAGCTCAGGTCCACCGGGTACTCCATGAGAGTTTCCATGTTGTTTAAGGGTTGAGAGAGAGTTTTTGCTAGTTTAACCTATTGACGCTGTGAACTACCCATTTATTTGTTTCTTTCTTTCACATTCACCTCCATGATGTTATGAACCTTGCTCACAAGTCCAAGCCATCTTTCAACCTCATCTATCTTTCCCACTGTTCAAAATTTACATGTTCCACAAAATTTCCTCCCAGCGCTGCGAATTGTTATTATGGCCCTGTGAACTGTTATTCTGGCGCTGTGAACAGAGCGTTGCGAACCCTTTGTTCCAGCACTATTGAAAACCCATCTTCTGCATATCTTAAAAATTCAACTTTCAAAGAGTGAATCCACATCCCTCTCAAAATTGAAATATGTGGTTGATCAGTTGTTGAACTAGGTTTAAAGACTGCACTCATTATCATGTTTTTGATTGATATTTGTATTGATGAAAAAACCTTGTTTTAACAGAGAATTTCACTTTCACCTTCCTTTTATTATAGTTCTCATTCGCTATTCCTTATTGTTCCTGATTGAAAGAGTGTATTCTATTGTACTTCATGTGTATAAAACCAACTGTATAGAGCCTGATACAAGGCCAGCCTATTGAAAATGGTTTTATCATAAAATCCTAATTTCTTGTCTTCCCTGCTTTCACATCTATCTATCATTAAAACTCATAGAGAAACATTCTACCAGCACCAGTTATGGATAGTCAAAAACATAAGAAAACTCACAAGGGAGGGGAAATTGTCATGACAGAGCCCTATGACATGCAACTCCTTGACTCTGAGCCTTTGATCAAGGAATCCTTTCAGAGAGTAGGTTGCATCAATTTCTATCAAAATATGCAGAGGGAGCATCCAGAGGTAGCCATAGAATTCTCACTTAACTTCAATGGGACCAAAACCAAGGTGGGGATGTTAGAATTTGAAGTTTCAGAAATGTCCATCTCTGTTGCAACATAGATACCCAACACTAGAGAAAAGTGGTTCAAGGAAATGTCATTAAATGCTTCCTTCTCCAAGGAATTTCTTAAACCAGAGTGTCAGGGATACAATTTGTCCAAAGGGGTACCTAGATGCCACATGCTTCAAGGTTTTGATAAGATGTTGAAGGTTATCCAAAGGTATTTCACCTATGAGGGAATATTTAACATGGTATACTAATACCACACTAGGCTATTATTACACTTCACAGGGAAAGAAGCAATGGACCTCTCTTTTTACCTCTTGGGAAGCATTGGTAAGATGGTTGAGAAAGTTCAAGCCAAATATAAGCAAGTAGACACTAGTGTCTCTCACTTTGGCCTTATTAAAATGTTGGTGATGGGAGAGTTGAGAAAGACAAATATTGATTGGGAAACATTCCTCACTTCATCATAGTTTCAGCTAAATGTTGCCCCCACTCCACAGTAAAAGATACAAAGCCCTATTCATGTTGAGAGAACTATGTGTTCAGAGGTTAGCAAGAAGAAAATGGGTGCTATGAATGATATATATGATAGAGAAACAAATGAAACAGAAGAAGAAGGGCCTTCACAACCTTCACATAGGTAAGCTTCACACATGGCATATCTCACTCCTATGAAGGTACCTTCAAGAAAATCCACAAGCCTAAGAGGAAGAAAGCTTGTGTTTCCTTCACCCATTGTTGCAGACAAGGTTAAGCCTAGGAGGCCTTTTACTAGAGCAGCAACCAAGAAAAATGTTCCTGTGAAGGATGAAGCAATAGAGACTTTAGCCCAGAGGAAAGATAAATCCAAATCTCTTGAGAAGACCATTGAAATTATTGATATCACTACTCCTCGGCATGAAAGTAATCCCACTTTCAAGAGGATCAAGAGACAACTTAGAGAATCAAGAGTTGAGGCTGATAAAATGAAGAAACAAGGCTTAGATTCAAGGAATAATCTCAAGGGGGTGATGGGAATGTACCATGATACCATTGATAGGGCCATATTTATAGCCAAGAGGTTCATGCCCCTCCACAGGAAGATCAGAAATCTCTACAGGAAAAACAGATCTCATCAAGCTCAAATCAGAAAGTTAGAGGTAGAAATACAACCTTTTAAAGAAGACTTTTCTTGGCTAAGGTTGCTAACAGGAAAAACTCCATAGTTAAAAAAATATGTTGAACCTCCATAACCAGTATCAATTTTAGTCAAATTTCTTGTTTTATGCATTTTTACAACTTTTTGAGGGTGGCTATGTTTTGTAAACCATGATTAGCTATTTGGATGTTTTATTCTAGTCATGTACCAATATATGAAGTTGTTACAACATTTTGGGACACTTGAGATAGTTTTAGGGTGTTTTAAGCCTTTGCAAAATCAAACAAGCCACTACAGGAAAGTTTGCAGCGTCTGGCGCTGCAAACTAGCTGTTTCAAATAGGTGTTGCGAACTCATGTTTTGGAGGTTTGGATGGAGTAACAAATTCCAGATGTCAATATGGATGTGTACCAATCTTTTGAAGATCAGTTGTGAGCTGGGATGCCACCTGCCAAAGAAAAATTCATTCAAATGGACACCTCATCAGCCATAAAGAAGATGTTGCAAATGTTGCCAACATCATCCTGAAATATAACATTTTGTTTTCTTTCTTTTGTACACTTGTAGCCACGCCACCTTTAGGCACAGGAATCCTATGAAGGAGTTTTTATTCGAATGGTAAATTTTTCAATGACAATTTAGGCTATAACATAAGCATTGTAATACTGAAGAGAGGTTCGAATGGTGTGAGAGAGGACTCATATTTTTTATATTGTTATGTAGCAAAGAGTACCTCCTATTATATGTACCAGACCTAAGACACTTTGGATAATGGAAATCAGTCTTGTTTCTTATCATCTTGTTGCTATCTAATTCTAATTACAATCTATTGAATTATTCATTTGGATGAATTGTATATTTTTTGCAATAGAGGCTATGTTGTAATACAGTTTATAATTATATCAGATTTTTCTCTTTGATTATGAGAAGTTCTTATTCCATATGGTTTTTCTTCATATGTGTGTCAATACTACCTGATGTAGATGATAGGCATATTATATTTTTCTTATCAAGTCTTCCACCTACTCACCTTATTTCTTAAATCCTGATACAGAAGTTATTCAAAGACTTATTTGCTGGTGCATATTGTGTGGAGTAAGTTGTGATTGACATTCCTTTCTGACTTTTTCATCCATTTGCCACCTTATCATAAACACGTATCTTTAATATTCTGATGGGTATTGGGCTTGCATTTATAGTAGTCTAAGTGTGACTTCTAGTTCTAAAAATTGTCATTTTGGGTTTTCCTATGAAGGCAAACTATCTTCGTAAGTTAAGAAATGAAAGAATATATGTATATATACTCATGAGAATTCCCTATTTTATTGGGTAAATGAACATATTGGTTAATGACCTTATGAAGTGAAAGTGAATAGAAGGAGTTTAGGTATCATAGTCCTTGAATGTTTAATATTCTTCTCTCTATCTTATGTTTCTTGATTAGAAATGTTGTAAATAACTATGGTTGAAATCCCATTTATGATAACTTACATGGAATGCAAGATTGTGAAATTTCCTATTTATTGGGAAATTTTTAGGATGTGTTGGTTATGTCTTATATTATTTGCATGTATAAGAGGGGGCTGAAGCACCCCCTTTCCCTGGGAGTCATAGGGGGCCGGTAGTTCAGGGGAAACACCCTCAATTTTTTTTTACGGTTTTTGCATCTGTTTTTGGGTGGTTCTTTGGCACATGGTTTTCACCGATGGTTTTCTATTTCTGGTTAAGGAATTAGGGTTGTTTACCAATATAGTTTATTGGATTAGGATTTTGGATGCTACAGGATCCTATATGCATATTTTATTGTAAAAAAATGTATGATGTAAATGAATATAGAATATGTTGGTTTTCTCGGTTTGGGTTTCCATGGGAAAAATCTATGTGTAATGTGTGTATTTTCCATCGTATATTTTATGTTCTTTTATTGAAAATCTATGTGTAATTTGTGTATTTTCCATCATATTGTATATAAAAGATGGGTTGCATCCTTGGAATTTATATTCAAAGGACATAGATTTCTTGATTAGAATCCCTAAGAATGGTAAGAATTTGAGTGATGAGTTTATTCACCCGAAGAGCTACTGTTGATTTCTCCTTGAAATTTTGACAGAAATGCCTTAGCACATAGTTTTAAGTGTGTGGGTTGGTCGATCCTGTGGGGACTAAAGTCACACTTGTATTTGATTTGTCCCAGGAAAGAAACTTGTAGACTGGCATAGAAGAAGTGTAGAACCTTAGGGTGGAACCCTGAAGTGGGAGCCTGGACTTTAAGGAACCTATCTAACTAGAACCTTGGATAACTAGGTTATTCAAGCCTTGATAAGCTAATGGAGGAATTCCAGAAATTTCCTAAGTGTTGAGGTAAATCCTAGTTGTCCTTTGGCAATTTGGAAGCGATCTCATCCGTTTGTAGAGAAGGTTTTGTGGGAATAGGATCATGAATATAAGCCTATGGAGAAATTCATAAAATCAACTAACTATTGGGAGAAAATCCTGGTCATCCATTGCCAATATCAATGAACAAGGGTCATTCATTTACCTAGGGATTTTCACTAGTACATCGATCGATCAACCATCGAAGATAGTGTTTCATTTCCATCAACACTTGGAATGAGCTGACCCAATTGAAATCAAATATTTGTAGAAGTATCGTGGTAAGTCATTGGTTACATGGCCTAAACAACCATTAGCCATCGACGCTTTATTTTTGGAGTGCATCAACGAATTTAGGTCGATTGTTAATCGCATAGGTAGACAAGCTTTTGAGTCTTCCAACATACAACATGCAATATAAATCCCTAATCACCGATGAAATAGGAAAGAGATAAGAGGATGACGTGGCCTAGTAATATAGGACATGTGGGAGCATGCTAACATGGCATGATAATGGAAGCTTGTTGATGTGGCTGACACATGGAAGTAGAATGACATGGTAGTACCATAGCATATGGGTGCTAGCGTGGTTCAGGATTTTTTTCAGCGATTTGAACTAACGTTCATCAGTGGGTTTCAACTGATCTTCCATCAATGCTTTGACCAGTTTGACCAATCAACAATCGACACTTTCTTAAGTTTATTCATCGACTCGGTGAAAAGAGAAAATTCCATGTCATCTAGCATGTGTGTAGGTAGATCTGAAGACAAGATTTCGCTAAGTCTCGAGGAAAATATCTTGACCATCCATCGGAAAGCAGGAGTTAATCTCGACTCTTCATGAAGAGGGACCGGGTAAAGGACAATTGGAGTTTGGGTTTCAGACAGATTGATGAGTTTGGCCTAGGTGGAGTTTCCAACAAGAGGAAATCGAATGCGTGATCCCAAATGGGTGTGAGTCATTGATCTGCTGAAGCACTGATGTGAACAGATCTGAGCCATTGATTTGGCCATGTCCCTTGTCCTTTGATAATTAGTTAGAGTCGATCGTGACCATTAACCATTGTGTAGGTTGAGGATTGTGAGTGAATATGGGTCATTGGTTTGTGTTGGGCCCTTCATTTTTTATAAGAGAATTTGTAGAATTTATCAACAAGTTGGAAAACCAATCAGGTGAAGGAAAATAGGTTTGAAAAGTGAAAAAAAAATATGTTTGAATAGAAAACAGTCTGGGGCTAGCACAGAATCAGTTTTGGGACAGTACAGTTGGAACATAATCAACAAGAGAAGAGGGCCTACGGGTTCTCAAGGAGAATAAAACAATTGTATTTTAATATGGGTGGGTGTGTGAAGGATAGAGGAGAGAAACAAGAGGCAAGAACTAGATCTATACTCCAGAGATAGAATGTAATTAGTAAAGGGAAGGGAATAGATTGATTACGATCAAATTTAGTATTATGTTGAGATTCACTTACTGATATCTTCTACGATAAGTATGTTAGATGATTAATGTAAAGCTATGAAAGCATGTTGATCAAGACTTCTGATATAATCGAAAGATAATGGAGATCAAATTTTAAAAGTTCCTAGTTTATAATACTTCCTGTATCTTTGGAATGTTATGTTGTTGCCTCTTATGCATTACACTTCTTTATCATTTCTTGATGTTATACACATATTTGTTCTCTCATATCAGTGTATGATGTGTTGAAGGATATAAACTGAATAATCTATCTTAATTCAGAATGGTAACAATATAGATGTCTTATAGATCTGTATAGCATTCTTCTTACCCTTCCCTAAGTTATTTTGTCTCACTTGCGCTTTGGGTGAGACTTATTTCCCTTTGGAAAGATGAAAATGCCAGTGCACTAGACTATATCAATACCCTTTTGTTGGTAACCTGAAGAGGACCCTGGTCTGGTAACTTTGCGGCAAAAAACTGGTTATGTTGTTGGGATGCTGACTTTACAAGGGAACCTGTAAGGAGAATGCTTCCTCGAATCCACTATTCTAACATTCGATAGTGGTGGGAATGTAATTGTGACGTGTTCATACTGAAGGAAGAGGAGTTACGAAATATGAACTGGGACACCGCTAAGGATTTTTTCTTCTACTCGGAAAGATCAAGTGACCAGTATGAGCTCTTCATGGCATAATTCCTAGAAAAGTTGTTCCAGTGGGCCTACAAGAAGCACCAGAGTTCAAAGAATGGGTAAAATAAATCGATTCTTGGGATACATAGAGGCTAGAAGAGATTAACCGAATGGATCACCAGATTACTCGGGCGATGGATTTCTGGGTTGAAATGTCCCTGAAAGGCTATATGACCAAGTTTGTAGTCGATAACCACCAATATTTTTCACAAGTCGAAGAAATATTCAAGAAAGGGGCATGGGGAAAATTGTTGAGGGAAATTCCCCTTTCGATCAAGGTATTTTTGGTGGAAGAGGGGATGCTAGTTGTTCCCTCACGTGAGATGGTAGTCTAAACCCATGCGCTCAGGGTGGGGTGATCTCTAGGTAGGTTCATAAACTAATAAGGAGAATGGGTTCTTTGATAGATGGTGGAAGAGAAAACCACAAGAAGTGAGTGCGCCCTAAGGAGAGCCTCCATAGTTAAGAAATGGTGGTGGGGAAAGGTAAAGAAAGCAATGAAGCAGTCTAAAGTATTGCATAAAGAAGTTGGACTAGGAGGAATTAATGAAAGATAGTCAAAAGAGTTGTGGAAGATGCAAAGACAAGAAAGACTAGTCAGTCTAAGATTGAAGGAAAGAGAAGAGTAGAAAGAAAAAAGTCCCATGGAGAGAGGATGAGACTAGGAAGGCTTAGATGCAAGAGAGGATGAAGGACGTCTAGATCTTGTGATAGAAAGAGAAGATTCAGTCCCGATATCAAGAGGAGTCGACCACAAAGTGGAGAATATTTCTCTGGTACAAGAAAATGAGACTGCCTAGATCAAAGAAACCCAACCATAAGTCAGTGGAAACAACCCTGAGTCACCCCTCCCCCAGGATATTTTAATACCCTTGGTAAGATCAATACCTCATACTCATGCAAATCCTATTTTTTCAAACTCAGTCAATTCAACAAGACCTACAATTGTAAACAGTGGGAGGATAGTAGGGTCTCCTGGTAGATAGAAACCAAGGCCGTTAGGATTTATTTTGATAAAAACATGAACACTGGCAATGGCTGGAAACACGGGAGGTTCAATCGTCTGATACCCAGAGTTTTCGGGTAAAGGGGTTGAGGACATAAAACAACGTTGGTTTCTATGTGAGTCCATCTGGAGGTCCAGAGGGACCCTGGATGCGAACAAGTGAGTGGAATTCAAGACTACCTTGAGGGGTCACTCCCTCAAATGGTACATGAAGGATATTGAGCCTAGGGTGTAAGGATAGGCCGTTATCCTTAACCAAGTGCATCAAAAATTCATTGCTAAATTCAAGTTACCTCAGTCAAAATAGAAATCTCTCTCTAAGTTGCGCGAGATTTAGAAGAGAGAGGGGGAGTTCGCATTGGAATAAAGTCATAAGTTTAAGGATGCTATTGGGAGATTGGTGCACCCAATTCATGAATACCATCAAAGGGAATGGTACATCCAAGGGTTGCTACCCTTGACATGAATCCCCTTGATGCAATATAGAATAGCCATACTGACAGAGGATTTGGAACAATCAATGAAGATTGAAGCCATGGTAGGATACCCAGGGAGCCTGAGGATAACTAGACCTCCATTAGATTCACACATTTCCAACCTCCAAGGACAGATATCTGCACTCACAGAGAAGATCCAGTAACTAACTCTAATCAAGCTAGCGTGAGCTCAAGTTTAGTGTACTAGATGCTACACAGAGGTGCATGTGGAAACTAAGTGTCTGTGGGTAAGAGGAATGGGCCACCCCCCTACAGGACCAACGGGAGGAGTTGTGCAGGTAGCGAAAAATCCACCATTTCATGCATCGATTCAATACCACGCTTTCCCAAGCACCCAATATAATACATTGTGAGTTATGTGGGTCCACGACACATGCTACAAACCAATGTCGGGTATTAGATTCACTTGCCGACAGACTGGACCAGACTGTATTAAGGATAAACAAAACACCTCAATGGCCAGGAAGAGGTTGGGGAAGCGATGGTGCAAGTGGATTTAGAGGAGAGAGGACTAGAGGAAGTGGACCATGCCGATGTTACAATTGTGATGAACAAGTAAATATGGCGAGATACTGTCCTCATCTGAGAGGGTAATGATGTTAAAATTTTATAACTAATGGCCACACAACTGAAGAGTTCCCAGATCGGATCGCAAAGTGGGAGGACTAGGTTCGGTAAAGAGGAGATAACTTCATAGACTCAGAACCTAGGAGATAAGTCTAAGAGAGGCTACCTAAGGTCGACATCATAACACACGGAGGAGAAAAAACTAGGGAAGATACAGACAATTGGCCCAAGATTCAGAAAGAAACCCCCAAGGATGACAAGTATGATCCTTTGAAACAAAAACTATTTTTTAAGGAAGTCGTAGAAATATTTAGAGGTAAATATGCTCTAGAAATAAGGGAAAACTCTCCTAAATTCACCATTCAACCCAAGACCACTCAAGCTCCTACCTCATCTCCCACACTCGAAAATCCTGTAAACTCGAGAATACCCTATGAGCAATGTCAGGATATAATTAACCTCTCGTTTCAATTATTCTTTAGGATCCTAGGAGATGACCGAATCTCTGATAAGTTGCAGAATACCTTGTACCTAATCTTGCAGGATGAGGGAACCCCAAAAACCACTATAATCACCAACCTCCCCGAGAAGAATACCTAGAGGATACAAAGAAGGAAGGTATGAACAGGGAAATAATTTAGGTTGGAAGCACAGTTAGGTGAGTTTGAAATTAAATATGTTATGCTAGATTTAGTATCAGATGTCAATATCTTACCTAAAAGGACCTGGGAAGCTCTAGGGAAACCTCGGTTAGTATATTCTCCCATCTAGCTGAGAATAAAAAATCAATACTGCACTTTTCTATTGGGAAGGATGGAATATGTGGAAATAGATGTTAAAGGAGTTAAAATGACTATCGATGTTGAAGTGATTGAAATCATGGGAGATGAAAACCCCTATCCTTCCTTGTTATGGATTGACTAGGCCTATGAAAACTATGTTGTCATTGAATTAATGAGGGACACTATGACATTTGAAGTAGATGGAGTAAAAGTAGTCCATCCCTTAGATCTGTACATGGGACCTATATATACGGAGCTAGTAGATAATAACATGGAATCATAACTTCTCAACCAATTATACACCATAAAAACAGGGATGAGGCCAGATTACATCAACCCCATTGCAGATAGATCTGTATTTTGGAGGAGTATACAGTTAGCTGAGGAGGACTCAGAACTAGATTTTGATAGTTGGTAGCAAAGTTCATACGAAATATTTTCAAGACGTTGTGCAAATATCAAGGAAATGAGATGGATTGGGACCGATATGAGGAATCACCCAACATATGATGGTACTCCATATTTGAATAGCTTTCTCATCGATATAGATGAAAAATTTGCGCTAGAGCAAAGGATCTTGGTTTTGGATATAGATTCGAAGGATATCCCAGCGAGGTGGTGGGCCACTCAAAGAGCTTCACTTCTGGATTGGGAGGATGCAAAGAGAGCTATCCGATACAGTTTCCTCAGAAGCGATTAGGTGACAACATAGATGAACACAGATTTTCATGGTGCACATATGTTCTATGGGAAATATGATCCCAGAATGCATGTTGAGTATTGCATCAAGCAATGGAAAGTTGTGCAAGTACCCTCTAGTCTATGTGCTCACTTATTTTTACACTCATTATGTGTGATCCTGAAAACCTGGTACATAAATGAAGAGACCAAAAGACAAATGAGCCATTGTCGAACACTAGAAGACCAATTTTGTAGAGACTTCTCTTTTACGGATAGGACCCCTGAGCTTCACTTAGTCTTTCAAATAATTTGGGAGATACATTTTATTAATGTTTGTAAGTCCAGATCAAGCCCAATAGTATGTTCTGATCATGCCCATTTTCTTCATTCCAATCGAGACCACAACCCTATCAAAATACCGGTAGCCTACTGCAAAGTTGATAAAGACCTGGAAGAAACTAATGAAGTAGAAGAACTTAGGAACCTCGATATCAAAGAAACTGTAGGTACTAGGGAAATCCAATATACTACATCCATTCATACTAGCATCACCTATACCCATCCTCTAAATTTGAAGAAAGTAAACATAGGGAGCAAAGAGCATCCTAAGATAGCTTCTATAGGGGATTACTTGGATGAGCAAGCCATGAATGAAATCCAGAGTCTTCCGGGAATATGAGGACTTGTTCCCAAAAATAATCTAAGAATTGAAAGGCATAAAAGGAACCATGGGGGAGATGAATATCGAGATAAAACCCGACTCGAAACCTATGAAAAACAAACCATATCATCTCAATCCCAAGGTAAAATAAAATCCCAAAAGAGAAATAGACAAAATTCTTACGAGAGGACTAATCTTTCCAATCGAAGAAGCAGAATGGGTTAGTCCCATAGTAATAGCAATAAAAAAGGGTATCAAGGACATTCGGGTCTATGTTGACTATAGGAGTCTAAATGTTGCATGTGTGCACAATCCAATTCTGACACCTTTCAATGATGAAGTGTTATATTAGGTTGCGGGGAAAGAAGCATATTCGTTTACAGATGGATTCTTAGGGTATCACCAGGTCATAATTTTAGAGGACAACAAGAATAAGACCACTTTTATAACTGAGTGGGAATCATTCACATACAATATGATTTCCTTTGGACTAAATAATTCCCCTGTGGTCTTCTCCAGGATTGGTATTGCAACATTTCGTGACTTCATACACAGGTTCCTAGAAGTCTACATGGATGACTAGACTGTATATAGTTTGTTGAAGGAGCACGTAGGGCTACTCTGGTTGATGTTTGATAGATTTCGTGAGTCACATATACCTCTGAACCTGAGGAAGTGCATTTTCTACATATTGCACGACAACCTGCTAGGCCACATTGTTTTTCGGGAAAGATTCTTGGTGGATCCATCTAAAGTTGTGGTTATCTTGAACATGCCACCACCTACAAGTGATAAACATTTGCACGGGATTCTTGGCAATATAGGATACTACCATAGGTTCATCAGTAGATATGCCAATATCAAAGAACCATTGGAGAAATTACTAAAGAAGTCTGAAGCATTTCGGTGGATGGTTAAGTGTGACAAGGAATTTGATATACTCAAGGAAAAACTTAGTACTACACCAATTCTTATATACCCCAACAGTGAAATTGAATTCCATGTACACGTGGATGCATCGGGTATTGCACTAGGAGCTATCTTAGTGCAACCAGAAGAAGGGAATATGGACCACCCTATATACTTTTCTAGCATAAAACTGTCTCAGGTTGAACGCAACTACACAACAACTGAAAGGGAAGGTTTGACCATGATTTATGTGTTGCAAAATTTTGACACTACTTACTAGGTTCTAACTTTAATTTTTTCAATGGCCATTCTGCGTTGAAATACCTTGTAAATAAGCCTATCCTTGAAGGAAGGATTTGCAAGTGGCTCTTACTCTTTTAGAATTTTTCCTTCGAGGTAATTGTCAAACCTAGAAGATGTAATGTAGGACTAGATCACCTATCAAGACTGGAATCAGGGGAAAGTAGACAAGTAGTGGAGGAGAAAATCCCTGATGACGACTTTTTCTAGATTGAAGCCATCTCGGACTATCTTAAAGAGATTACGCAGTACAGGGACCTACCCAAAGAATTATTCTGCAACCCAGAAGAGGCACTTGGTGGTCCACGTAGCAGATTACCAACTAATTGTAGGACAAATTAATAAGATGGGACTCGATAGAATTATTAGAAGGTGTGTCCTAAACCATGAAAGGAAAGACATCTTATGGGAATTCCATAGTATATTTGTGGGAGGGAATGTTGGAGGGAAAGCTACAACACAGAAGGTTCTCCAAGCCGGATTATGGTGGCCAACGTTATTCAAAGATGCTAAATTTTATGCTAGATCTTACGACGTTTGTCAATGAGTAGGGAATCCATTACACAGAGATGAACTACCTCTTCATCCAATTAGAGAATTGCAAGCCTTTGAGAAGTGGGATGTTGACTTTATTGCACCAATTAACCCGCCCGCAAGGCATTCAAAGGCCAGATATATCATTACCGCAACATAGTATCTTATGTGGTGGGATAAAGTAGAAGTAGTCCAGGATTTTTCAACAGATAAAGCTGCTAGATTTATATTTGAGAACATTATTGCATGGTTTGGATGTCCTAGGAGACTAACTAGTGATCAAGGGAGCCACTTCATTTGAAGTACAATCGCAACATTGACGACACAATTTATTATCCAACACCATAAGAGCAGTCCTCATCATCCACAAGATAAGGACACAGTGGAGGCATTCAACAAGATTCTAGAAAGCAGACTAACAAAGGTATGATGTGGAAACAGGGAATATCTAGATGAGAGAGTTCCAACAGTCATATGGGCTTATAGGACTACCACAAAGGAGCTGCACAAGTACACCTCATTTCAATTGTTCTATGGGAAGGAAGTTGTGGCACCTGTAGAGTTTATTACCCCTAGTCACTAAATATATTAGGCTACACACATGACTAATGATGCATCATTTTTGCAAAGGATTGCAGACCTACAGGAACTTGAAGAAGAAAGGTTCCTAACTGATTTTCATCGGTCAATGGAAAAATCTAGGAAGAAATCTTGGCACGATCGACACATTAAGACTAAGAGGTTCATGAAAGATGATAAAGTACTCCTCTGTGAAAATAATTATCAGAAACATCCAGGAAAGTTGCACATCCATTGGTTATGACCATTCCTAGTGGCTGAAATCTAACAGTCTAGTGCAGTCAAGCTAGCACAACTGGATGGTTTCCTTCAACCAAAGTGGGTGAATGGTGCACGCATGAAACCCTACATTACCCCAACTTAACAAGAGATATGTTTGCTCCAATCCAAGGGAACATGTACATTAGGTATACTTTGATTGTCTATTGAATTTTGTAGCAATGTTGAATTTTGTTTTATATAATAACGTCGAAATGGGCTTAGGAGAACCATGACACATCCTTCTCATTTTTGTTGTTAGGTATTTTGCAACATGCCCACGCAGCAACACATTATTCGACATGTCTCCAATCCACTCATATATACATGTACAACCATCGAAAAATACTGTGGTCGAGGTAGGATCGAATCCAAACTTTATTAATGGATAAGTCATAGTTACGTCACTTCCAGTTGTATCTTTTAAGGTAACTACCAGAAAATATCAGTATGTCCCATCAAGTCTTAAAAATTTTGGTCCACATAAATATTGTCGAGAATCTTGCCACCATTCCCAATCATTAAAATGGTAAGACCCTCACGCCGACCATGTGTTCAGTGAGATACCCATTAAAGTCAAAATCCGGCTAGAAGATTTCATCTTATTACCATTCCCGTCGCACGTCCTCACCATTGACAGCATCATTGGCCTAATTACGTGCTCATTGATGACCCATTAATGGTATATACCATTAACTTAGCTATAATACTCCACAATCTTGTTGAGAACAACATTTGATTCACCTACTTTCTTTCTCCTATTGAGTCCCTGCATCCTAGTGCATTATGATAAGTCGATAACTACCCAGTTCTCGAGCCAGTGTCGCTACTAGTGCTCCAACATGAAAATGTCAAGAATATCGAGAGGATGAGGCTCGGTACCAAAAGAAATAGTCCCATAAGAGCCCTATGATCACAGGATTGAGGTAATCCTTGAACTTGATATCATGGACATGACGTCGTTCCCACAAATGAACATCGACGTGTTTTGCGATATGGACTCTGGGTTGATAGGGGAGGTGTAGTTCTTCCTAAGGGTTGACTTTCTAAATCTATTACACTTGATGATTGTTGGCCCTTGACCAAGTTTTGAGAATCCTTGGTCATGTTTGACCTACATTTGAGACTTCGACAGGATGTCGAAGGCGGAGCGCAAGTCGAAGCGGAGATCACGGGATCTCGACCCATTTTTAGGGATTTTTGGGTTTTGGGCTTATGTAATGGGTATGGGGATGTCAGCCCATGGGTTTACCAATGTTTAGGCCCTTTTTGTAATGTATAAATAGAAATCTAGGCGATGTAGGAATTAGTTCGATCTATGCATCTAAGAGAGGCTTGGTGCCATGCTAAGTGATAAGTGCTAAGTGCAAGTGATGATTGTAATTGCTTTGTGAATACTGTGTGAGACTTGCAGAGCTAAGTGCAAGTGATTGTAAGAGACTTTGGAAGGATTTGTGCTATAACCTAGCTCGGGGAAGGAGGATCTAGCGGAGTTTGCTCAAATCTCCTGTCATATGTGGAGTAGGATCTTGTGGCTCCGTGCATATAAAAGATTGACATAAATTAATAAAGAAGAAGAAGACTTGGTGGACGTAGCCCCAGGGTGGGGGTGAACCACTTATATCCTGCGTTGTGGTTTCTTTGTGCTTTATGGTTTTTCTCTTGTTTATGTGGTTAAATGCTTAGTGCACTGATGTATTCTTAGAAGAATCTAATATGGTAGCTTAGTGTTGAATAACGTGAATGAATGCTAGATCGGATCTATGTTTGTATGCTTAGTGCTTGAATCTATTGGATCTGTGTGAATACTGCGATGATCTATTATTAGGTTTTAGTTGCACTGTAAACTAAGGCTGAATACAAATGAACTATAATTTCTAAGTGCTCTGTTAAGGTGTTACAATCACAGATCTGTGTCCCAGCTAAGGTTGTAGACATCTGAGTCCTGCAACCACCCCTGCCTCTACCTCGGGTGAGACTTCATCTGCTTCACAGGGGTTTGCGAAAGGGCCAGTAGTTAGGGTTTCGTTGGTGCACTATTGTAAGCGTTGAACCCTCCCCTATGCCAACAAATGGTTCTATTGTCAGGACCTGAAACTGTGATTACTGGGAACTACAGAAAAGAGAAAGCTTCATGTGTAGATCTGTTTCCCTAGTGCGCAGTATTCTACTTGACCCGTGAAGCTCTGTACTAAGAAGAAAAGTCAGATCTGAAGAAAAGAGGTAAGACCTGAAAGCTTTGTGCTCTGATAAAAGTAAAGTAAGAAGTTTTGGTTAAAAAGGTAATCTTAAAGCTTTGTTCTCTGATAAAGGTAAGAACAATGAAAGGTTTTGATTGAAAAGGTAAGATAAGTGAATTTTTTTTCTTTCAAAAGTATGGATCTAGGTATGTTTGATAAATTTTGTCCTAGCTTGAAAAGTAGGGAACAACTACATGAAAAAAGGTTTGATATGAGTAGATCTGACAAAAATAGTGAAAGATATGTTATTCATATGCATAGAAAGAATGTTTGGACTAACAAATGGATGCAAGACCCTAGAAAGAATTTTTTGCAGGTTAGCTATTATGATCCTAGTGCACAGTACAGGAAAGGCTGGGGATCATTTCAAAGAAAAAGAAGATTAACCCTTTGTTACAGTTGTAGAAGATCGGGACATCTTGCTAAGGAATGCCCTGGTAGAAGACCTAGTTATCTTTGTTGTAAAGCCATGGATCATGAAGTTTTAGATTGCCCTAGAATGATTGCTAAGCTTGAAAGAATGAATATGAGACAAGAAAAACCTAAGGAAGGTCAAGAAACTGAGACCATGGCAGAACCTCGGAAAGAATCAAAGAATGTATTACTACAAATGAAAGAAACCCTAAATGATCACAAAAATATCAAATTATTAGAGATATTCGAAGAAAAAGAGCGCATAGAAGCAAGAATAGGAGACTTCGACATTGACTGTGTTCTGGATGAAGAAACACAGGTAAATATCATGACAGAAAGAACTTGGGAAACTTTAGGAAAACCTACTATGATTCCTTCATTGGGAGGAATAGGATTATTTAGAGGAAAGTTGATAACCCTATGTGGAAGACTCACCCTGATATCTATGAGTGCTCATGAAACTTTGACAGATGAAGATTTTGAGGTTGTTAAATTTATTGATAACATAGCCCCATTTGCTATATTACTAGGAAAACCTTGGTTTGAAAAGGATCAGACCAGAAGAAAAGAAGACGAAGTCCTAGAGCAGAAGAAGCAAGAATTAAAATATTTCATGACTAGGAGGATAACACACTTGATTGAAGAACAGGAGAACATATCAAAGCTACTTAGAACCAAAAGATTGGATGTTGAAGTTGAAAGAATACAAGTATACTCATAGATGAGTGGAACACCTACCCTAGATAGAGAAGATGTATTACTCTCTGACCCTATGAAATAATCTCAACAACGCGAAGTTACTATGCCAAAAGGAGATAAGAATCATAATGGAAAGAGGAATACCGAGATGAAGATCGCCAGGAAAAAGACTAGAAATCTCAGTAAGAAGAGAGCATATATAGAAAACTTACAGAAGGTTCTAGAGGGGACTTCACAGAAGGAAGGTTTGCAATAATGGAACTTAGCTAGGATACCATAACAACGCAACATGGCACTTCGCAATGGCGAAGTGATATAGTCGTTGAAAGCATTATAATCGTTAGCCCAACGACCCGAATGGTTAGAACAACAGTAATGGACCAAAGACTCGCCATCAGACCATTGGGACCGTGCCACAATGGACATAACCACATTGATGAAGACCTCTCACCCGTTGGAAAGATCCATTACATCATGTCTACTTAGTCCGTCAATTGTTGCACCGAGAACACTTTTACGAATTGTATCCAAGCCAACTCATTGCTACCACGTTGTGTTTATTGAGATAGACACCTATTCCATTACACTGCGCACTCATTCATCCACTCGGGTTATCTAATCTAAGCGTGTATTTCAGATGAGCTCAACGTTCCAGAGAAAGTCGTCGAATAAGTTCTGATTGACCTCATGGCTGAGAAAGTGATGTCCGTAGGTATTCAAGCTTCCTCGATGAGAGGAGTGAAAGCCTATCTGTCGAATGCTCGTGGATCTGGACCATGCCGACTAATAGCAGAGAAGAGAACCAAGCATTGAGATGACTTGGTAGACGCAAAGCTAATCCTGACCATCCTACCCGACTACATCCCACCTCTAGCTGGCGCGGTGAGTTGTGATAGTGTCCCGAGAGACTTTGATTACACCATGATTACTACGTACCTCCCAAAGGGGATACGTGCAGTTAGAACGCAGTAGGATAAGATCGCGACATTGAAGTTCAATGACTTCAACCTAGGAGACCGGAAGAACCATAGTATGCTCGCTCCTTAAAAATACTTGACCAGGATGAAGGGGAAGAACTCGAAAATAATCCCCTATCCATGGACTATGAACCTCGTGTAGTCCACCCTCTTGAATGTAATGAAGATCCCACACTTTGGAAGGCACCGGGAGGTTAATGTGTGTGTTAAGCTCCTACTCTCATGCTACCATGGTGGCTACCTATGGCTAGACCGATGCATCACAGTCAATCCGACGTTGATCCATAGGATCATCGAATTAAGCATGCAGGGACCCGACCCATAGGACTTCTACCTAGGGAAGGCTACAGATCGCGCACTGACATAGAAGATTAAAGACACATATAGCGATGTAGAAAAGGGAACGCGAGGCTACAAGGTAGCTTCCATCCAGAATGGCATAGTGTGCCTGGCCTGCCAGCTAATCGCAAGAAATCTTGTAAGAAAGAACAGACCTACACAGGTCACAGGATTTGTTGTTCACCTCGACGGGAAATGTGTAGAAGGACTCCAGATGAACTGGGCAAAGTACTTGGTCAACCAACTAGAATTAGACTGATGTGAATCTCAAGATCAGGGCTATGAGTTCCACATTATATGGCTCCTGATCCTCATCGCATTTACCGCTTCGGAGATGCCGGAAGGTGCGACCTTCCTAGACATTGAGTCGTTTGAGCCACTTGCTATGAAGTTCACCATGCTCTGGTACTCGAGCGATATGGGAAAACAGTGGCAGTCGATCGCAGTCTTTCATACATATTATATTCAACTGAAGAGGGATATTGAAGTTGTCCCTCGCATGATGCCAAACACCCTGCATTGGTTCTGACCCCTCATGAAGTTCTACGTAGCTCGACACTTCATTTATATCACCGCGCGCACATATGATCATAAAGAAGAGCTTCAATCATACTACAAGCTCACAGAGGAGGATCTCGAAGAGATAACCAAGGACTGGTTTGCAGAGCTCCTCATCCCCATTGACCCCACAGAAATGTCAGACCCTGAACTAATCGGTAGCCCTGAGACCACTCATGAAGAAAAGGATACTCCTAGACCCAGTAGAAGGAAGAAGACTGAAGAGGTCCAAAACTTGAGCAGCACATCGGAAGAAACTGCTTTAGTATCACCTGGCCGAGGGGGTGATGATGAAGTAGATCAAGAAGATACCAACGGAAAAGAAGATCAGTAGAAGCATGGTGAAGTAACACCGCCTAGGGATCCTATTGATGAGGCTGATCCCTTGAATAAGAGGAAGGTTTTCACCATGAAACCCACTTCCCGAAAGAAATCCAGAACCACCTTGACTAATATGCAGGCTGTGCTCACTGTAGATGACTTCGACTTCATCATCGCAGCTGTAGCAGATGCCTCACAGGACATCTTGCAGAAACATGAAGCCAAGAAGGAGGAGATGTATGACAGGATCGAGGTTGAACTCAGAGGGGTACAATAGGCCCTTCAATCCATATGCGCAGTATCCACTACGCCCTTGCCCAACTCCGCAAACTAGATGATGTGACCGAAGCTCACCTTCGTCGAAAACAATATGAGAAATACCAGGCCACAGCGGCCTTGAAACAAGTCCAAGAATAAATGGTAGAGCAATGCCGGGTCACACAAAAGAAGAAGGATGTCCTTCAAACCAAGTTTGAAGAAGAGAGGGCGCAGGTCAAGCAAGAAAAAGAGCAGTTTCTCGCAGAACAACTCGGAGTCAAATAAGCAGTCAACATAGCACTTCGCTCTATGACGAGCTTAGAGCCAAAGGAAGAAGACTGAGTGGAGCTTCAAGTAGCACAGCTCATGGAATCTATTCAACAACTTCAACAAAGAATAACAAACTTAGATATATGAACAGTACCCAACACTCTGTAGGATGTGCGAGATCAAAGAGAAGCAATTGCTCAAAGCGCAATTGAGAGAATCAAGGCCCTCACCATGGAATGTAAATAGCTAAGTGATTGCAGTGCCCAGACTTATGAGTGACTCACTGAGGATCCTGAGTTGAAGGCACTGGAGTCACAACTCTAGAAGGCAAAGAAGTAAGCAAAAATAGTACATGCATAGTTGAATCCCTTGTTAGTCATTGAGAGGATGAAGCGATCCCAAGAACAGCGCACTGCTCAACAGTAGGTCCACACCATTCATAGAAAATTCATGGAAGTGACTCAGAGGCTCCAACCAATACAATATGAGGCTTCCCAACTGTTCGTGAAGATTGAAGGCTGAGGAGCAGAACTGGAGCAAGTCATCACTGCTCCTGAAAAACGCTTATAGGGACATGTCAACGAAGCAGTAATCTAAGAGTTTGCCAAGTAGGAGGTCATGGCACAACAAAATATCGAAGAAAATCGAGCCAAGCTCGAGGATTTTGAAGCAGAGCTACCCAGAACAGAGTGACTCGGGATGAGTCATAGGTGAGTGTTGGGTCCATGTTGTCCCTTGACCAAGTTTTGAGGATCCTTGGTCATGTTTGACCTACGTTTGGGACTTCGACAGGCTGTCGAAGATGGAGCGCAAGCCGAAGCGAAGATTGTGGGATATCGACCCCTTTTTAGGGATTTTTGGGTTTTGGGCTTATGTAATGGGTATGGGGATGTCGACCCATGGGTTTACCCATGTTTAGGCCCTTTTTGTAATGTATAAATAGAAATCTAGATGATGTAGGAAGTAGTTTGATCTATGCATCTAAGAGAGGCTTGGTGCCATGCTAAGTGCTAAGTGCTAAGTGCAAGTGATGAATGTAATTTTTTTGTGCATACTGTGTGAGACTTGCAAAGCTAAGTACAAGTGATTGTAAGAGACCATGGAAGGATTTGTGTTGTAACCTAGCTCGGGGAAGGAGGATCTAGCATAGTTCACACAGATCTCCTGTCCTATGCAGAGTAGGATCTTGTGGCTCTGTGCATATAGAATATTAACAGAAAGAAATAAAGAAGAAGAAGAGTTGGTGGACATAGCCTTAGGGTGGGCGTGAACCACGTATATCCTGCATTGTGGTTTCTTTGTGCTTTATGGTTGTTCTCTTGTTTATGTGGTTAAATTCTTAGTGCACTGATGTATGCTTAGAAGAATCTAATATGGTAGCTTAGTGTTGAATAATGTGAATGAATGCTAGATCTGATCTATGTTGGTATGCTTAGTGCTTGAATCTATTGGATCTGTGTGAATACTGTGTTGATCTATTATTAGGGTTTAGCTACGCTATAAACTAAGGCTGAATACTAATGAACTATAATTGCTAAGTGCAATGTTAAGGTGTTACAATCATAGATATGTGGCCCAACTAAGGTTGCGGACATATGATTCTTGCAACCACCCCTGCCTCTACCTCGGGTGAGACTTCATCTGCTTCGTAGGTGTTTCCTAAAGGGCTAGTAGTTAGGGTTTTGTTGGTGCACTGTTGTAAGTGTTGAACCCTGGGTCTGCCCCTGTGCCAACAATGATCATGAACCTCTGGGACCTCCTAGTATTTGGAACCACTGGTGAAGTTGTGATCCACCAAGTTCATGATCAACAGGGTGCATGATAGAAGTTTATGGCTTTATAGGAGATACCCCATTCATCCAGAAGATATTCACTAGCTTACATGATTATCTTTGGAGGGAGAGGACGTCTCCAAAGGATTTAAATTAGGACCAAGAAAACATGGAAAACGGAAAGGATAAATTAGCATGTATGAGTGTTTTCATACACAAAGTGGGGGGGTCTCACAACAAAGATTGAACCAATCCTCCTTGAGATGGTGAGAAAGTCCTGCTACGTGATTTCTAGCAAGGTCATGCTCTCCTAATATAAGGTTTAATGCACACTTGATTCCCTATCAGTGGTTGAATTCTGCGTAAATGGTGCGGTTTTCAATTGGTGTAGTTACTTGTTGAAGGAACTCCTCATCGCTTGTGAGGAAGTTCAAGAGAAGGAAGGCCCCTTCACATATATATATTTCTGCTTCTGGCCTTCACAATGTTGAAGTGGAGGCCACCCATGGGCATACATTTAGCACCTGCAGACAAAGGCTACCTTGCAAAGATGTTTGAACCTTGGCATGCAAGGTCAGACTTAGAAAATATGGAGTTCAACAATACTGCATTCCTAAAGTGGTACAATCAGTTGATTGACGCCACCCAAAGGATGCATATACCCCAGGAGTTGTTGAACCTTCATACAAGGAACATCTCCTTTTCTCTGAATCGACATTAGACTTTTGTCTAGCTAAGGAATGCAAATCCCTCGGACTTTCACACAAGTCCCCTACTATTCTATTTGGATGAGGAAATACTAGACAAGGAGATCCTTTCTTGGCTAGGAGTTAAACAAACCATGCATAAGTCAGGCATGCATTACTCATTGCCATCATAATTTTTGAAGAAGAAGAGTCCAACAGAAGAATACAACAGTCTCACCCCATTATTGATGACCTTGAGACTCACCCCATTATACCTTCCACCGTAATTACTGAGTAAGAACCATCTCCACCAACTACGAATACAACAGTCTCATTACCGCACAATTCACCCGAACCCATGCAGCTCAATATTACAAAATAATTTCCCTCTTAAGAGAGCCAACATCCACATTACCAGTACTTACCCAATTCCCACATGTCCCCTTCCCAGATACATAGTCTCCAAGACTAGAAAGCCTCATAGAAGTCCCAAAGGATCAGAGAGGAACCCCTGGAGTTCCACCCACAATATAGGCAACGATGCAAAAGGAGGTAGAGTCTCAAGAACTACAGGAGACTCAATCAGGACAAAGAATAGCCTCACTAAAAGAATAGCTGGAACCCTTCCTTAAAGATCCGCAACATTGCTTAGAGTTGCTACAAATCTACCTAGCACAGATAGAAACTATACCTTTTCTTTTGTTAGCCATGAAGAATAAACTAGCCTAGTAGTTGCGAGTATCACTCCAAGGAGAAGAAGAAGTTGAGACTCCATTAGAGCAATCCATGGCTAGTTGGATTCCTTCGAATCAGACTCCCATTAGAGGCCATAGTCACATCCAAGGAGCTCGCTCAGTTGCTGACACTACAATTAATAGGCTTGATCAGAGCCTCAATTGATCACTTCGAACAATGGATTCAACAAGCTGAAACGTAAGTTGAATTTTGGAGACCGAAAGGAATACTGGAACAGACCAAACGCAGGAATAATATTTGAAAATCTAGGTAGAAGAGAAAATGGAGAGAATGAAGCGAAGTTTAACAAAGTTCTAGACGACCTTTAGGAAAACATCCCCTTAGATTCCAGAGTACAGCGCAACTGCGGAAAAACATGATTAGCTCGAATTGGTTCAACAAGTATGGGAGGTACTAATAGATCGAGAAGAGGACCTTCAAATGCAGTTTGAGGGAATGAGGTTGAAGGCCGAGGCACTACCCAGGGAACTCCAACAACATCTAGAAAGAGTTGTCCTAGAAGGAAATGATGCCAGAGACTTATTACATAGAAAGATCATTGAATATACTATCATATTCAAGGAAGTCATTGATTGGATGGGTGTTATAACTCGTTGCAACCAGGCACTAGAAGAATTGTGCACCAAAATCCATACCCTCAATGAAGAAGCAGCAAAAACACATGATACTTTGGAACAAAAAGCGATATTTGAGGAAATGTAGCAAGCCGACGACTCTATGAATGCTCTATTTGAAGCTGAAATAGTAGCAAAGAAGGAACTAATATCCTTCAGGCCCGTTTTTCAAACTCCATACCTCTTTATGCACCAGGTTTAAACATTAGTAGATGCAGAATGGAATTCCCTCATTGCATCCAACCCGAAGGAGTTCAGCTTCAGTGCAACATAAAAATTCATTGAAGAAGCCTCATTTGTTTCTAGAAAATGGCAAGACAAACTTTAACAGCTCCAGGAAATTAGAGAGAAATATCTTGAGCTAGTGCTAGAGTTGGCCCCTTCATTTGAAGGATCCAAGGAGGAATAAAGTGAAACCCCTGAAGGACAACATGCCGAATCAAAGAACATAGAAGAACCAAAGACTTAACTCGAGCTAAGTCAAGGATTGTGGTTAGGGCCTATTGGGCCCTTCGGTTTTTATAAGAGAAGTTTCACAAGTTATCAAGGAGTTGGACAATCAATCAAGTGAAGAAAAAGTGGGATGAAAAGCGCAATAGAAAGATGTTAGAATAGAAAACAGTCCAGGGCTAGTGTAGAATCAGTTTTGAGACAATATAGTTGGAACAAAATCAAGAAGCGAAGAGGGCCTATGGGTTCTCAAGGAGAAGAAAATGATTGTATTGTAATATGGGTGTGTGTGTGAAGGATAGAGGAGAGCAAAAAGAGGAAATAACTATATATGTACTTCATAGCTAGAATCTAATTAGCAAGGGGAAGGGACTAGACTGATTATGATCAACTTTAGTATTATGTTGAGATGTGCTTACTGATATTTTCTACGATAAGTATGTTAGATGATTAATGTAAAGCTGTGAATGCATGTTGATCAAGACTTCTGATATGATCGAAAGATAATGGAGATCAAATTTTAAAAGTTACAGGTTTATATTACTTCCTGTATCTCTCGAATGTTATGTTTCTTTCTCTTTTTCATTACACTTCTTTATCATTTCTTGATGTTCTACACAACTCTGTTCTCTCATATCAATGTATGATGTGTTAAAGGATTTGAACATAATAATCTATCTTGCTTTAGAATGGTAACAATATAGATTTTTTATAGATCTATATAGCATTCTTCTTACCCTTCCCTAAGTTGTTTTGTCTCGATTGCGCTTCGGGTGAGATTTCTTTCCTTTTGGAAAGATGAAAATTCCAGCGCAGTAGACTACATCGGTACCCTTTTTTTGGTAACCTGAAGAGGACCCTGGTCTAATAACTTTGCGCCAATATTTTGGATGACCATCAATCGTTGGATTAGGCAGGAAACTTCTGATAAGAAGGATTCATTCAAATGGTCAACTGGAGTATTTTTTTATGAGCAAGTGCATCCGACTGGTTAAAGGTTGCACACCTTTGTAATCCGAGTAGATATGGACCACATATCACAGATGATCTTGTTCATTGGATCTGTCAGACCTCGAGAGAATCCATTAACTTTCGTGTGGTTTGGCGAGACTACAAGGATCTTGTCCATTGATTTGGCTCAATCATAGTTGTTAGATATCATAGAGTCCATTTTTTCCTAGGTTGTGGCCTACAGGAGGTTTATGTGTGTGTTAACTTCGATAATCCATGGACATGAGGACACAAGGCTGGCAAGCTGCGGGTCACGGGGAGTTTGTATGTGTATTCTCCCATCCCATATATTTGAGTTCGATCCCAGTGTTGTGAGAAGGAGAGCTTATGCCAGTGTTATGGGCTTGGAAGCCTAAAGGCTTGTGTCTGATTGTTGCAAAATATGTGTTGGCCCTTGACCGAGTTTTGGGAGATTCTTGGTCATGTTGACCTATTTTGGGACTTCAACAGCCTGTCGAAGGAGGAGCGCAAGACGAAGCAGAGATCATGGGATCTCTGCTCATTTTTGGGTTTTTGGGATTATGTAACGAGATTGGGATGTTGACCCATGGGTTTACCCATGCTTAGGCCTATTTTGTAATGTTTAAATAAATGTCTAGGCAATGTAAGGATAGAGGCATCTATGTGATGTTAGACTGATAGGTTGATGAGCTAAGTGATAGATCTATGTGATTGAATGATTGTAAGTGCCTTGTGCTTGTGTGATACTTGCAGAGCTAAGTGCAAGTCGTTGTAAGAGGTTGTGGAAGACTGTGTGCTTCGATCTACTCGGGGAAGGAGGATCTAGCGAGCTGTGTAGATCTCCTGTCCTAGGTGAAGTAAGGTTTTGATGGCTCTGTGCTTGTAAATGATTGACTGAAGACAATAAAGAATAAGATTTGGTGGACATAGCCCCAAGGTGGGGGTGAACCACGTAAATATTTTGTTATCTTTCTTTGTGCTCATCTTTATGTGTTTATGTCTTCTTTTGCTAAGTGCTTTGAGATGATTAGATAGATATTCTTATGCTTAGTGCTAATGATATGTGAGAATGTTAGATCTGATCTATATGAATATGCTTCGTGCTTGATTTGCTAGATCTGATCTATTTTCCTTTGCTAAGTGCTTAAATACATTAGATAAATGTGAATGCTGCGAAACTCTGTTTTATCAGCGAAGTGGATATTGACTGCATATTGGGGAACTGACGGTGCTAAGTGCTCTATTAAGTAGTATAATCACAGATCTATGTCCTAGCTAAGATTGCAGACACTTGAGTCTTGCAACCACCCCTGCTTCTACCTCGGGTGAGACTTCATTTGCTTCGTAGGTGTTTCCGAAAGGGTCGATAGTTAGGGTTTTGTTGGTGCATTGTTTTAGTATTGAACCCTAGGTCTGTCCCTGTGCCAACAATATGACATGTCAACCTGAATGTTCAATATAGGTCCACAAGTATGTCAATGGACCAGTGACATTGGCCACCACACTTGGAGTGGGTTCATGTGGATGTGATGACATCATTATGGGAAAATACCCTGGGAAAATTTTGAAGGGACATAACTTCTCTCTCGGAGCTTATATTTTAGCATACTTACAATCGTTGGAAATCTCTTGAAGATCGAAACTGAAGTAAGAGATCAAATTTTAAATTTAAGGTATGATTAAGGAAGGTAATTGAGAGGAAAGAAAATATAATTTTTGACACCCGACTAGCCTAAGTAAGGGTTAGGGGGTCAGGTGTGTTACACAAGCCTAGCTACAATTATAAAATCTTCCATCCTTGGTTTCAATGCTAAAAATTTCAAACCCTAGCCACAACATTATCTATATCCATTCTTTTATATTCCTATATACAAGTAGCATAGTAGCACCCCTTGCTTAATAATCATAGGCCATACATAGTCTAGATTCCCTTATGGTATGTATTTTCCTATCAAGCTTGCCAAGCTCAAAGATTCCATTTGACAAGATTGTCATGCATTCCTTGGGAATACGCATATCTCACTCACCCATCAAATGAGTGGCTTGGAAGCCAAGATCAAATGTTTCAAGAAACTAGATAAACAAGTGGATAATATTTTTATTATATTGAAGTAGGTTTGAGAATCATGTTTCCCTACAAGTTTTGGTTTTTCTCTAGGATTGAGTTCCTTTTCTGGTCTAACTAATTATGTTGGGTCACAACGTTAGTTCTTACCCAAGTTTGACATTGAGAAGTTTGATGGCATAGATACAAATATTTAGTTCACCCAGTTGGAAAAATATTTTAAGGGTACTAATGGTCGCAAACAAAGCAACATCTCAACCAATTCTACACTTGGGATGATTTTGTCAAAGAGATTGCAACCAAATATCATAATGTATTAGGAAATGTTTGTTTCATTCAGTTATCCAAGTATGACATTTGGGAATCATCTAGGACTACTCCTTTCACAATTGTATTTCAGGGTATGATTTGTCCATACACCTACACCATATGCAATGTTAATGTCATCATAGTGACATGGTAATATTTAGACTTACCACATGACCTTTAATTAATACCATTTATTACCCTTTCCCTTATTTATAAACATGAAGTATTGTTAGGGACCTAACCTCCCTAACTCCTCATGTAGGTAGAATAACATATTTCCCATGTAATAAAGGTGAATATTAATAAGGCCTAAAAAGAAGGAAGAATAATTCAAATGTAAGAAGACCTAATAGAAGCTTCTGCTTCTAGAATATCATCCTTAGTTTTTTCTTATGGTAGATAGATTTAGTATAAATAAAAGTTGAGGGTATGAGAAGTTTGTCTTGGAGATTATTGTAATAGAGATTTTCTCTGCTGGAGGTTTACCCCTCGAAGAGGAAAGTGACCATTGCTATCATAATAAAGTTTCTCTTCCTGGTGATTATCCAGGTGTTATTCTGATGTTCTTCTGATAATTTTCTAGATAAATCATTATTATTATGTCATTGCTTGCTAGACATTTTCTATTCTGCAAATATATTGTATCAGAAATATTGCAAGTGGTATCAGACCCCTTTCCTTTGAAAAAACTGTGCGTAATTTGTTTTCCAGGGTAGAGATGTATCCCAGTGTATTTAAGCTACAAAGATATGTTGTTACGCAGATATACTCGTGGTTGGGGAGTAATACATCAATAGAATACAAGTGGTACTTAAGCACACATCTGTTGGCCACCCTTGTAACCCCTGTTGGTACTCCTTCGAGTGGTAGCGCATCAGATAGAACTTGTATATGGATTGGCCTAGGCATTCTAAAGCCCACCGTAGATAAGCTGATCGATCGCCTAACCATTATAATGTCATCAAGAACAACATTCAGGAAGTGACTCTCTAGTACCAAGGTAGTTGGGTAGTATGGCTAATGGTATGGTCTAGCCTCCTTAGTTGGTGCTCTGAGATATTGGGACGAGTACTATTGTTCGACCCCATGTGTATATAAGAGAGCTATAGCACAGGGAAAACCCTTGACTGTATATTCCCTACAAATCCTAACCCTTGGGAATAGAACAAAAATCAGAACAAACAATATATATTGCAATACAACCTTGTCGTCTGCAGACAATACCTATTCCTGCTAAGAATTCCATCATTTCACCTATACAGTCTTATTCATATCGTAGTATAACTCTGTAGGAGTAAACAAAAATAAAAAATTGGGACCTACCCCATTATACTCCTTTTTTCATTATGATCGCAATAACACCTATCAATTTTCCACTTTTTTTCCCTGTGGTCCTACTCCCTTCTGAATCCCCTTATTTGGGACCTACCCCATTAAATTCCCCTCTTCTCCCTGATCATTATGATACCCTTCACCATAACCCTTTTTTCTAAGTGGTCCCACCCGTCTCGTTCATCATCACCAACACCCGTAGCCAATACTTGGAAGCTCGCTTCTATACAATCTCATCTCATTTCAATACTTTGTCCTCTAATTTTGAAAAGACCTAGCAGGAAGTGTGGAAACTCAGTTCCCATATGGGAAACTTAAAAAATGAAATTTCTACCCAAATTGAATCCTTCGCTGCCAATATCTTCCATAAACTAAATATTCCTATAAAATCATATGACCAACCTTTTCACCTTGAAGGTGAGACATCCTCCCATTCTCATAATTTTCAATCCCCTCCCTTTCAATGGGAACTCTTCCTTCCTTGAGTGGATGTGAAAAAATTTAATGGCTCGGATTCCACCAGTTGGGTCACTCAAATGGAACACTGTTTCTCTTTGTATGAAATTACTGATGAGTTAACCAAACTCCCTTATGTGTTCTCCATCTAGATAATGAACGTTGGCAATGGTGAAAAAATTCTCGCCAAGGGTATGTGGCTTGAACACAATTTGTTGCAGATATTTATGAATGCTTCGACCATGAGACACACCATTTAGGCCACTTAACAAAGTTGAAACAATCTGGCATAGTGGAAGCCTTTATAGCTGCTTTTGAGCGCTTGTATTTCCACACAGAGGGCATGTTTGATGCTTTTTTCTGAGAATGCTTTATCAGTGGAATCAAGGAATATATTTGTGCGCATGTCCTCATGGATCGCCCCCAAAGTTGGGTGGAAGCTACTAAAAGAGATAAGGAAGCACAACAAGTTGTCTCTGCTCAAACCAGAAAACCCTCTTTTATTCCACACCATAAACCTATCACTCCCACCCCTCCTTCTGCTCCATTGAAGATCTTGAAATTGACCAGGGTCGAAATGGATAAACAACAACTCAAGGGCCTTTTTTATAATTGTGATGACAAATATTTCCCTGGCCACAAGTGTAAGGAACACAATCTCTTTATGGCCATATCTGAAGATGTTTTTGAAGATGAGGTTGAGGCTCCTCTTGTGGTCGAGTCCCCTGACCCAACTGATCTGGCCCCACCAGCGGACCCTCTAGAAATTGAACCAGTCATTTCCCTAAATGCTCTCACTAGATTATTGGCTCCCTAAATCCTCATGTTAATTGGCTACATTAAGCATCAAAAATTCATCATCCTCATTGACAGTGGCAACACCCATAATTTATTCATCTCTGCATTTCCCAATAAACTGATTTCTATATCTGTGTCATAAATAAATTTCAAATCATGATTTCCAATGGAGGTTCCATGAAATGTGGGGGGCATTGTGAAAATGTGTGTCTCCAAATTGTCTAGTACAACATGAAATCTCATATGTTTGCTATCAACATGGATGGTTGTGACACTGTGTTAGGTGTTGAATGGTTGAGGACTTTGGGTCCCATCCTCATGTATTTTAAGTAATTAACCATGCAATTCACCCAAGAGGGCCAACGATATAAGTTCCAATGCATCACAATCGATTCACCTGAGATCATCGGTTCCCATCGCATGGAAAAGATCCTCAAAAAATGGCATTCATTCATTATTGCACAAATCCATTCCATTCAAGCCACTGAGATACCCTCTGTGCATCCTGACCTCTAATCCATCCTCTCCAAACATCAATCTGTTTTTTCTACTCCCCAAGGGCTTCCTCCTTCCCATAGTGTTCATAATCATTTCATTCCTCTCGTCCTTGGAATCCTTCCTCCCAATGTTCATCCCTACCGCCATCCATTTGCACAAAAAAATGAAATTGAGAAAATCTTCCAAAAAGTTCTCACCAAGGGTGTGATACGTCCTAGTAGTAGCCCCTATTCTTCTCCTTTGGTCGTGGTCCTTAAGAAATAATGCTCTTGACGCATTTTTCTTGACTTTCATGCCCTCAACAAACTGACCATCAAAGACAAGTTTCCCATTCCTATCATTGATGATCTCTTGGATGAATTAAGTGGTGCCTAGTATTTTACTAAACTTGATATTTGTTCTAGCTATCACCAGATACATATGAAAGAGGCTGACATTCCTAAGGCTGACTTTCAAGCTCATGAGGGCCACTATGATTTCTTGGTCATGCCCTTTGGCTTAAGTAATTCTCCATCCACCTTCCAAAGCCTCATGAATCATGTCTTCTATCCTTTTCTCTATCATTTTGTCTTAGTTTTCTTTGATGATATTCTCATCTTTAGTAAAACATGAACTGCCCATCTTGCTCATGTGGATAAATTTATTCATCTACTCTCTTAGCACCAACTTTTCCTCAAACAATCTAAATGTTCTTTTGGATCCTTAGAATTGGAATATTTGGGTCATATTGTTGGAAAATATGGTGTCAAGGTGGACCCAAAGAAAATTGAAGCAATGAAATATTTTCCTTAACCTAAGACTCTCAAAATATTGCATGGTTTTCTGGGTTTAACAGGGTGTTATCACAAGTTTGTCAAGAATTATGGAAAAATTGCAGCACCTCTCACGACTCTCCTTAAAAATAATTCTTTCACTTGGACTCCAACAGCTGATCAATCCTTCCCATCATTAAAGGAGGCTATGTGTTGTAGGAAAATTCCCCTGTGGACAGGTGAATTCCCTATTGGATCTTAGACCCCTATGAACAAGATAGAAAAGTGCTAATGTTGAACGCTGACTTTCCTTTAAACATAGCTAATCTAGTCAAAAGAGAAGAGGAAGAAAGTATGAGTACCTTTTTACAAAGTTTGTCCTCACTCAGTCTAAGTTGGGCTTCATCTCCAAGTCCTTTAACGAGTCCTGCAATCCCATAACCAACAAAGACAACGCATACTTCCTATTCTACCATGATTAGTTCAAAGCTAGATTTATCCAAAAGAGACAAGTTCATGCGAATGCACACAATCTTGAAGGAAATAGGCCAAGAACATGTATTAATGAGAAAAAAGTAAGGTGATTACAAAGTGTAGATGCAGATGTAACAACCTCACCAAGCTCTCCTTGTCCAACCCCTTGCTCAAATGATCCACAATCAAAATGACAATACTTTTCACTGATTATTCTCCCCCTTTCACCATGACAATGCCTCCTTATATAGGTTTTGAGAGGCCTAACCATCGTAGATATTCTTGGGATAAGTTGAGGATATTACTCCATTAGTTGTGGAGCTCCCCTTAGATCCATCCTTGGTCTTGGATTCGAGCCAAACTGACTCGAATATTTATCAGATGACTTCAGAGATAAGGGGGACTTGTCTCATGATTTCCTCAACAGCTCGACGCTCCCTCAAAGTAGGCCACATAGCATTGCAATTCTCCCTAATAGGAGGGAAAGGAGCGCTAGTGCTCCCTGCAAGTGGGTAGGGGAGCGTCAACCTTAAAAATGCTTTAAATATGGTGATTCCTCAAGGAAAACGTTTGTACTCTTCGTCAAATGATATATTTCCTTATTTTAACCAGTCTTAGAGGATAGCTCAAGTGTTCTTGTGATGTTGTTTGAGATGCGACACAAGCGAGATGACAATATGATTTCTGCGACACTTGTGACACTTGCCATAATGACAGTGAGACATCATCGAAGTGAGTAATTTTGATGTGAAACAAATTGCCCCCCAAAGTGTGAAGTCAGAAGACAGAAACTGATGACTGAAGTACTTTGTAGACTTTTTGGAGCTAGGGTATGGACTCGGAGAACATGGTAGAATATGCATACAACCATCAGACAAATGTTATGACATGTTTCAAACCCAAGGCAGGCATACCTATGCTTGAGTGATAAAATATTTTCAAGGTATGGCCACCCTAAAATACACTACGGATCCATAATCATATTGACTTAAAAGGTATAGCCACCAAAGATACAATGTGGATCTATACTTCCATGACATGAACTTATCGTAGCCACGAAAAATAGATAGTGGATCTACGAGATGACAAAACATAGCCACTGACCAATACAAAGTGGATCTATGTGACAATATATATATCAGTATTCTCAAAAGAAACTTCGTCGCAACCTGGGTAAAGTAGATATCAGAGTGAACACTCAACCTAGGGTCTTCTTACCAATATCGATGTGGTATGAATCTAACCATGTGAATAGATGTTTTGATGTCGAACATGGTAAATACCACTTGATTACCAATCAATGAGGTAAATCGTTAACAAGTGCAAGGGAAATCACCAGTGATGTCAATGACTCCCAAGGTACCCCAGTTCAATCCAACGAATGTGAATAGATGAGTCAAACTCAAACATTCATGGAATCATCCGATCCAGGGTCAATTATCTAAACCCACTATCGGAAGCGAGGAGGCCTGCCATTGAGGCATGCAGGTCCCAAGGTACTAACTAGTTTCTAAGTCTAGTTCCCAGATAATGTGTTGAAGTTGACAGGAACAGACTCGTCGAAGGAGGGCCTTTATGTATCCCCCATCAATGAGATGAAACTGACACAGAGATGTAAATTGGTAGATCAAATGAGAATGGACTGACATGGGTATTGAAATAGGAAATTTGTGATGGTTGACCTTTGAAGCAGATACTTCCCTTGAACACTGGGGCACAAACGACAGAAACACGACATGGACCAAAGCATGATGCAGTGGATGTTGTGAATTTTGTCCGGTGACCCAAAGGAGTAAAGAAGCTTAGAGGATTGGTTCAGTGCAGAGGTTCAACGAGTTAAAATGTATGCAAATATAATGTGTCATGTTCAAGGGAGACTGTAAGTGTGACCCGTGATCTTTTCAAAAACTTCTTGGCTTGGTTCCTTCAATTTTTTCCCCCATCCACATAGACGAGTACCTCTTTTTATTTTTACGAGCTCGAGGAGGATAATACATGCTCGATATAAATCACCTTCGGTAATTTCCTCTTATTTTGTTTAACGAACTAGAAAAAGTAAGGGTTCGGTCCCATATGGGCCCTTCAATGTATAATTTTTTAACGAGTCCAAAGAAGGCAAACTCGATTGTTTTTCATGTTTAGAGAGTTTGAAAATAACTTAAAAGTGACTCGAGGGGGTTCCTTTTTTGTGTTTCCATGTGAGTCCGAAAAAGAGATAAAAGTCTACTCGGTTGCGTTCTCATGTTTTTTCGAGCATGAGAAAGAACTAAGACCATGCTCGTCAGTGTGACAAGGTTAAATCAAACAAAACCGCTTCAAAACCTGCCAATGATGACAAATCTGCATTCCAGGGTATTAATAACATCTCCAAAATGATTTTCAAACCCAAAATAGACTATAGTTTGAGCAAAAATGAAGTCTATATCAACAAAATAGGGTCAAAAAATGTTTTTACCAATTCATTTGTGCCAAAACTTCTAGTAGTGGAGAAATTGACTTTGGAGAGCGATGGCGTTGGAGCTAAAGTCAGCCATTTCTTCTTCTATCCAGATCAGGTTGGTCCTAAACACCTTCCAATCATTTTACATGGTTTAAAAATTAATTTTAGGTAACTTTTTTGTTTTATTTTGATGCCCTAGACGCTGAAAAAGATCGGCACTCCCCCAAAGGGTTGAGGGGAGTGTTGCCCATGATTTCTTCATTCTGGTGTGAAATCTGGGGGGGCGCTAGGGCTCTGATCATGCAATTAGGGGAGCACTACCGCAGAAAGTAAAAATGAATTGAATTTTAAGCCAAAATTACCCAAGAAAATGTTATAATAAGATGACTATTGGCTTTTTGTTGATTGTACTTGCAGTTTGCGTTGGTAAAAGGCCATGATTGAGTGGAAGGAGCGTGAGCATGATCTCAATGACATAGCGGAATTACAAAACCCCCAAGCAAGGGCTGCATTGAGGAATTGTGGCCTCCTCAAATATTTCAAGCTGCAGAAGATGAAGAAAGAAGTCCTTCTGCTTGAGTACATGATTGGGTTCTGGAATAATGCTGAACATTGATTCCAAATTGGGCCGCAAATGCTCAATATTGAGTTAGAGGATGTTTATTTTTTGACCAGCCTCTCAAAGAGAGGGGCACCCATTATCTTATCTGGATAGCGGGCACTTCTGGTGTCTGTCGAAGAGTATGTGGCAAACCACTGTATTCCGGGATCTCGATTGGCTAGCGACGGGATCGTGATAAAAGATTTTAGGGATCTGCCTCTTCAATCCATCTTATTTTCCATCACAAATTTGGCAGGTAGTACCAGCACCCATTTGGCTTCTAGGTCCCATATGGCCTATGCTCTACAATGTGTGGAGCCAACGTTGTTTAACTGGAGCACATATTTCCTTCACAATGTGAAGGATCAGATTTCGGGATTGTTATCACTGAAATTTCGTCCACACAGGGCGACAAGAACTCCGCATCGTCAACATAGAAAAACAGTCATTCATGGCATAAGGTTAATTCCACAGCACAGCAAAAGGGTCAAAACTATACAAAATGGCCAAAAAATTACAAGGCGCTTTGCACCCACTGGGCGCGCGTGCGCATGCACGTAACATCTTCGTACAAGGCGCGCATATGTGCACGATGCGTGGCTGTGGGGTGAAAAACCCGCGCGCCTGCTAAGCGGCGCATTTATGAAACTGGTCGGCCTCCCAACCACTAATGGATCGTCTCCCAAGTCGATTTGACACCAAATCAGAGCTCAATCCGCGTGGGGGGGCTGGTCAAAGACCTAATTGTGCCCTAAAGAGCCCCTCTTCAC
>JZKD02S1672968.1:18139-29043 GCA_000966675.3 Picea glauca | reverse complement strand
AGGTCTTCTTACATCCGCCTTATTCTATTTTATTGAAAGGTCTTATTAATATTGACCTTTATTACATCCGAATACATTAATCTACCTATGTGCGGGTTAGGACCTTAACAATTTGAGTTTGACCTCCTAAAAAAATCTGGAAATCAGAAGTGAACGAATGACTGGTACCTCCAATTGGGTTGGAGCCACCAAAGCCAAATCCTCCAAGCAAAGGTGTAGGTACAAAACCAGCAGCGGCGTTATACCTAGGAGGAACAAAAAGTCCAAAACCTCTAGATGGAACCTAGGTGGTGGTAGCAACAGAGGTATTCAAAGCTCTATACCTAGGGGGAAGTGACGGATTTGGTCTAAGTGGAAGTTGTTGATACTGAGAGGAGGGTGAATCAGTATCAAGTACAATTTAAAAACCTTTTTCAAATTATACTTAAACCATTCAATTATATCCAATTATCAATGAACAATAGTATAATAGTTACACCAATACACCACAATACACCATGCACAATATATGAGAAATAATCAATAGTTATTGTTCAAGGGAAGTAATGACTTCCAAAGGTAGCTACAGCTTCCAAATGTAAAGGAAGGGATAAACCTCCAAGAGGAAGATACAATCCTCCAATATCAAGAGAGGGTTTAACTCTCCATCCTTTCCCCTTCCTTCCAACCAATAATATATGAGAGATAATAAAACTTTACATTAAATCATCACCATCAACCAACCATCACATAGAACCTGATAATGCTTCCTGAGACTTCTTCAATTTCTGAAATTCTTCAATTCTTGGAATACTCTGATCCTGTAGATAATATTACTCAATGTATTCTCTGAAAATCCTCCAAGTTTCACTCCTTGAATCCTCCCCAAAAATAAGTTATAGAAATAATGGTAGAATTTATTCAATTCTGGTTTATTGAGGAGACCAAACTTGTACAACATGCCCCATGTTCAATATTTAACATCATATTATGAAACTCGTACAAAATAAACCAAATTCTATAATATTTCCAATGGAATTTGTCCCACTTCATTTGGATTCTCTATGAATAAGTTATGATTTTTTTACCCGGAACACCTGTTTATTGACTAGCTTCAGGACTGGTCAAAAGCCTTATCTTGCATAGTGTGTATCTCCATAATTATAGAAAATCAAGAGCTGAAAATTTTACCATAGGTACCTTGATATGTATTCTCAATTCCATATCAATTTCACCATCTGAATCGTTCTAGAAATATTTTTTTTAGCGAAAATGGTAAGATGACCTGTAAATAACATACCTTAGAACACATCACCAAAAGATTTCATCCTCCCTTGAAATTCGGCCTTCTTTACTTCTGATTTCCTATGAAATAGGACTTGTGTATCAAATGAATGTATAATGATATGTATTTATACCATTTATGTCACTTTATTTTAACATTAGGGCCAACCTGACACTTTCTCATTCTGTAATTATTTTATTTAATTATCTTCAAGGCCTACATGTACTTCCTTCTTCAATTCACTTTGTCATCTTAAAAAATTCATTTCTCCTCAACCATGAGGATCCACGTGACATGACACATACCACCGGAAACAACATGATGTATATTATCCATCCATGGGTGTTGTATCTGCATGTGCATTTTCCTTCATGTCCAAATACCTTCATCAATCTTGCGGTCCAAAACCCATGACTAGGGTTGACATCAATGACAACAACCAATATTCCAACAGAAGTGGTGTCCCAATTGGAGCTTGGAGCGGTGTCACATTTCTGGTGGGGATTGTGGTAGCTTGCGGGACCATAGTAGAATGGGCTATCTAAATAGTAGGGATCGACTGAGAACCAATCAACAATTGGTCTGAAACGGTGGTGACATTACTGGTAGTACCAGTAAAATGGTCTAAAGGTATCGTATAGGTAACAAACGTCTCAGACACTTGCGATGCCATAGGTCAATAAGGACTCGCTCCTAGTTTACCATACAAATCACGCACTGTCAAAGGGATAGAACCAAAACTAGAGGTTCCAACAGCGTGAGTCGGGGTCCTAAATGATTCACTTTGGAAAAGTGGATCCTCTAGTCCAGATTCTACGTTATGTCTGATAGGTACTTCAGTATCAACAACAATTTCTCCAGATGAGTTTACCTGGGGTATATGTGGATTTTTTGAAACACTCAATGTCGGATTGACAGGGAGGCAGAAAGCCTCTAAATAGTTTGAAACAATTCAAAATCTTTCCAAAGAGTGTGTGCTTCCAACCTCAGAAGCTATTTCATTATTAGCCACTCCCTCAGGAGGGCCTTTCATCGAGTTAGGAAGAAAAGGTAGGTAACCTTATGGATCTTCTGGGGGTAGCCCTTGCATCCTACATGAATGTTGAAGGTCGATGTTGCTTGAGCTAAGTAATGAACAAAAAAAATCTATGGCCAACTAAAGGAAAGAAACAACATTCACTAAAAAATATAGGAATCAAAACAAGCAAACAAACCTTCTCTCGATGACCATACTAGTTGGTGATGAAATCCAACATCGCATGATCAAGTCAAGAAGGGGCTAAGATATGAGCAGGTGGAATAGTTACGATGGCGACCTGCTTAACAGACTTACGCCTTGGTGCAAGCTTCCACGCAGTAATTGTGGATTTACCCTCCAAGGAGCCTGAGTGAGTTTGACCACCGTTTGTTCCAAGTACAACGAAGACTTCCCTTCACCGTCACCTTGTGTAAAGACCCTAAATATTAAGGCTACTAAGGACACCAACTCGTAGTCATCCCCTGGGCAGGTACAGTCGACACTCCAGTCTGAACGTATGGGTAGGATAACAAGTCTGATATTCTTCGAGAGAACTGAGGACAAGTGGACCGGTAGAACTCCAAAGGACCCCGAACGGATTCAAAATTCATGAAGCACCGAGACCAAATGAAGACAGTTGAACCTAAAGAAGAACCACCAATATACGATCTGAATACTACGAACAATTGAACCACGGAAGGATAATATTCGTAACTCTCCCGAATGTGACCTCGTGCGTAACCCCTGTGTGAGAGGGGGATCCCAGAAAGATTATACGAAAATTGGATTTTCTCTCCCTATCGCAAGATGATAATGATTGTTTTGAATACTTTGGATATTTGTACTCAAATCCTAAAAGTGCTAATCCTAGTCTAATTTGGTGGAAGAATATAAAAATAAAACTTTCTAGATCAATTTTAATTAGCGTTGATTTTTGTGGTTGTTCTTTACTTAGAGGTGTATGAGAGTGAAACTGATGATATTATGACTCGATTCCCAAAAATGCACAAGAAATGATAAGCAATATTTTCTTTCAATGAACTTCTATTTAAGGGAAGGAGAAGAAATTTTCTTTTCATTGTCAAACACTAAAATGCAGGGACTTCGTGCAATTGTTCTCAATCAAGAATCCAATTCGATGCTAAACTATTCAAAAAATGATCCTAAGGCGGGGTCCTTATTCCTTAGAATCCCTTAGTCTCTCACAAGGTCGACCAAGTGGAGTGTTAACTCCAAGGGTCGTACAAACTTCCAAAATCAGTACAAGGCAAGTGGAACCCTTGGAGCACGGAGGTGTGTCTTGAAGGGCACGTCGCATAATTAAAACTCGAGTCAATAAATGTAGGTGGCCTAGAAAATATTGAAATGATTATATCTTGTTGAAATAAAATAATTAAATTAAACAGTAAATTTTTAATTAAAAATTCTAACAAGAGTCTAAGCCTAAGTCTAAGACTAAGCCTAAGTCTAAGTTTAATTAAGGGAATAATTAAAAATATTAAAGGAATTGAGATAAATGAAATTTTAGGAAAAATGAGTAAAATTTAAAGATTGGATAAAATGCACATGTGTGCATGAAATTAATAAATTGGATTTTCAAAATAGAAGAAATAATAATATGAGAGAATAGGTGTACACATAGAATGGTATCTAGAGTCAAGCTACAACTAGTCTAACCAGAAGAAGACTCATAATCCAACTCTAACTAAGATCTAGTTTGGAGACGCTCATTAAATAAAAATTTGGGGAACAAAGGGACATCTAAGAGAGAAAATAGGAACACATTGGAGAATGTGAGGAAAATTGACTTTTTAAATAAAATAAAAATGGTAATTACTTGTGCAACTTGGGGAAAGTGTGACAAGTGTGTGGGTGAATAATCATAATTAATTTAATCTAAAAAGTTAATTATTTGTGCATGAGGACATGTGTCAATAAATGAATTTCTATAACGCAAATGGTATAGAGGGGAAATGGATCTCAATTATTCTTGGTAATGTTATGCTGCCAAATGTTTTTTGGATTGTGTTTTACTTGTGAGAGTTGGGATACCGAGCTTGTGGAAAGAGTGGAAGATCTTCCTAGTGAGGAAATCCTTGGAGCTATTGTTTGTTGGGTTCTTATGTGTGGCCCCTTTGCAGCTCGGGGGGCTAAGGGGGAAGAAGAGAATCCATAGCATTGGTTGGGAGGTATCGGTGAGGTTCTTGGATTTGCAAGCGGGAGTAAGAGGACGACTCAAGTTCTAGGTTGAGTTCGTCAGCAACATCTCTCATCGGTGACATCATTATTGGTTACGGAATTTGATTGTCAATTAACTATTATTACTTGAATTGATTGTATTGATATTTTTATTTATATTGGCAATGGATCACATAAATTTATATTTTTTTATGTATGCACAATATATCTTAGTGATCAACTGTTCTTCAAAACAAATATATAGATATAAAAATATTTAATAGCATTCTATTAATTTTCATCGATTCTTGGATTACGAATTTTCATTATTTGTTAGAAAAAATATATTAAACTGTAAATGGAATGTTGTTAAATAATTAGAACGGATTTTTCATAAATTCAACGATTTTAGTATTAAATGCATCGAATGAATGTTGGTAATTTGTGGATTAATTGGATATTATCCATGTATTATTATCCTTGTTATCGTGCGAATCAAAGGGCACTATGTCTTTGGAACGATGCAAACTAAAACCACACCTCTATCTTGGTGGATAATTATTTGAATCCCTCTTAATAGTAGCGTGAGAATTTTTATGAACACTGTGATCATATTTTATGTATATGAATTTCGATTTGATAATCGCTAATGAAATCCCGGGAAACTTTTGTTACAGATTTATGATTAGATACATACCCTATACTTTGTCACCACTTTATCAACCTCTTAAATGTTGACAAGATAGCCTTTGGATTCTGCATTATGATTTTCTCAGTGTTTTTTTTCAAATGAAGGAACTTGGGCGGATGTCCTCTTAATTTTAAACTTATTCATCATGATTGAGATACTAGTGTAATGGCACGAGAGGAATTCGTGCCCACATCATTTTACCTCTTAAACATTTCAATTGACGATGAGAGATATGTTGATATCAATTTAGTATCTATTCAATCTCTAGTTGAAATCTTTTTAATTATCAACTCATCTAGTCTTGTTTGATTCATCCGCTCTTAAGTTCAGGTCGCCTTGGGAAATTATTGTAACTTCTTGGTTTAGATTAATCCTGAAATTTTGGTGGGATACAATTATTATGTCTCCTCCTTAATGTTCCAATCTTGATGCTCTATAATATTTTTGACACCTCTTTAACGATGGCAGAATGATCATAACACTCTCAAATATGAATCTATCCCTTTTGGGACGAAGCTGTCTGTTTAAAAAAAAATAAGAAAAATTAAGGAAGTATTTCCTACTTGTTACCTGAACCGGAAGTCACTCCTTGGTAGAGTGGTCACACCTTCTGGGGAATAGTAGTGGTGGCGATAAATTTGGACTGTGTGTTAACATTTTGTTACCAACATTTTTGGCGCCTTTAATTGTTGAATGCTTTAAACTTGTATTTCTTCTTTCTCAAACTCGTATCACTACTGACTTATCACACAATTATCCTCTAGATAGTGCGATGGAAGTTAACCTTCCGATGGGATGTGTCATTTTCTGAATTAAATATATCTCTGATCTAGGTGGATATTGGTGGCCACCCACCTATTCCAACTAGCTCCTCTTGTCAGTTTTTAGTTCAACACGTTCTTATGTACGTCTTTGTAATTGTGGGTTCTACACTTATTGGGTTGTCTAAATCCCTACACATCTTCCAGGTGGATACTAGTGGCCTCTCACCTAATCCAACTGGCTTATTTTGTATGTTTTCATGTCATCACATCTTGTTGTACTTCCAGGGTCGTTTTGGAGCCCTAAACAGTGTTTTTTTGGTTCGCCAAAGTCAAACTGTAGATGAAGTCAAAGTTTGACAGCGTAATGTGTATTTCTCTCAAATACATTTCCAATGGGCTATCACGTGCCTAAAATGGATATCATATGCAAAAGTTATGACCCCGAGAAGTTGAGGTACCAACTTACCCATAGAGGCCCATATGACTTTTGGTGTTTCACCTCCTAGGGTTAGGTTTTTGGATGTCTAGGGTTTTGGAATTCATGAGTAATATCAAAAAGGCCTATGGAGCCTCTTTGTAATGATTCTTCTCAGATGGATGCGTGTATAAGACACATATCTTATTAGATATAGCTACCACTATTTGAGCAAGTGTTTCAGTTCTGCAGTTTTACAGTTTCAGCCTATTTCATTTATTCAATAAAAGATATTGTTCACTGGATATTTGTGTTGTTATTCATATCTTTGTTTTTATTGTATTTATTATGTTAATCGGTTCATTCCTCTCCTAGATCCGGATCAGTGGTATCAGAGTCATCTTCTCTTCATTTATTTTTCTTCGTGCATGTCCCCGACAAGATCTGGGTACAAGAATTTGGTATGTGAACCAATCGATTTGTTGCAATATCAGTCGCGTTGATCCCAACAACAACCCATGGGAGAAGAAAATAAATATGATGGATCAAGAGATCCTTTTAAAATGTTGCTCAAGGAATCCCTTGCGCGACAAAGGAATGAAATGATGGACAACTTTGCGCAGATCCTTCGGCGACTTCCCACAGTAGAAGCACCTTCATCAAGCGGCCATGCAACCCCCTTAAAGGTACATGTAAATTTTAATATTCCATTATTTAAAGGATAGATAGATGTGGATGTTGTAGATAAATGGTTGAATCTTCTCGAAGGGTATTTTTCAGTCCATAATTTTTTCGATAGGGAAAATATTACTTTTGCACTCCTCAAGGTCGTCCCCCATGTTAACGACTGGTGGGACACTTACTCTGATAAAAGGGCCATAGAGGAATCTAGAATATTTTTGTTTGCCCCTGCATGTGATTCCTTTCAAGATGCCATTAAAGAACAGTACTACCATGTTGGAAGCTACGAGGACCAGTACACCAAATGGACCACCCTGCATCAAGAAACGGACCAAACAGTACCAGATTTCACCAATATTTTCCATACCTTGCACACCAAGTTGGGTATAAAATACTCTGAGTGACAACTGGTTCTCAAATACCACGGTTGTTTTCATAGATACATTCAAACATAAATGGAGTTTCTAGACATCGCCTCATTGGGTATGGATTATAGATATGTTGTCAAGATCGAGTAGAAATTTAAGAAGAAGAGGCGAGAGTTTGGATCTGCAAACTCCTCACAGCCAAAGTAGAGAAAAGGTGGCCCCAAACCACATAGCAAGAGACAGAGGAAAGATGGCCACTCTCAGGACAACTAGTCCAAGCCGCAACACAAGAAGGGCAATGAGAAGATGAAGAAGGACACGAGAAAATGGTGTGAATACCATAAAATCCCTTGGCACAACACTGAAGAATGTTTCTCCAAGAAGTCACTCATGGTTGAGCTGAAGGCTTCCGAGTTAGTGGTCAATTTTGATTTCGAAACAAATCCAGAAGGAGGGAAGCAGATTATCGATGTTGAACCTAGTGCCACTGTCGATGCCACCAAATTCTAGCCAAGCAAACTAGAAGAACCAAAGGAAGGGTAACGCCTCTTTCATTCATATATGTGGGTAAAGGGGGCTCCACTTCATTTCATTGTCGATAGCGGTAGTCAAAATAACTCAATATCAGCAGAGGTTGTCAAGCAGCTAGACCTATCGATGACACCGCACCCGCAACCCTACACCATCAGTTGGCTTCGCCAAGGAAGAGATCTTCATGCCAACCAACAGTGTCGTCTGCCCTACGTTATCAATCCCTTCAAAGATGAGGTATTGTGTGATATTTAGCCCCTTGAATTTTGTGATGTTCTTTTAGGACAACAATATTTGTGGAAGTGTCATGTTGTGTATGAGTCTAGACCTTGCAGTGTTATTATTACTTTGGGTAGACAATTTTACAGGATACCAGAGGTAGCATCGCCTACCACTATTTCTTTAATCTCTCCTAAGCAATGCAGTAAGGTCATTTCATAGACTGGGAAGTTTGTCTTCTTTGTGATCCATGCTCACAATAAGCAGAAGTTCATTGCCACATATATGGCCTCTACACAAAGCCTCTCTTTGCAGCAAAAGCAAGTGGACGGGATCGTGGAAGAGTACAAATACATATTATCCTCACCCACCGAGGTACGATGCACTGCTAATTCAAGCATCTAATTGATCTAACCCCCGATGCATCTCTTCCTAATGGACCATTCTATCATCGCTTGTTGATGGAAAATGATGAAATCAAGTGTCAAATCCAAGAGATTATTCAAAAGGGGCACATCAAACCCAACTCCTCCCCTTGCAGAAGACCGATTGTACTAGTGTAGAAGAAGGACAGGACCTGGAAACTCTCCATTGATTACAAAGAATTAAACAAAATCATAGTCAGAAACTAGTACCCAATTCCCAGGATTGATGACCTTCTTGACCAACTCAAGGGGGGAAATTTCTTCAGCAAGATTAACCTAAAGTCTGGTTATCACCAGGTTCCCATCAAACCAACTGATGTCTGGAAGACAACTTTAAAATCTAAAGAAGGTCTCTTCGAATGGTTGGTCATGCCCTTTGGCCTAACAAATGCACCTACCACTTTCATGAGGTTGATGGATGATGTGTTGAGACCCTTCACCAACTCTTTTATGGTGGTATGTTTGGATGACATCCTCATCTTCAGTAGAACATGGGAGGAGCACATGCGGCATATTCAACAGGTTTTGAGCACTCTGCAGCAACACGAGCTATATGCCAACTTGGAAAAATGTTCCTTTGGCATGAACAGGATCCAATACTTGGGATACATTGTTGATGAGCATGGGGTACATGTTGATCCCACTACGATCCAAGTCATCCGTGACTAGCCAGTCTCGACCACACTAACCAAGCTTCATAGCTTCTTGAGACTAGCTAATTTCTACCGACAGTTCGTGTTGGGATTCTCCCATATTGCATGGGACCTCAGCCACGTGACCAAGGGAGGTGGAAAGGAAAATTTCGTGTGGGGGAGGGAACAACAATGATAATTTGACAATCTAAAGCATCACTTGTGCTCAGCTCCATTACTCTCCTTTTCTGATATGCAACAACCGTTCAAGATTGAGACTGATGCATCTGACTATGTTGTAGGTGTAGTTCTCACTCAGCATGGTCATCCGGTGGTATACCATAGTGAGACACTCTCAGATATTGTCCAAAAATACCCCACCTATGACAAGGAAATGTATTCCATTGTACAAGCTTGTCGTTAATGGAAACATTACATTCTGGGAAAGGAGACGATCATCCACATTGATCACAAGCCTCTACAGTTCATACAGACACAGGGGAAGTTTCACAACGACTACCATCATAAGTGGTCCACCTACCTACGACAATTCCATTTCAATATCAACTATAAGACATGGATCACAAATCATGTCACTCACTACCTTATTCGACCTCTCATAGCTTCACTCACCAATGTGCTCCATTCCTATGGACATGAGGGATCTGAGTGGCCCCAACTTTATCAGCAATATCCGAACTTTTCCACCACCTATCAGCTCTTGTGTACATAAGTGATTGTCGCTGATTTTCACATTCAGGACGGGTTGTTATGACATCTGGGCCATCTATGCATTCCTATAAGAAAGCATGCAAAGATGATTTGGGAAGCCCACTAAAGTCGGGTGGAAAGACATTTTGGCATGCAGAAAACTGTGGTCGTTCTCTAGAAACATTTTTATCGGCAAAATATTCGACAGGACGTCAACAAGTATATCAAATATTGCACTTCCTGTGCCATTGCCAATCCAACCATCAAGAAGCAAGGCTTGTACACCCCTCTTCCTACCCCAAAGAATCCTTTGGAATCCATTTCGATGGATTACATGTCTAGCCTTCCATCCACCAAGAAAGGAAATGATTGTGTATTTGTGGTCGTTGATTGGTTTTCAAAGATTGTCATCCTCACATCCTGCAAGAAGAACATAACAGTGATAGATACTGCCAAGCTATTATTCGAATGAGTGTGGGCCCATTTTGGGATACCACAGACCATCATCTCCGACCAGGACAACAGGTTCCTCAACACATTTTGGTTGAGTCTCTGGTCACTGTTGGACACCAAGCTCATGAAATCTACCACTTTTCACCCCCAAATTGACGACCAAATAGAGGTATTCAATCAGAGGATTGTGCACATCATTTACATGTACAACTCTAAGCATCCGTGTACATGGGATGAGAGTCTCCCCTATGTTCATCACAGTTACAACAGGGCTCTCCATAGCTCCACCAGCCATAGCCCATTTCAGGTGGGACTGGGATTCCAGCCCTTGGGTCCCATTGATGTTGCACTACCTCTGGAAACCACACAGATAGACTCTTCTCATGTTCTGTCTGAGACCAACAAAGCCACCATATTCATTGAGAGGATTCAACACATCCGTGTTAATTTTTCAAAATCCCACCCAGTTTCAGTCTCGCTGATTTTTCTGTCAAATTTAAATGCTAAATTCAGTTTCAGCACTGTTTCATCATATGCTACAGCCTGGTGTTTCA
>JZKD02S1672966.1:120338-133439 GCA_000966675.3 Picea glauca | reverse complement strand
TCCCTTGCATGTTATGTAAAGGTAATCATTACTCTCACCTTTGTCCTCGCATGGACGAGGCTTCTTCTCTTTTGGAAAAATTTCAACTTCCAAAAGGTTATCGTAAGCTTTCCTCTGACCCATCATTGGTTGATGGACTGGTCAATCCGGTTCCATCCCCAGTCATTCTGGTTGATCAGGTGGTCAATTTAGTTTCCTTCTCAATTGAACCACGAACCCAAGTAGTTGATCCAATTTCATCATCGATCAGCCCCACTCTTCATCAAGAGAGTGACAACAAAGTGGTCGATCCGTTTCCACCCATCGACCCCATTCTTCCCTTGGAGAATAAAACTCAAGTGGTCAATCCAGTTTCGCCATCGGTCGATCCCATTCCTCCGTTGAGGAATGTCAAAGTGACTGATCTAGTCCCTTCCTCGGTCAGTCCCACTCTTCCTCTGAAGAGTGCTAAAGTGGTCTATCCAAGTCCACCATTGGTTGATCCGATCCAATCATCGGTCGATCCTACTCTCCTTCTAGAGAGTAAACCCAATACTGCCCATGTTTTTCTCGTTGATATAGGCTCTACCGTACCGGGGGGCATTCCCCCTTCTCCTGCAAAACCCCCTCCAAGTAATGAGGCCATCCTTTTTGATTGGGGTGTGCTAACTAGACCTCGTATTCCCTCCCACATTCCTTTCCAGATTACAGTACAGGTTCATGGTCGGGACGTTCCTCAAACGTTGATAGATGAAGGTGTGTTCGTTAGTATTTTGTCTTTTGTTACTTGGTACGCTTTGGGTTGTTCGCAGCTTGCACCAGTTACACAGAATTTGTTAGCTTTTAACAGAAGAACTAGTCAACCTTTAGGGATCCTTCCTCAGTTTCCTGTAACTTTGGGAGGTAAAACTATCTTTATCAATGTCATGGTAGTCCGAGACCCCTTGGATTTCACTTTACTCCTTGGGCGGGATTATTTCTATGCTATGAAAGCCATTGTATCAACCCTTTTCCGTGTGATATCTTTCCCTCACGATGGAGGAATTGTGACTATTGATCAACTTTCTTTCATCGGCCTCGACTGGGTTACCTCCCTAAGTGGTTCTTATATGCAAACAGTATCACCCTCGCCGCATGTCAATTATGTGGCATTGTCTCCCATGCTTTAACCTTCTGATGCTTTGGATTCGGTAGTTGACATGGTGATCTCTTCGATAGGGTTATTAGAGCTTGATCTCCTTACCCCTGTCATGACCCTCGACATGTGTTCCTTCCAGAGTGATCGTCTTCCATCCGAAGAAGATCTCTTAGAATCCATGACCGAGTTTTGTCCCTTGACATGGTACCCTTCCAGAGAATTATCCTCTCAGAAGCCATGATCAAGAAGCATCCACGAGCATAGTTTCCCTTCTCTGTGGCAAGCTCGTTAAAAAATCAAATAGAGGTCACGAGCATAGTTTCCCTTCTCTATGGCAAGCTCGTTAAAAAACGAAACAGAGGTCACGAGAATAGTTTCTCTTCTTTGTGGAAAGATCATTAAAAAATGAAACAGAGGTGACGAGCGTAGTTTCTCTTCTTTGCGGCAAGCTCATTAAAAAATGCAACAGAGGCTTTGAGCATAGTTTTCTTCTCTGTAGCAAGCTCGTTAAAAAATGAAATAGCAATCTGGGGATCGAACCTGGAACCTTGAGCATAGTTCTTTTCCTGTTTCAAGCTCATTAAAAAATGAAACAATCACCTCTCCCGTCAAGTTGAGTATTTCGCCAGATCTCGTAGATGTCGAGTCGAGTCTTTCGTTAGGTCTCGTTTTTGAACCTTCATTTCATCCACCTGTATCCTTTTTCTCCATCTAGCACAGAAATTGGTGAAAACCTCAAAGTCGGTGAATGAATTGAAGCTTGGGGGGCATGTCTCCAGTCTTTGATGATCATTCTGGAGTCTCTCTAGTCTTTGATGATCATTTTGGAGTCAATTCACTAGCTTTCAAGCTGGGGGCAGAGTACCGAGCTTAGTCTTTGTTCTTTCTCGTGCTCGTAGATACATGAGAATGCATCCGGGTAGACTTTTATCTCTTTTTCAGACCTGTATGGATACATACGAAAAATGAACCCCTATGGAGTCTCCTTAAAACCCTTTTCAGACTTTATAAATATGAAAAGATTGTCGAGTGACCTTGCTTCCTTTCACACTCGTTAAAAGGTTAGAAAGGGCATCTTTTGAGAGATAGTTTATCTCTTTTTCGGTCTTGTTAGACTATTGTACGAAAAAGAAACTGAGAGAGTTCTCTTTTAAGTGTTTTTCCAAACTCTATAATCTCGAAAAACCTTCGATTTTTCTGTCTTTGGACTCGTTAAAACATACATCGACAGGCCCATATGGGACCGAACCCTTACTTCTTCCGGTTCGTTAAACAAAGGAAGGGTAACTTACCAAAGGTGAGTTATATCGAGCATGTGTTATCCTCCTCGAGCTCATTAAATCAAAAAGAGGTACTCCTCTATCTGGATGGGGGAAAAATTGAAAGGAGCAAGCCAAGCAGTCTCTTGAGAACATTATCAAGCAATCCTTAGAGTCACCCTTGAAGACGACACTTTGTCATTTGCACGCATCATAACCCGCGGAACCTCTGCACTGAGCCAATCCTTTTAGTTCCTTTCACTCCTTTGGGTCACCCGACGCAAGTCATAGTATCCACTGCATAGTTTTGGTCCATGTCATGTTTTGTTGTTGTGCCTCAGTGTTCAAGGGAAGTATCTGCCTCTAGAGTCAGCCATCCCAAATATCTTGTCTCAAAACCCGTGTCAGTCCATGTCCATTTGATCTACCAATTACATCTCTATGTCTGTTTCGTGTCATTGATGGGGGATACATTAAGGCCCTTCTTCGATGAGCCTATTCCTATCGACTTCAACACATTATCCAGGAACTAGACTTAGAAACCAGTTAGTACTTTGGGACCTGCATGCCTCAATGGCAGGCCTCCTCACATTCGACAGTAGGTTTACATCATTGACCTCTGATCGGATGATTCCACGGGTGTTCAACCTCATCTCATTCATTCGCATTCGCTGGAATGTACTAGGGTACCTTGGGAATCATTGACATTAATGGTGATCTCCCTCGCACTTGTTAAAGGTTCACACCATTGAATGGTAATCAAGTGGTTTCTACCATGTTCGACATCAGGACATCTATTCACATGGTTAGATTTGTACCATATTGGGATTGGTAAGAAGACCCTGGGTTGAGTGATCACTTTGATATATGCTTTGCCCAGGTTGCGAAGGAGTTTCTATTGGAAAAATAGCACATACACTGTTACATAGATCCACTTTGTATTGGCTGTGGCTATGTCTTGTCATCTCGTAGATCCACTGTGTATTCTTCGTGGCTATGATCAGTCCGAGTCATGAGTATAGATCCACATTGTATCTTCGGTGACTATACCTTCTTATCAATACAATTATGGATCCGCAGTGTATTTTATGGCGGCCATATCTTGCAAGTCTCGATCACCCAAGCATAGGTATGCCTGCCTTTGGTTTTGAAATATGTCATGATATTTGTTGGATGTTTGTGTGCAGCTTCTGTCAGGTTCTCCGAGTCTATACCCTTGATTGAACGTCTACAAAGCATTTCATTTATCAGTTCGCATCTTCTAACTTCATACTTTGGGGGGCAATCTGTTACACCTCAATATTACTCAATTGGATAAGTGTCGCATGTTCGTCTCAATTGTCGTAAGTGTCGCATCTTCCTTACAACTTTCGCAAGTGTCGCAAGTTGTTCACAAGTGTCGCAAACATCAAACCAAGCATACTGCCATAATGAAAAAACTAAGGAGGCACTTAAGACATCTCATACACTTGATTTGGAGAAAGAAAATTGATTAACTGAAGTCAAGGAACTCTTATCACCTGAAAGGAGCTCTTAAACAAGGGTTTTGAGGGTGATCGCTCCCCTACATCAGCTTTAGGAGCGCTGACACTCCCCTATAAGGCCCCAGGGAGCGTTATAACGCTTTTCTGCCCCTCTGAAGGAGCGTTATCCACCTTTGGAGCACTGGCGCTTCCCTCAAGCTTCCTAGGGAGCACTACAGCGCTCTGATGCCCCTTTTGAGGGAGCGCTACCTAATCTGAGGTAGTAGTTGGCCCATTGAGGAGAATAAGGGGAGGATCTCTCAAGATTAGAAGGCATTTGCATTCGAATTCTTGGTTCCATCAAGAGATCCCTGATCCAAGGAAGGAATTCCTCAACTTGTTCTAAAGATAACTCAAGAGGTTAAGCTCCTCTTAACCTATATAAGCAGGCTCTATAATGGTGAAAGGGGGGGAAGAATTTCTAGCATGAAGCCTATGATCTCATAGGAAACACATAGTCAGCCAAAGGAGAGTGATCAAAGGAGCTGCTATCATCTAGGTTGTGAATATTTCGAGCAAGGGTTAGGACGAAGGGGACTTGACGAAGCTGTCACATTCACATCTACGATTGTAAGTATTGATGTCGTTATTATCATTAATATGACACACTTGGCCTGTTTCTTTCTAGTTTGTGTCTGATGTTACATGAACTTATCATTGATAGATAGATCTGTTTCCAAGATAATATCAATAGAGTAGGAAGTGGTCATATCTTGTTTGTCTACAGGACTCAGCGAGGAGCAAAGGATTGGAGCTCAACTCGGAGCGTACAGGGAGAAACGTTGATAAAGAGGTACCTTTATTCTCCTTCCTTCTCATGTGTTAGTTTGTATAGATTTGAAAGGAAGTCAGTGTCCACGTTAAGCATTTTTTGTCTTAGAGTTAGGGTCAAGCTCTTTGAGGAAATCTACCTATCCGTAGTTATATTTTCCTACAACACAAACCATAAAAGCAATCTTGATAATGGAGTTCAACACAAGTTTCCCTACGTCTTCGGGTCTGTCTCAGTGGGGATGGATTTCTTATTAATATTAAATGATCAAAAAGTACATCATAAATGAACCAAATGGATTAAAAAATGGTATGGATGTGTTGTTCTTAACCTCAATAATCCAACACAACTGAAGGAACTGAGAAAGGTTGAGTGTAGCTCCTCGAAATGGCCTCCAAAGTTCGCTTCCTCAATGGCTTCCTTGCATAAAAATGGCTTGATATTCAAAATTTATTCATCATTTTGTTGTCTATGAACTTGAAAAACACTCAATCATGCCTTGATTATATATAATTTGAGTTGAGGGTCGAAATCCCAACTTCGCCCCTCTTTCTGGGCTCTTTTTGGGTTCAAATCCCATTTTCTAGGAAACAATCCACTAAAATCAGGCCCAGATTTGGCTAAATCCTCCAAATTTGGCCAAATATGCCAAATTTAGCTTAACAGGCGCATCCCCCAAATCTTGGGCCCCTGGTCGTATGACGCCCCTTGTGACCAGGTCCCTAAAAATTTGACCTAGCCAACATTGGGCAAATTTGGGCTGCCACTTGGTTCCCTCTGATTGGGCCACGTGTCACCCCCTGATTAGCCCGAGACATGTCATCCTATCACATTAGCATGCCCATTTAGAATTCCACATTAGGATCCATACTTCCATGTCACCTGCCCAGTCAACTTCCACGTCAACATCCGTACTACCATGTCACACTACCACGACACCATCTGTACTGCCACGTCACCTACCTAGTCATCTTCCACGTCACTGCTAGTCACCTGCTGTGTGTCATCCATACAGTTTCCACGTCAGCGTTCCATACTGCCACATGTCATGTCTGTACAGTTCCATGTGTTTCATCCGTTCAGTGCCATGTGTTGCATCCATACAGTGCCACGTGTCAATTTTTTATTGGTCCACATTAGCCCCTGAAAATGCCAAAAATGAGTGACATGTGTCACCTCCTGGTGTTTCCACATGTCATGCTGACATAAGCATGATGTAATGATGATGTCATCATGACGTACTGCTGACTTCATAATTGATTTTGACCTGTTTACTTTGACTTTGTTTTTCCTTGTTTGGGAAATCGATCAGAACGCGATAACTTCACATACGGTGTCCATTTTCGGAAAAAAAAAATATAGCCAGAATTGGGGTGACGAGCCCGACGCAATGGTGTTGGTTTGTTCTGATTCCAATAAATTTTATTTTTAGGCCTTCTTGGATCCATTTAGTTCACAAATATACTATAAAATTGGTTTCTATTCAATAATGAAATAAGATGAAACTGTAAAATGGAGCGGAAAACAAGCTTGCTGGAATGGTAGTGGCTTATCTCTGAGAAGGGATGTGATGGATGAGATCATTCTCAAGAAGATGAGTACAATGAGGCTATAAAAGAATTTTTACAATAATCAGGAATGCCAAAAACCCTAGACATCCAAAAAGCTAACCCTAGGAGATGAAGCGCCAAAAGTCATGCGGGCCCCGTTGGGGTAACTTAGTACATCAGCTTCCTGGGGTCGTAACCTTATACGATCTTCATTTTAGGCGCACGATAGCCCGTTGGAAAGGTATATTCGAGGAATACACATGTTTTCGTCAGACTCCAAATCAGTCCACAATATGATTTTGGTGAGCCCTAAAAACGTTGTTTAGGGCCTCAAAACGACCTTGGAAGTTAGGGACCCGAAAACTAGGAAACAACTACCAAAATGAGCCAGTTGGAATAGGTGGGAGGCCACCAAAATCCATATGGATCAATCCTCCCCCCTTAGGAATCAATGGTGTCCATTGTTTTGAGTTCCCCCATCAGATGAGGGAATTTCTGTTGAAATTGGCCCCGAGAGAGCCACTTGCCTTAATGCAGGAGTTGCCATGCTTTGACAATTCAATAAAGTTGGATCCTTTGCTGGCGAGTGCCCTTGACCTGTTTCTCTAGAATCTGATCATTGGATTCATGTTGTATGAAGTAGGGGTTGATCTCTATTGGTTTCAACAATTATGTTATCTCTGAGGTGTCCAATAATGGTGGGAAATAAGGCCGAAGGAGATCCACGTTGAACACTCAGTGCAGGCCAAGGAAAAGAGGAATGTTGAGCTCAAAATCATTGTCACCCACAACCTTGGTGATGGTGTACAATCCATAACAGAGTGGGTGAAGCTTCAGATGGGGATCTATAAGGAATTATTTATGCAAGTGTAACCAAACTTTGTCTCCCACCTGAAACTTATGTGGCACTAGGTGTTGATCATGGCGTTGCTTTTACTTGGCATTGTACTTCTATAAAATATTTTGAACTTGTTGACAGATGTGTTGGATCCGCTCAATGAATCGGGTGGCTTGAAGCTCTTCAATTGGAGCAGGTGATGAGTTGATCAGGGTGGTCGCAAGGGGTAGTGCCATATCCATGGGACCCAATGGTTGGAATACCAAGCCCAATTGAAAAGGATTGTGGCCGATTGAGCTATGTAGGGCTCAGTTGTAGCTATGATGAACATAGGGAAGACTCTCATCCCATGTGTGGGGGTGCTTGTAATTGTACATTCACATGATATGCATGATCATTCGATTTATGACCTTGGTTTGGACATCTTTCTGGAGGTGGAAGGCCATGGATTTGGTGAGATTGGTGTCCAGTAGTGACCAGAGGCTCAACCAGAATATGATGAAAAACCGACTGTCCCGATATGAGACAATGATTTTTGGGATTCTAAAATGTACCCAAACTCGTTCAAAGAAGAGCTTGGAAATGGCCTCAGCTGTGATTCTCTTCTTACAGGCGGCCAAAATCGCCATCTTAGAAAAGTGATCAATAACCACACAAAAAAAGTCATTTCTCCTCTTGGTGGATGGGAGGCCTGACATGTAGTCCATTGAGATGGATTCCCATGGCATGTCAGGAGTAGACAGAGGGGTGTACATGCCCTGTTTCTCAGTGGTCGGTTTGGAAATAGTGCAGGTAGTTCAGGACCTCATATACTTGTTGACATCCTGTCAAAGTTTCAGCCAGTAGAAATGTTTCTACAACATTTCCACTGTATTTTCGACACCGAAGTGTCCTGCTACCCGACTGTAGTGGGATTCCAAAATTAGCATCACTCGCTCGCTTGATGAAACGAAGATATGGCCTAGATAAAAAAAACAACCCATCCCGAAGATGGAAATTTGCGACAATTGAGTTTGCGCCCAACATATGGTAGGTGTTGGGGAAGTCTGGATCTATATCATAGAGTTGGGTCAATCCATAGGTATCATGGTCACAAGAGTCTAGCACTGTGGTGTGTGTCATGATTGGCGGTCGTTTGAGGCAATCAACAACTTAGTTGGTACTTCCTTTTTTATACTTGATGTTGAGGTGGAATTCCTGCAAGTATGTGGACCACTTCTGATGGTGGTCATTCTACAATTTTCCTTGTGTCTACATGAACTATAGTGGCTTATGATCAATGTGGATGACTATCTCCTTCCCAAGCATGTAATGTCTCCATTGGCAGCAGGATTGAAAATGGAGTACATTGCTTTTTCATAAGTAGGGTACTTACATACAACATCTGATAGTGTCTCATTATGATAGGCGACAGGGTGGCCATGTCGAGTGAGAATGATGCCCACATCATAGTCTGAAGCATTTGTCTCAATCTCAAAGGGTTGTTGTAGGTCCGGTAATGAAAGTACTGGGGTTGAGCATAAGCGTTGTTTCAAATCTTCGAATGCATGTTGTTGGGATGGGCCCCACACAAATTTTTTATTACCGTCACCCTTGGTTACTTGAATGAGGGCCCATGCAATATGGGAGAATCTCAACATGAACCTGCGGTAGAAATTGGCAAGGCGCAAGAAGCGTTGAATCTCAGTGAGTGTGGTTGGGGCTGGCCAGTCACAGATAACTTGGATCTTGGTTGAATCCTCGTGTACACCATGATGATCAATGATGTATCCCAGGTAGTGGACCTTGTCCATGCCTAAGGAGCATTTTTCAAAGTTGGCATATAACTGGTGCTGTCACAGGGTGTGCAGAACCTGCTAAATATGATGCAAGTGTTTCTCCCAAGTCTTGTTGTAAATGAGGATGTCATCGAGATAAACCACTACAAACGTATTTGTGAACGGTCGTATGATATCATCCATCATCCTCATGAAATTTGTTGGAGATTTTTTTAGACCAAAGGGCATGACCAACCATTCAAAAAGACCTTCTTTTGACTTGAAGGCAGTCTGCAATACATCTATTTGTTCTATTGAGACCTGGTGATATCCAGACTTCAGATCAATCTTTCTTGAGTATTTGTCCCCTATGAGCTGACTAAGGAGGTCGTCTATTCAGGGAATCAGGTACCGGTTCCTGACTGTGATTTTATTTAGGGACTAATAATCAATATAGAGTCGTCGGGTTTTGTATTTCTTCTATACTAGCACAATTGGGCTCCCACAAGGAGATGCGTTGAGATGGATGTGCCCCTTGTGGAGCAGTTCTTGGATATACCACTTTATATCCTCATTCTCTAACGGAGAGCGGTGGTAGACTGGCCCATTGGGCAGCGGTGCACTGGGAATCAGATCGATGGGATGATTGACTTGATAGTGCAGAGGTACCCCGGTAGGTGAGGAGAAGATATATGAGTATTATTCCAAGAACTTATCCACTTTCTTTCACTGTGTGGAGAGGTCGGCCACAGAGGCCCTGGATGTGGCTACGATCTTCCGCTCATTCTGAGAGAGAATCATGAAGAAGACAAACTTCTTGGTCTGAGAGATGACCTTCCTGCATTGCTTGGAAGAGATCAAAGAAATATCACTACTAGCGGGGAAAATCCCTGTATTACAATACCAAGCTCAAAGTATAGGCAGAGCAACAATATCTCTTAAAAGACAATCTAATTCTTAAACTACCCCAAACACTCTAAATAGATGAACATAAAGATATAGAATGGTAGTTCAAAAGTTGTACCTTTGGTCCAACGTTCTATGTTTACCAGCTCCATCTTTGTAGCTCCTGGGCTACAAGTCTCCTCCCAAAGATGACCTGCAAAAACACTTAGGAAAATAACGCTACAAATATTCTATCTCTACTCATCAATATTAGGGTTAGATATAAACCATTATGCAAAAATCAAATGAAAAATATAAAGATATCATTTGGGACAGGAAAAATTTTCTTTTATTCAAATCCAAAGATCGAAAATTACAACCTTTGTAGGCCGACGCTCTGCGAACCTGGTTCGAGATACTCTTAATGTTGGTCTAAGTGCACTATCCCAATGCTTTCTCTCACAATTAGTTGATCACTTCAGGGGAAGGGAAGGGATTGTATATGAAAAAAGGCTAGAGAGGGAATGCTAAGGAAAAAACTTAGAAGGCGTTGCAAATACTTGGGCAAGGAGGGAAAATGGATTTGGGTAGAGTTTCACTATTCTAATGCTTGATGTGGAAATGGGGACGAGCTACAATAGGTGAATTGGTTGGGAAACCCTCGATAGCCCATAAACTTTGCCAAACTCCTTGCAACTTTTGGAGGTAAACGCGGGTTTTTTAGTATGCATATGGCATATGTACGTGGGTTTTATAGCATGAAAAAAGTGTATGTACATGGGAAATAGTGAAACAAGGCGCGTACATGCTCCAAAAAATGGTTTTTTAAATAGAGCTCCTCAGTAGTGATTTGGAAAATTGTGAAAGTAGAAGGACCAATGCCATGTATGCATAGGTAGATAATTTTAGGTCTATAACAAATTCCCCCTAATGTGCGAGGACAAAATAGCAACTCATGTTCGAAATACATTACAATATATTTACCATCAGGAAGGCACGGAGTCGAGTGAGCTCGAGACCAGAGTTTGGGAGGTGCCATATGCAAAACAATAATAATATCTCTAAGGTGGGAATAACCATGCTCATGATGAAATAATCATGGTTTCCAATCAAGTACACTGCAGATTCATTTCATAGATATGTCTATAGAAAGTGTAGCCACAATAAATACACAACGGATCTACATCTCAAAATCATTTGATGTTATTCAAGTAGAATATAATAGGCATCGTCAAGAAGCATCAACGCTTGTGGCTAGAGATGAGGACTTCATAGCTCGACCAACAACTTCAAAATATTCAACCACTCAGGTAGGAGTACAATAGGAGTGTAAGAATCACTATGCTGAGGTCTTCGACAAGCCGTCGAGAAAAGACTAGAGGATCTTGATCGTCAGGCACAAAACTTCATCAATTTTGAATATGGACTTAACTGGACTCATGGGATGGCCAACTCATGAAGGTCAAGAGAAAAAATTGACTAATGGATGACTCATGAAGGTCAAGAGACAAATTTCATAATGGCCGACTCAGTTTGGATAAAGATTCCCTTAGACAAAAGCACGAAAGACGATCAGACTTAGGCAGTGTAATATTGACATAAGTTTGTGACGTAAGAGGCACCATAAACTCTCCTTATGTTTGGAAGAGTAACCAAATGGAGGAGGACACAACTCTATGTAGAGAGAACAACTTCCTAAGTTCATACTAGATCCCAATGCTTGGTGAACAAATGGAAAGATGTTCTTTGTCCAAGGGCGACTATCTTGCTGCCGAAAAAAAGAATGTATATTTCTCGTCCCCTCTTTTTGGTATATTCATTTTTTTTGTTTTTTTCATGTTGATTAAGGTTGGTTGTCATTGATTTCAACCCTTTAAGAAAGCCTGGTAGCACAAAGGTTTGGGTAATGGACCCAAGGTTGTTTAATGTATAATGGTATGAGTTTTAATATATTTGAAGGTAATATTATTCTATATGGATAATACATGTCATGCCATTTCTGGTGGTATGTGGAACGTCACATAACTCCTCATGGTTTGAGATTTATGGCCTTACGAAGTTGGAGGACCCTCATATGTTAGCTTGAAGCCCCAAAAGGTCAAAGAAGTCAAAGATCTTGCAAAGAAGAAATTATTATTTAAATGATAAAGTAAAGTGACAAAGTCAAGAAGGATTATTTAAATAATAAAGTGAAGTGACAAAATCAAAGAAGATTATTTAAATGATATAGTGAGGTGACAAAGTCAAGGAGGAATATTTAAATGATAAAGTAATGGAGAACTTTCTAATTATGGAAAGTGGTTAACCCTAAAAATGAGTAACATAAGTTAAGTGACCTATAAATGGGTTAAGTGACCTAGATATAGGTTAAGTGACCTAGAAATGGGTTAAGTGACCTAGAAGATGGAGAGTATAAATAAGAGGCAAGTCTCTCTCATTTTACATAACACTTGAGAATATTGAATATATATATAGGTGACTGAGGTAACCAAAGGATATCTAAGCCTAATTTCAGAGGTAAGGTGAAGAAAAGAGGGCAAGAATTCAAGGGAGGATAAATTCTTTTGATGATGCTTTCTAAGGTATGTTATTTACAGGTCATCTCACCATTTTTGCAATAACTTTTTTTCTAGAATTATTGACACCATGATATTGATAGGCCATTGAGGAAACATATCCAAGTATCTGTGTTAAAAAAATCATCTTGTGGGTTGTTTTATTTTTGGAGTTACACTTCGATGAAAATAGGATTTGTGGCTAGTCCTGAAACTAGTCTAAAATAAGTTTTTCGGGTAAAAACGTCATAACTTATTCATAATAAATCCAAATTTAGTAAAAGAAAATGTGTTGGTTATATTATAGTCTCTAGTATGTTGTGTAACATTTTTAGATCGATTCAACAAATATTCCGTGCAGGGCACACTCTACAAGTTTGCTCTCTAGAATAAGCCAACATTCAACAAGGTATGCCATTTTTGCTATAACTCCTTTTCTAAGAGGTTCCAAGTAGTGACAACTGGAGAAATTACATAAAACACACTGAATAAAATTTTGTATCAGTTTCATATATTTATTCATTACATGTACATAGTATGATTATTTCAAGTTAGGGTTGTTGACTAATCCAAAACTAGTCATGTGATACTAAAGAAAAGTTTGATGAAAATGCTAGTCTCTTGTTGTTAATGTTAAGGAAGGTTTGAAGGTATGTGATCATATACACCAGGTCTATTACAAAGTTACAAATCATATTTAGATGATGATATTTATGAGGGAGTTTGGTTCAAGTACATGTTGGGTACATGGTTGAGACAAGTAGTTGATGAGTTGGCACATACATGAGGTGTATAGTTGATGATGTTGGTACATATTGATGAGTCATAGTTGATGAGTAGTTGAC
>JZKD02S1672966.1:105195-120288 GCA_000966675.3 Picea glauca | reverse complement strand
TACATGGTTGGATGCACTTTTTTATGGTACAGGTTGATTACAGGTTGTTTGGTACAAGTTGGTGCATGGTTGATGCACTTGTTTATGGTACATGTTGATTACAGGTTGAGGTACAAGTTGATGCATGGTTGATGCATGGTTCATGTTTATTGGTACATGTTTACAATGGTATATCTCACAGTGATAGTATGGCAATGGTTCCATCATGCTACTTCTACTTTAGGGCAGTTGGACGGGGCAAGGACAGGTGGTTGTAGCCGGAGAACATAGGGGGTTGTAGCCTCCTTCTAGTTGTAGCCAGAGAATAGGGGAGTTAGATATTCCTTCAGGTTGTAGCCTGAGAAATAAGGGGGTTGGAGCCTCCTTCCAGTTGCAGCTGGAAAACAAAGGAAGTTGGTGCTTCCAATGAATGTAATTCTTCAAGACATATAAGAAAAAAAAATTGTGGGTTTCTCACTTTGGGTTTCCACGTAAAACACTGGTGTACTGTGTATGTGTATGACTGTTCATTTGTGCATTTCTTATTTACTCCTCAATTGTTGGATGATAATGCTAAATTGATATAACACTTGGATTATATGGTTAAAAAGGATTAAATTGCTCTATTACTGATTCACCCCTCCTCTCAGCAATCCAACATTTCAAAGTTTTAACGAGTGTCGCGAGCATGAAAACTGGTTCCAAGTGCATGGAACATAATGATTCTTAGGGAAAGGAGACATGTGCAGGATAAGGACACTTGGGGAAAATTCCCCCATGGGTCAAGGTGTCAGATCACAAAGACAAAAATTTTTGTAGTGCTTGCGTATAAGGAATTCTTTAAAGGTTCATTTGAGAGAAACATGGAGCCAACATCAGGCCAAAGATGCAAGGATGAGACCCACAATGTGATTAAGAATGACAAAACAAGACTCATTCCGTGAAAATTTTTACGAGCCCTGAGAAGGTAAGCTCAGTGGTTTTTCAATTTTAGAGAGTTTGAAAAATGTCAAAAAGAATACTCCAGTGAGTTCCGTTTTTGCAACTAGTCCAATTGGTTCGAAAAAGGGTGAAACTTATACCAAAAGGACGTCTCTTCAAAACCACTTTAACAAGTGTGATTGAGACAAGATCATTGGGTGATATTTTCAATTTTAAAGAGTATGAAAAGAGCTTAACTATGGACTCACAACCATTTTTTGAATTTAGTATCCCTAGCCCGAAAAAGTATAAAATGTAACTGAGGAGAACTCTCCCGGTGAGACAAGTCTCCTGAAGCATACCTTTTTCTGCAATAATCTACTGGATGGAAAAAGGGTTAAACTCATGCCAATTATATGTTCTTTCTAGACCAATTTAATGTCTATGAAAGGAACAAGGTCACTCGACGATCTTTCAATTTTATGGAGTCTGAAAAGATATTAACTATGGAATCCGGGGGGGTTCCTTTTTTGTAAGTAATCTCCAAGGCCCAAAAAAGATATAAACCAAAACCAAGGAGAATATTCCTTTTTCAAAAAATTAGTCCCTCAAGCCCGAAAAAGGGTTAAACTTACGCCTGAGAATACTCTTCTAGCAAACCGAAGTTCCTAGAGAATAAATTTATTCGTTAAATTAGCCATCTAGACCGAAAAATGGGTAAACTACCACCGAGCAGATGTGCCTTCAAATTTGAGTTTGGCGAGCGTTAAGGAAAACAATATCACAAAAAAATATTTTCAATTTTAGAGAGTCTGAAAAGGGCTTAAAGAAGACTCCAGGGGGGCTAATTTTCTCAAAGTAATCTAGACGATATCGAAAAGAATAAATATAGTCTCACTGGATATTACTTTCAAAGTTTAAGTAGGCTTGAAAGACAACAAACCATGCTCTAGGGGATTCCCATGGGTATGGTCTAGAAAAATGATGAAGAAGAAGGATGAGGCTTCAACATAAAGTCATGGTGGGACTAAAGGGGACTCCCATGCCTATGAAGTACTTCGACATGGGCCCCAAATGGAAAACAAGGCTCTAACTAGGATGCCAATGGAAGGAAGGCTTTACCACATAAAGTACAACACACTTATCAACAAGGAATGTTAGTGTCGCAATTCAATGGGGTCGATCCTAAGGCCAAATGAACCAGGAAATGAAGAATGCAAAAATTAAAGTAGGGAAAAATATAACCTATATTCCATTTTTGAGGTCAATACATGTTAGAATGGATCGATACGATGAACAAAATTCAAAGAAAAATGTCTCCAAGATCCTTCATATAAGGCCAATAACACTCATCCAGAAGTTAATATATCCAATATAGATAGAAACTTCAGAAAATAAGAGGTGCTAATGAATACAAGACTTAGAAAAAACAAACCTAGACTGTACAATAAGTACAAGGTACCGCACAGCCTTGCGACTCATGCTTAGTACTGGTTCAGGTATAGCCCTCTGCTAGGCTATGACCAAGAGCCTCTTCGATAGTCAACATGGAAAGTCTCCCAAAAGGGAATAAAACACAAACCATAGTGTAAGTCCTTCGACGGTATAGAAATCATAGTCATGGCTTCAAGGATAGCCTCATCTAAAGGAAATTCAAAATCTGATAAATCACATGAACTAGGAGGGTCGACAGTCCCAAAGGGTGAATAAAAATGACCATATTTCATATGATGATGATGGTTTTGGACATGAATGGAAGATTCTATCAACAAATAATCACAAGCATGAGGGCTTGAAAATCTACAAACATTGAGATCATACTCAAAAGGAGACTCAAGATCACTTGGTCCAAGAGGGGGAAGCAAGGGATCCCATGCCCCATTGGATAAACCAAAGGATCGATTGTTGAGACCAAGTCTCGAGAAGGAAAACATGAGTGAACAAGTTCCTACTTAAGATAAATTGAACACCAAGGATAAGATGCCACATAATGAACCTGTGGCAGGGTAGAGTCTACACGAACACTAGGAACATATAAAGGGTAAGCTTGAACTACTGTCGAATTAGGATGGTGATTATCAGATGCCATCTGGTCGATAGTGACAATGATTCCATTATTATGGAAATGGATCACCCGGAAGAGCGTGGACACCACAACATTCATAGCATATACATAATCACTCTTGAGAAGCATATTGAAATCTAATGGACCTTGCACCACTATAGCATCGACAAGGATAATATTCCCACCTAAAGAGATATATAACCGAGGAAGAACCCCCAAATATTCACTAGGAAGTCTGTCAAAATCCAACAACTCATGTGAAGCAGACAAAAGCTCAAGAGAACCCAAAGATTTCCAATCTGAGGAGGATAAAATACTTGTGGAGGCTCCTTCATCTACAATACATCCGTAAATGTTTTTTGAATTAACTTCAATGATCCGGATTTAGGAGCAGAATGAAATGATTAAAAAACTAAATACAATAAACATGGAGATATGAAGAATAACACAAATATTCAGTGAACAATATCTTCTATTGAATAATGAAATAGGTTGAAATTGTAAAACTGCAGAACTGAAACACTAGCTCGAATGGTGGTAGCTATCTCTGAGAAGAGATGTGGTTGCTACGCTCATTCGTCTGAGAAGAATGAATTATAATGAGGCTCTAGAGGCCTTTTTTATATTACTCATGAATTACAGAACCCTAGACATCCAAAAACCTAACCCTAGGAGGTGAAATGTCAAAATTCATGTGGCCCCTATGGGTAAGTTGGTACTTCAACTTCCCGTGTTTGTAACCTTTGAATACAAACTCCGTTTTAGGTGTATGATAGCCTATTGGAAAGGTATTTTAGAGAAATACACATTTCGTTGTCAAACTTTGACTCCATCTACAGTTTGATTGCGACGAGCCAAAAAAAAAATCTTTAGGCCTCCACTATGGCCCTCGAAGTACAATAAGATGTGCTGACATGAAAACATACAAAATAAACCAGTTGGATTAGGTGAGAGGCCACCAATATCCACCTGGAAGATGTGTAGGGCTTCAGGTAGCACCATAAGTGTAGAACCCACAATTACAAATAATTACAAAAGAACGTGTTGAACTAAAACGAACAAGAGGAGCTAGTTGGAATATGTGGGTTGCCACCAATAGCCAACGAGATCAATATTTCCCCCTTAGGAAGAAATGGTCTCCATTACGTTGAGTTCCCCTATCAGGTGAGGAAACTTATGCTGGATTTGGCACCAGGTGAGCCACTTGCCTTGGTGTAGGAGTTGCCCTGCCTTGACAAATCGATAAAGTTGGATCCTCTGTTGGTGAGTGCCCTTGACCTATGTGTCCACTATATGATCAGTGGATGTTTGTTCCATGTAGTCGGGGTTGATATCTATGGGTGCCAGGTTTTCTTGGATCTCTGAGTTGTCAAATAATGGTGGAAAATATGTTCGGAGGAGGTCCATGTTGAACACTAGGTGCAGGCCAAGGAAGGGTGGAGTGTTGAGCTAAAAATAATTGCTACCACAACCTTGGTGATAGTGTAAGGCCCATAGAAAAGTGGACAGAGCTTCTGATGGGGCCCTGTGAGACGCTCCTTCTGCAAATGTAACTAGAATTTTTCGCCAACTTGAAACTGGCCTGGTACCCTGTGTTGATCATGGCGCTACTTGTACTTAGCATTGGATTTCTACAAAATCTCCTGGACCTGTTGGTGGATGTGATGAATCCACTCAATGAATCTGGTGTCTTTTTTGATCACAGAATGATCATGGGAAGAGTCTATTTGTGTCATGGCAAGAGGAGGTGCAACATCAATGGGTCCCAAGGGTTGGAATCCCAGCCCCAACTGAAATGGGCTATGGCTGGTGGAGCTATGGAGAGCCTTGTTGTAGTTGTGTTGAACATTGGGGAGACTCTCGTCCCATGTACATGGATTCTTATATTTTTACATGCGTAGGATGTGCACAATCATCCGATTTACGACCTCTGTTTGGCCATCTGTTTGGGGGTGGAAAGAATTGGATTTTGTGAGCTTGGTATCCAAAAGTGACCAGAGACTCAACCAAAATGTGTTGAGGAACTTGCTATCCCAGTCAGAGATGATGGTATGTGGTATCCAAAAGTGGACCCACACTCGTTTGAAGAAGATCTTGGCAATATATTCCACTATAATATTCTTCTTGTAGGATGTGAGGATGGCCATCTTTGAAAACTAATCAACGACCACAAATACACAGTCATTTCCTTTCTTGGTGGATGGAAGGATAGATATGTAATCCATTGAGATGGATTCCAAAGGCTTCTCGAGAGTAGGAAGATGGGTGTAAAATCCTTGTTTCTTGATGGTTGGCTTGGCAATGGCATAGGAAGTGAAAGATCTGATATACTTGTTGATGTACTATCAAAGTTTTGACCAATACAATGTTTCTGAAGAATGAACACAATTTTATCCACGCCAAAATGTCCCACCATCCGACTATAGTGGAATTCCCAAAGAAACTTTGCACGCTCTCTTGTAGGAAAAAAGAGATGGCCCAGGTGGCATAATAGTCTGTCCTGAATGTGAAAATTGGTGACAGTCGTGCCTGTACCCAAGAGTTGATAGGTGGTGGTGAATTCTAGATCTTGCTGATAAAATTGGGGCCACTCAAATGCTTCATGTCCATAGGAATGGAGAACAGTGGTGAGTGCAGCCACAGGAGGTCAAATGAGGCAGTCAATGACACGATTTGAGATACATGTCTTATACCTGATGTTGATATGAAATTGTTGCAGGTAGGTGGACCACTTTTGATGGCAGTTGTTCTGCAATTTCCCCTGTGTCTGTATGAACTGTAGAGGCTTGTGATCAGTGTGTATGATTGTCTCCTTTCCCAAAATGTAATGTTTCCATTGACAACAGGCTTTTTCAATGGATTACATTTCATTTTCATAGGTGGGGTATTTCCAGACAGTATATGAGAGTGTATCACTATGGTATTCCATTAGATGATCATGTTGAGTGAGAACTATGCCGACAACATAGTCAGATGCATCAATCTCAATCTTGAACGATTGTTGCAGATCGAACAAGGCAAGTACTGGAGCTAAGCACAAGCAATGTTTTAGATCATCAAAAACTTGTTTTTTGTTCCTTTCCCCAGACGAACTTGGCCCTGCCACCGCCCTTAGTTACTTGACCGAGGGCCCACACAATATGGGAGAATCCCAATACAAACCACCAGTAGAAGTTGGCTAATCCCAAGAATCTCTAAAGCTCGGTCAATGTGGTCAAATATGGCCAGTCACGAATGACTTGGATCTTAGTTGGATCAACATGTACCCCATTTTCATCAAAAATGTAGCCCAAGTATTGGACCATGTTCATGCCAAAAGAGAATTTTTCCAAGTTGGCATATAGCTTGTGTTGTTGCACAGTGCTCAAAACCTGTTGAATATGCCGCATGTTCTCCTCCCATGTTCTGTTGAAGATGAGGATGCCATCCAAATATACCACCACAAATGAGTTGGTGAAGGGTCTCAATACATCATCCATCAACCTCATGTAAGTGGCTGGTGCATTTGTTAAGACAAAGGGCATGACTAGCCATTTGAAGAGACCTTCTTTAGATTTGAAGGTTGTCTTCCATAAATTAGTTGGTTCTATGTGAATTTGATGGTAGCCAGACTTTAGGTCAATCTTTATGAAGAAATTTCCCCCCTTGAGTTGGTCAAGAAGTTCAACAATCCTAGGAATGAGGTATCGGTTCCTGACTATGATTTTTTTAAGTCTTTGTAATCAATGTAGAGTCGCCAAGTCCTATCCTTATTTTGCACCAGTATAATCGGGCTTCTGTAAGGGGAGGAGTTGGGTCTGATGTGCCTCTTTTGAATAATCTCTTGGATCTGATTCCTAATTTCATCATTTTCCATCATTGAGCGATGATATACTGGTCCATCTGGTAGAGGTGTGTCAAGGGTCAAATCAATTAGATGCTTGACTTGGCAGTGTGTTGGTATCCCTGTAGGTGAGGAGAAGATGTCTCTGTATTCTTCCACGATCCCGTCCACTTGCTTCTGCTGCAAAGAGAGGCTCTGTGTAGAGGCCAACTATGTGGTGGCGACCTTCTCCTTATTGTGAGCACGGATAACAAAGAAGACAAACTTCTCGGTCTGTGAAATGGCCTTATTGCAATGCTTAGCATAGATTAAAGAAATAAAAATAGGTGGCGCTACCTCTGGTATCATGTACAATTGTCTATCCAAATTAATAATAACACTGCGGGGTCTAGAATCATACACAACATGACACTTTCAAAAATATGGTTGTCCTAGAAGAACATTGAAAACTTCAAGGAGATGAATATCACATAGTACCTCATCTTTGAAAGGCTTGATGTCGTAGGGTAGACCGACACTGCTGGTGACACGAAGATATATTCCTTGGCAAAAATAGTCAGTGGTGTAGGGTTGCAGGTGTGGTGTCATTGGCAGGTCCAACCGCTTGACAACCTTTGTAGAAACTTGATTCTTCTGACTACTTCTATAGAAAATGAAATGAATCAGAGCCCCCTTTACACACATCTGTGAGTAAAAGAGGCGTTCCCCTTCCTCTGGTTCTTTTGGTTTGCTTGGGCGGACTTTGGTGGTAGCGATAGTGGCACTGGGTTCAACATCGATAATACGCTTACCTCCTTCAAGATTTGATTTAGAATCAAAATTGACCTCTGACTCGAAACACTTCAGTTCGACCATGAGTGAATTCTTGGAGCGACATTCTTCGGTGTTGTGCCAAGGGATTTTATGGTACTCACACCATTTTCCCATGTCCTTCGTATTTTCATTTCCCTTCTTGTGTTATGGCTTGGATTGTCAGTCTTGAGGGTGACCATATCGACTTGGTCCCTTGTTGTGTGGGTTGGGGCCGCCTTTTCCCTGCTTTGGCTATGAGGGGTTTGCATATCCAAACTCTCTACTTTTCTGCTTAAATTACTGCTCGATCTTGACAACATATCTATAAGTCATGCCAAATGAGGCGATGTACAAAAACTTCATTTCTGTTTGAATGTATCTATGCAAACAACAACATTATTTGAGCACCAGATGATGCTCAGATTCTTTGATACCCAGTTTGGTGCGCAGGGTATGGATAATATTGGTGAAATATGGTACTGTATGGTCCCTTTCTTCACATAGGGTGGTCCATCTAGTGTACTAGTCCTCATAGCTTCCAACAAGGTAGTACTTCTATTTAATGGCTTCCTAGAAGGAATACCATGTGGGGGCCACCACAAATATTGCAGATTCCTCTACAACCCTTTGCTAAGAGTAAGTATCCCACCAGTCTTTAACATGGGGAATGAACTTGAGTGAAAAAGTGATCTTTTCCCTATCGGAAAAATTGTGGACCAAAAAATACCCTTTGAGCAGATTCAACCATTTATCTACAACATCTTCATTTATCAGTCCTTCAAATAATGGAATATCAAAATTTACATGTACCTTGAAGGGGGTTGCATGGCCGCTTGATGAAGATGCTTCTCATGTGGGCAGTCATCGAAGGATCTACGCAAAGTTGTTCATCATTTCATTCCTTTGTCGCGCGAGGGCTTCCTCAAGCAACATTTTAATATGATCTCCTGCTCCATCATCTTTCTTTTCATCCCCCATGGGTTTTTTTCGGGATCATCTTGACCGATATTGCAATGGATTGATTGGTTCGAGCCCCAACCTCTTGTACCTAGATCTTGTCGGGGTGATGCACGAAGAAAAATAAATTAAGAGTAGACCGCTCTGATACCACTGATATGGATTTAGGAGCAGAGAAAGCTGATTAACATATTGAATACAATAAACACGGAGATATGAAGAATAACACAGATATCCAGTGAACAATATCTTCTATTGAATAATGAAATAGGATGCAAGTGTAAAACTACAGAACTGAAACACTTGCTCAAATGGTGGTAGTTATCTCTGAGAAGAGATGTGGCTTCTACGCACATTCGTATGAGAATAATGAATTACAATGAGGCTCTAGAGGCCTTTTTGATATTACACATGAATTCCAAAACCATAGACATCCAAAAACCTAACCCTAGGAGGTGAAACGTCAAAAGTCATGTGGGCCCCTATGGGTCAGTTGGTACCTCAACTTCCCTAGTTCGTAACGTTTGTATACGACCTATGTTTAAGGTGTGTGATAGCCCGTTGGAAAGGTCTTTTGGAGAACTACACATTTTGCTGTCAAAATCTAACTTTGTCTATAGTTTGATTGTGGTGAGCCAAAAAAACATTGTTTAGGCCTCCAAAACGGCCTTGGAAGTACAACAAGATGTGATGACATGAAAACATACAAAATAAGATAGTTGTATTAGGTGAGAGGACACCAATATCCACCTAGAATATGTGTAGAGATTTAGACAACGCCAGAAGTGTAGAACCCACAATTAAAAAGGAGTACAGAAGAATGTGCTGAACTAAAATGGACAAGAGAAGCTAGTTGGAATAGGTGGGTGGCCACCAAAAGCCAATTGGATCATTCAAACCTTATTTGAAAGGGTGTAGAAGAAGGAATACGAGGCTCAAAAAGGTCATTCCAATTAAAGGAAACCATCCTAGGACTTGGAGGGGGTGTGCTCAAAGTGAGAATAATGCCCCCTTGTTCTGAAAGTACTGAACTGGAAATGCTAAGAAAATAGTCGGTAGACACATCACTTCTTAAGAGAAGAGTGGGATCAATCAAATATTGCATTGGTGTGACCACTTTGGTAGAATTGACACTCTCTAAGAGAAGAGTGGGATCAGTCAAATATTGCATCGGTGTGACCACTTTGGTAGAATCAACACTCTCCAAGAGAAGAGTGGAATCATCTGAAGATTTTATCGGCGTGTTCACTTTGTTAGACTCGACACTCTCCAGGAGAAGAGTGGGATCGGATAAATTTTGATTCGACACTACCACTTCGTCAACCACTAGCTGAATAGGTTGCAAGAAAACATGGTATAAAGGTGCATCACCCCCCAAAAGAGGAGTGGGATCAACCGAAGATTGCATCGACATGACCACTTCATCAACCAAATGATGAATATACTGTGAGGAAACCTTAGAAGACTCGTAATTAGAAGAGCTTGCAGAAAGGGACCACAATCTTTGTGCCTTTGGAAGGCCAGGGAATAAATGAGTAAGGTGATCTCCCTTGTAAAGATTACAAGGTAACTTGGGCTTATGTCCTATCCTTCTAGGTTTCTCAACATAATCAATGCCCCCAACATGACTAGTAGTGGTTGGTTTCTTTTCCTCAACTTGACTTGTGGAGGTTGTTGAAAACTCTCCAACATGACTAGTAGAAGATGGATTTTGAACTCCAGTATGACTTGTTTTGACTAGATTCGTTCCCCTAGCATGAATTGTAGTGGTTGGTTTCACATCTCCAACATGACTTGCAGAGGTTGTTGATTGATCAATAACATGACTCATAGAGGCTACATACATATCGCCAATCTGACTAGCATTGACTAGACCTTTTCCCCCAGCATGACTTGCAAAGGATGGGTGCTTACCCCCATCATGACTTGTAGAGGTTGAGTGTTGGTCCTCAACATAACTTTTTGAGCTCGATGACCTATCTCCCACATGACTCGTAGATATTGGTGATTTCTTCTTCCTATTCTTCCTCTTTCTATTTCATTTAGACTTCCGGTTACTAGTAGCTGGACTTTCACCAGAGAAGGCAGAAGGAGGAGGATAAGAATTTGTTGATGAAGGAACATCAACATGATGCTCATGAAATAAGGTTCTTAACTAAGAAGTGTCAAGAGCATTCAGGACATTTGGAATGGCAGCCAACCAAATCGGTAGTCCCACATTCAACCTCAGAATGTGCAAAGTGGCCATCAAAGGGACACCAACGTTTCCGAAGGAAGAAAAAGCACAAGAATCCCCTTGCGAAGGGGTTCCTTGGTTGGTATTGTTAGTAAATTTTTCCATGAATATATTATGCACAGGTTCTTCCCTTGCAGGATCGTTCAATTCCGTAAAAGTCTCACACACTGACTCTAGTGAACCAGTGGTATAAAAAACAACCCCTATAAAGAGACGTCTCCAGGTTTCTAAACATAATACCAAAAGGTCCTCATGAGCGGCAGAGTGGGCGGTCTAACACCTTAGGTAAGATACCCAAAGAAATGATTGACTAACATGCTATGGAAAACTAGAGAGCACAGAGCACACCACTAAGAAGAAAAGCCTAAAAATATACAAACCAAACAAACTATCCTTTTGAATGTTTCTGTCCCAGAGAGATGAAGTCTTGATCATCCAAATCATTCACAAAGGGAAAAAACTCTCCATGAGAAGAAGTAACCCATACCTCTGATCGATGATCCCTTCGGGTGTTGACCCGAGAGTATAGAGTCTACCTCAGGTACTGCGATACACCACTTGCAATCGCCTGTGTATCAACCTATATAATGTCAACTAGGCTACCAACCTGTAATCAACAACTAAGAGGGTACAGTCGATAGCCGCGTGAGTGTATGGGCAGGGTAACTAAGCCTGAAGATCCTCCTGAGGCTTGAAACACAACAGGTCCAGAATCAATCTTAGAGTACCTCAGACGGATCCAAGTTTCTCAGAGGTTTGACACAAGTCAGGCCAGTAATGCTACAAGATTCACCCCCAATACACACTCTCCCAAACACGTTGTTGGGATCAAGAGTGGATATCTTTGTTACCTTCCTCCACGTGACCTTGTGTTTGACTCTTGTGTTAGAGGAGCTTCCCAGATTGAGTAATTACAAGGTGGATTTTTCACACCCTAACACAGACACCTAAGTTAAGTTTTGGTTGGCCTTGGAGAGTTTACCTCTCCACACCTAATCCAAGGCCCTAGCCTAAGCTATTGGTGAACCCTAGAAAAAGTGTTGCTAATATATTTTAGATTAGCGCACTCATTTTAGGGGATTTTCTTACTCAAGGAACAAAAGTGCAACTGATGTTGTTTGAGACTCTTGCAAAAATGAAACTTATAAGAACACTGGAAAATAAAACTGTGCACTAATCCTTTAAATGAAAATATTTTCAAGGAAGAAAATGTTGGATTACTGAGAGGGGGGATGAATCAGTAATAGAGCAATTTAATCCTTTTTAACCATATAATCCAAGTGTTATATCAATGAAGCATTATCATCCAATAACTGCAGAGTAAATAAGCAATGAACAAATGAAAAAACATACACATACACAATAAACCAGTGTTTTACGTGGAAACCCAAATTGGGAGAAAACCACATAATGCTTTTTCTTATATGTCTTGAAGAATTACATTCATTGGAAGCACCAACTTCCTTTGTTTTCTAGCTGCAACTGGAAGGAGGCTCCAACCCCCCTATTTTCTTAGGATACAACCTGAGGGAAGCTCCAACTCCCCAATTCTCAGGCTACAACCAGAAGGAGGCTACAACCCCCTATGTTCTCCGGCTACAATCGGAAGGTGGCTACAACCACCTATCCTTGCCCCGTCCTACCACCCTAAAGTAGAAGTAGAATGATGGAACCACTGCCAACCTTTCACTATGAGATATACCATTGTAAACCTGTACCAATAAATCTGAACCATGCATCAACTATGCATCAACCTGTACCTCAACCTATAATCAACCTGTACCATAAATAAGTGCATCAACCATGCACCAACTTGTACCAAACAACCTGTAATCAACCTGTTGTAACACGCCCACTACCTAAATAATAATAAAATTTGTTCTTCCTCAAGGAACAAGATCTCAAGGTCCTATGGGGGTCTAGTACGGCTAGTTCTTCCCTGCTCACCCCCTTGTGAACGTGGGTTAGGACCACAGGCCAAACAAACCAGGCGCCTTTCACAACTCGTGACCTCGCGAGTCGTGAATCAAAGGCCCTCCAATATTCTTCAAAAATCGCCGACACCCGAGATCACAAAATGGGTATAGCTTCCTTCTATCAGCGTCCTCTACGCACGACCGCCGACTAGGCTAAACTCTAGCTCCTCTCGCTATTCGCTGCATAATGAGGTCAATGGCTGAACTCTCACTCCTCCTTATGCGATCCTCCGAGACTTGAAAGTCAACAAAGGTTGACCTTCCCTTCGCACTACTCGCAACTCGTGACTTGGAGCACCCAACCTTTGGGCTCTTACCCCGCGAACCTACGAGGTAGAAAGATCCCTGGATCTCTGCCACCTGTACTCCTCAAATGGACAGTCTTGATCATCTCGTGGCTTCGCCACTCGCGACTTGGAGCCTCCAAACTTTGTGCTCTTAACTCACAAACCTACGAGGTAGCGAGATCCCTGGATCTCTGACACCTGTCCTCTTCGGATGGACGGCTCGAATCTTCTCGTGGCCTTGCCACTTGCGACTTGGAGCATCCAAACATTGGGCTCTTAACTCATGAACCTACGAGGTAGTGATATCCTTGGATCTCTGCCACCTATCCTCCTCGGATGGATGGCTCGGATCTTCTCGTGGCCTCGCCACTCGCGACTTGGAGCATCCAAACATTGGGATTTTAACTTGCGAGCCTATGAGGTAGCAAGATCCCTGGATCTCTGTCGATCTCTGCCACCTGTCCTCCTCATATGGATGACTCGTATCTTCTCGTGGCCTCTCCACTCGCGACTTGGAGCATCCAAACATTGGGCTCTTAACTTGCGAACCTACTAGGTAGCGAAATCCCTGGATCTCTGCCACCTGTCCTCCTCGGATGGACGGCTCAGATCTTCTCGTGGCCTCGCCACTCGCGACTTGGAGCATCCAAACATTAGGCTCTTAACTCGTGAACCTACGAGGTAGCGAGATCCCTGGATCTCTGCCACTTGTCCTCCTTGGATGGACGGCTCGGATCTTCTCGTGGCCTCGCCACTCGCGACTTGGAGCATCCAAACATTGGGCTCTTAACTCGCGAACCTACGAGGTAGCGAGATCCCTGGATCTCTGCCACCTATCCTCCTCGGATGGATGGCTCGGATCTTCTCGTGGCCTCGCCACTCGCAACTTGGAGCATCCAAACATTGGGCTCTTAACTCGTGAACCTACGAGGTAGCGAGATCCCTGGATCTCTGCCACCTTTCCTCCTCTGATGGATGGCTCGGATATTCTTGTGGCCTCGCCACTCGCGACTTGGAGAATCCAAACATTGGTCTCTTAACTCGCGAGCCTACGAGGTAGTGAGATCCCTGGATCTCTGCCACCTGTCCTCCTCGGATGGACGGCTTGAATCTTCTCATGGCCTCTCCACTCGCGACTTGGAGCATCCAAACACTGGGCTCTTAACTCGCAAACCTACGAGGTAGAGAGATCCCTAGATCTCTTCCACCTGTCCTCCTTGGATGGACGACTCAGATCCGTTTTTCCCCTATTCACGAGGCTTAACCCTCTTCTATCTCCCTAAATATCTAATGACTGTCGAGGTTTATAGTTCAGATCTGATGATTCAAATTGGTCCCAATGCCCCGCCCTTTTCTACTACTCTTTGGACGTGGAGAAATCAATGGTTCAGATGCGCTCATGGAGCCTGGGGGTCTACGAATCAGATCTCCTTGCTATTCACGAAGATAGAGGAAAAAGGGTTAAGGCAATTAACGCCCTTGCTCATTCCTTCGAATTAACGATCGTGAATGACCTCAGATTCCCCGATAGGATCTCACCCATTGATCAATACTTATCCTTATGCTGCTACTTCGAGATTTCAAGAGGATCATTCCTCTTCGCTCAGGGTGGTTAAGACTTGCACATTCACGTCCTTTTTCCAGGTTCTCGGTAAACCTCTCTAAGGAGGAAATCTCTATGAAGAGATCTGTACCGGGTATCCCTGAGACAGATAAGGGAAAGCAACTTCCTGAGAATGGGCTAGGAACCTAAGTTAGTTCAATCTAGGCACAAATAAGATTTCTTTATCCACGCACGTCATGCGTGATTTCCTCTGTTATGAACATATATCTATTCATTCTCATCAAACACTGCATAGACATTCTTACACAGAAATCATTCATAATTTGATAGTTCTATGATCATATACATATATACATCATTCTATAAATTTCAAGATATAATTATGTAAAACACTTATCCGAAAATAACACCAGAAATGGGGCAACTGCTGAGAGGGGTGCTCGTTTCCACCCAACCGTAGGCTCAGCGACTCCCAAGGGATTTACCACTAGCC
>JZKD02S1672966.1:57053-69904 GCA_000966675.3 Picea glauca | reverse complement strand
TATTCGAAGATGTAATAAAAAGATCCCTTTTCTATATTAATCAATTTATACAGTAATGAAAAAGAAAAAAAATCTTGACCTACTGTATTACATTTAATTGTAAAATTATTTATTATAATCATTTAAAAATAAATAAATTAAAAATATTGCCTTTACCTTTAATCTTCAAATGGTTTATTATTAAAGGTTTTTTTATTTAATAAATATTTGAAAATGTAATAAAAAAAATCCTCTTTGTATATTAATCAACTTATACCATAAAGAAATAATCCTTACCTACTATAGTACATTTAATTATAAGATTATTAATTATAATCATTTAAAAAATAATAAATTAAAAATATTGCCTTTACCTTTAATCTTAAAATTGTTTATTATTAAAGTTTTTTTTTTATATTAATCAACTTATACAATAAAAAAAATTGAAAATAATAATAATAATCTTGACCTACTATATTACATTTAATTGTAAGATTATTTATTATAATCATTTAAAAAATAATAAATTATAAATATTGCATTTGCCTTTAATCTTCAAATTGTTTATTATTAAAGGTTTTCTTGATTTAAGAAGCAACATTTTTAGTCTATCTATTTTTAATTTTGAGTAACTTTTATTAATATTTGAAGATGTAATAAAAAACTATATTTTTATATTAATCAAGTTATACAATGATGATGATGATGATTAACTATCCGATCTTAAGAGGGTAAGTGATTACTTACGATTCCTTAGAATTTTGTTTTTGTGCTTGAAAAGAATTAAGAAAAGTTTTCCAAGATCACCATACTTTTGTTGAGTTAAGAAATCACGAAGATTAATAAAATTATAAAAAAATAAAAAAATAATAATAATCTTAACCTACTCTATTACATTTAATTATAATATTATTTATTACAATCATTTAAAAAATAATAAATTAAAAATATTGTTTTATCTTTAATTTAGGTTTTTTTTAAGTATTGTTTTAGTGCACCTATTTTTAATTTTGAGTAATTTTATTAATATTTGGAGATGTAATAAAAAACTCCCCTTTTATATTAATCAATTTATACAATAAAAAATTGAAAAACAAATAATAATCTTGATCTACTATATTACATTTAATTGTAAGATTATTTATTTATTATAATCATTTAAAAAATAATAAATGTTAGAATAATGAAGAAACTTCTAGAGTGTATTAAAATTAGAATATTATTTAGAGTTTGTTTCATTGGCACGAAGATTGGGGTTGAAGGTGGTTTGAGATCCACTTAGATAGGAGTGTGATCTAATCTACTATTAGACTATAAATGTAATAGCTTTCTCTCATTAATCTAAGTTTTGTGAACTTGTGTGTGGTGTTAGCACTCTGTAAATTTTGTCCGACTAAATAGACAAGTGACAGAGGTAACTATTTTAACCAGCTTTAGATTTTAGGCATTAGCCTTCTTAACTCAGAGAGGGCTCTCTCGTGTCACTTGATGTTTCTATGGCAATCGGTGGCTAGATTTGGTTTGTTTCGGGGGGTTTTTATAAAGTTACTGAAGAAATGAAGATAACATTTGGGCTATGGAGTCATGAATGAACGATGCATTGACAAAACATGAAAACTATTAATAGAAAAAGGATAAATGAGGCGATGACTATGAGTTTATATTTGAGGTTTGCATGACATCAGAGGAAAAATAAACATATAACTGCATCAAAGCATATTAAAATGAATTCTGAATTGGTTAAGAAGAAATACACATAACCTAAATTGCTATGCCAAGAGCATCGTGTGATGAATTTTGGGCTTTTGATTCTCCAATTTAGACAGATGAAAGTGTAAATAAAATAAAAGATCACAAGAATTACATACTATGAAAGAAGACAAAACTCATATCACAACCAATTAGAATCTTTTCGTAAACAATTCAAAAATCTGCTTCTACATTTGTACATTCATTCTAGCTCCAGAGTTTTACAAAGTCTTCCTACTCAGAGGGTAGGGCCCTCTTTTCTCCATCTCATCTATATCCTCGTGATGATATATATGTAGAGGAGTTACTTGTGGAATTCAAAACGATCAAACTTCCCCAAAATTCTAAAAATAGAGGTCAGTTACAAAAAGGAGTAATATATAATGACAGTTCTCCTACTTTAAAGGGATCGTTACGAACAGGTCTGACATATCTGGGGATTTTTCCTTTGAATGCCATATTTCCAAAATTTGGTGGAACATACTCAATTCTACCTGAGAATTCATTCCAGCTTGGATATTTCCTCCTTTAGAGTGCTCAACCAGGCTAGTTGATTTTCCCCAACGCTCTCAGTCGCCTCAGCTCTGATTTATGTCTTCTATCGTTTTCTTCGTTTCTTGTTCACTGCTCGCTTGTAGAGTTCGTCCGAGTGTCCGTTGATGATTAGGTCCCTCATAACAGGATTTAGTCTGACCCCTGATTCTGGTTCTGTCGCAGGGTCATTATGGAATTTGGTTGCTAATATCTGTGCAATCGACCTTTCTTTCTTACTCATTGATAAACACGCCATGTTAGTCGAAAACCCTGTTCCACTAGATATTGCTTGATTTGATTCGTCCATGTCTTCCAATTTTATAGAGACCACGATTTTTATTTTCCTTAACTCTTACATAAATCAGAAAGTCGATCCAGTTGGGGATTACTTCACTTATGAATGAGACGATGATTTCCTGGAGCAGAATAACGCCACCCATACTTGAAGATCGGTAGTTATCAAGTTCCAATCATTAATCACTGACAAGATTACTTGCAGACACGTTGGTTTACCACGCTCAGTCAATCCATTTCAAATAATTATTCTTTGAGTTCATTATCCGACAACGTTCCCCTAACATTGCATGGTCGTGAAATACCCGAACGAGTGGCGTGCAGTGATTTGACCAATCATCGCCCTCCCCTACACGAATCGTTGATTTGACGTATTAGAACACGTGAAATTGGGGATTTTGGGAAAATGGTTTTAGGTAGACCACCTTTCGCCCCGATGTACCTATGAGGGCGCCATGCATCCATGAATGACACCATGGTGGTTTTCCCCGACCTGCCCTCGATCAGTTAAGTCTCGCGTTGTTTCACCGCCCGATATGGGTCTCAACCGTTGATCCGGGCCGCCCCAAGATCTACGGTCCATTGGGTCCTACCACTTCTGTGTCCCTTCCAATATAACTCTTCTCACCAGATGGGTTCCGACCTGTCGATCTAACCCCTCTCTAAATTTATTTGGCACTCGGATCCCAAGAAATTGTTATGGTGATAACATAGGCTCCTATTGGGGATTCTATCCTCCCAGTGAGGTAGAAAAGAACTTGTATACCCGGTGCCTGATCCATTAGGCTACTCCAAAACATGTGTGTGTGCCCTACTCTGACCTGTCACCAATGTCTATTGAAAACCAAATTCTGCATACTGCTCTTAGCTGGATACTGAATACACCGCTGAAGACTGGTTGTACACAATACTGGAAATTCAAACTAAAAATTTCCTGATCAACAAGATTATTTGCATACTCCTACCTACTCTAAAACTGCTGAGATGAACACTCAATCAAGTGATGCTAAAGCGCCAATGTAACCAGTCAAGCAATTGGATTCTCGATTTTTCTCCGATCACATCCTTTTTAAGCAGGTAGACAAATGTAAACAATGGTGGCTGAAAACAAATGTTGAATCCAAATCTTGATCTTATGAATAAAACAAACTCCTCCTTTACTGAAGACTGTAATAGGATGGCCAAAGGGTCTTGAAAACCATAACAGATCATTTCTTCTTGATGAGAAAAAACAAAAAGAAAATCTTCCTTCACAAGTGTTTGTTGCTTTGTTTCTTCTATTTTGAGAACATTCTCAAATGAAATGGCAGAAATAGGTTTGTCTACTCTTCCGTGCATATCAACGAAAATATTCATACATTCTTGAACGTCTTCAAATGTAACAACCATATTATGTGCATTTGATTTGGTTTTATTAAACATCTGAAAATTTGCTTGAGGAATGTCATTTTGCCTTTCAAATGAACGAATGGAAATAAATTCTTGTTCATAATCTTCTTGTGAATGTGAAGAGATGATATTATGTACTATTTCACAGTCTAGAGTTCCCATAGACGGATTTTCAAAACCCTCATCTGTGTTTAGGCCATTTAGAAATTGAACCACCACGTCATTTTCAGGGGAATAAAGACAACTTTGAAACACTTCATTTTGTTGGAAACATTATTGAATATCTATATTAGTTTTAGGCGAAGGGAAATGACCTTGAACAACATCTTCTTCTTCCTTTTTAGGCTAACATCCGAGCATAGGCTGAAAATCTGAGATAAAATAACCTTTCATGTGATCAACAACACAATTATCAAATGTGTGAGAATGTTGTTGACTTTCTTGATTGACGGAACTTTCCTCAGACTTCCCTGCTTCCCCTGTCATCTCACGATTTGCTAAAAAGGAGGAAAATCATAATGGAAGATAATCTGTACTTGCAAGTCCAATTTTATCTGTGTATTCACCATCATGCTTGGAGGATTTCTGACTTGAGATATCACAAACATTTTTCTTCAGCAAATTGAAAGAAGCAAAACACAGTGGTAAGGTTGTTTCACTTGATTCAAGACCTTCTCCATTCTCTTCGCGGTGGGCATATTTATGAACATGCTCATCTTCGATTAACGCATGTATTTTTGAACTGATAGGATCTTCTACATAACAAGTTATGGGGTCACCAATCACATGAGAAGAGAGCTGCAATATCTTGTTAATTTGTGTCATTGGTTTAGTGTGATTTTGCATCAACACAGATTTGTTTGCCTCAATAATGATCTTAGAATTTTCTTTTAACAATTCAAATGCAACAAAACACAAAGGTAGAGAATTCTCTCCAGCTGATCCAATAATTTGCTCTCTGCAAATGTGATATGTAGATTGATTTATCTCACTATACTGCTGAAAAAGAACGTCTTCAACATCATAATCATCATCATATTTGTCATATACACGTAAATTACTAACATATGCAATGTCATCTAGCAGGAACAAACTTGGAACATCAACCTATTCTTTAACAAACTATTTTGTAAACTCATCTTCTTTCTTATTAGCCTCTTGCTTATCATGGGATCGATCAGAAACTAAATCAGCACCTCCTCTTTTAACAAGTGGAATATAATTCTCTGCAAAATCGTTGGCATTGGGAAATTCAAGAAGACCTATGATATTGTCGATTCTATGCTCAGTGTTCCAATCAACTATTTTCTATGCATATTCACTTTCATTTTCTTTAGCATCTAACCCCTTATCTCAAGTCCGCTCACATGCTTGGATATTGTGTTGAGTGTCTTGAGCATCATTAAACATTTGTTGTAAGGACTTAGGTTTTCTTTCCATTAGGAGGAAAGAGAGATCTTGATGAAGAGTAGTTGCATAATGGAGCATGGTAGCAGCTTCGGTGGGTTGAATTTCTTCGGATAAATTATAATAGATACTGGAAAACCTTCTACTGAATATAGAAATAGTTTCATTTCTCTGCCTTTCCAAGGCATAGAACTTAGTGAGTTGTAGATCCAAAGATTTATTCTTTCCAAAAAAAAATTAAAAAAACATTCTTCAACTCCTCCCATGAGCTAATTGTCTCTGGATGCAAATGTTTGAACCAGTCTTTGTTGTCCCCTTTCAAGGATTGAGAGAAGGACCTCATACATACATCATCATGGTCAATCTCAAACAAATCTACAAAATGTTCAAACCCTTGGATGTGCTTTTCATCTAAGATGCCATCAAGTTCCCCATCAAACACAGGTAGATAATCATAGTATTTTGGAGGGAAATCATGGATAACTTGGGGTAACTTCAAGGGTGCGTATCTATGTTGGGTCTTAGAGGACGTTGGAGCAAGTACAGGAGGGGAAATATCAGCCTTTGCTTCATGGGGCTCATCAACTTGGTCATGATCATCACATAGCCCAGATGGAATTTTTTTATCAAAATTAGTGATACAGTGAGGATATGCATGCACAACTTTAAGAGGATGACATACAATTTCAAGACTTTCGAGATCATCATTATAATGCAACAGGTAAAGAAAAACTCGTCTAGTATTTTCATGAAAGGACTAAAGACAATTTATAACAAATAGTAGAATGCCTTGGAAAGAATCCCATTTTAAGTACCTATTTTCTTCCATAATGCCTTTTCATATCTATGTCAAGGGATATCATCTTCCAGTGGAGTTGCCAATGATGTTTTGGAAGCTAGATTCTGCATTGAGAGTGGAGTCGCCATTGAAAATTAAATTTTTTTGGATTCTTCTACCAGTGGAATCACCTTCAGACTGATTCTTTGATGTGTGGAGTCGCCAGAGAAGGGATACATCCAATATCTTCCTAAGTGTCTACTTCTCTCATACCTTAGAACTCAATCATGTCGTTCTTCCTAGGGAAAATTTACCAATCTCGTCCCCGACAACGACGCCAGAATGTTAACACTCTGTAAATTTCATCCGACTGAATAGACAAACGAAAAAGGTAACTGTTTCAACCAGATTTAGAGTTGAGGCACTAACCTACTCAACTCAGAGAGGGATCTCTCGTGTCACTTGATGTTTCTATGGAAATCGATGGCTAGATTTGGTTTGTTTTGGGGAGTTTTTATAAAGTTGTTGAAGAAATGAAGATAACATTTGGGCTATAGAGTCATGAATGAACGATGCATCGAAAAATCATGAAAACTATTAAGAGAAAAAGGATAAATGAGGCAATGATTCTGAGTTTATATTTGAGGTTTTCATGGCATCAGAGGAAAATGAAACATATAACTGCATCAGAGCATATTAAAATGAATTCTAAATTGGTTAAGAAGAAATACACATAACCTAAATTGCTAAGCCAAGAGCATCGTGCGATGAATTCTGGGATTTTGATTCTCCAATTTAGACAGATGAAAGTGTAAATAAAATAAAAGATCAAAAGAATTACATACTATGAAAGAAGACATAACTCATATCACATCCAATTAGAATCTTTTCGTAAACAGTTCAAGAATCTGTTATGCATTTGTATATTCATTCTAGCTCTAGAGTTTTACAAAGTCTTCCTGCTCAGAGGGCAGGATCCTCTTTTCTCCATCTCATATATATCCTCTGGATGATATATATATAGAGGAGTTACTTGTGGAATTCAAAACGATCAAACTTCCCCAAAATTCTAAAAATAGAGGTCAGTTACAAAAAGGAGTAATATATAACGACAGTTCTCCTACTTTAAAGGGATTATTACGAACAGGCTTGACATATCTGGAGATTTTTCCTTTGAATGCCATATGTCCAAAATTTGCTGGAACATACTCATATCTACCTGATAATTCATACCATCTTGGATATTTCCTCCTTTAGAGTGCTTAACCAGGCTAGTTGATTTTCCCCAACGCTCTCAACCGCCTCAACTCTGATTTTTGTCTTTTGTTGTTTCCTTTGTTTATTCTTCATTGCTCGCTTGTAGAGTTCGTCCGTGTGTCCGTTGATGATTAGGTCCCTCATAACAAGATTTAATCTAACCCCTGATTATGGTTCTATCGCAGGGTCAGTATGGAATTTGGTTGCTAATATCTGTGCAATAAACCTTTCTTTCTTACTCATTGACAAATGCACCATGTTAGTCAAAAACCCTGTTCCACTGGATATTGCTTGATTGGCTTCATCCATGTCTTCCAATTTTACAGAGACCACGATTTTTATTTTCCTTAACTCTTACAGAAATCAGAAATTCGATCCAGTTGGGGATTACTTCACTTATGAATGAGACGTTGATTTCCTGGAGCAGAATAACGCCACCCATACCTCAAGATCGATAGTTATCAATTTCCGATCATTAATCACCAACAATATTACTTCCAGGAACATTGGTTTACCACGCTCGACCAATCCATTTCAAATGATTAGCCTTTGAGTTCGTTATCCGACGGCGTTCCCCTGACATCGCATGGTCGTGAAGTACCTGAACGAGTGGCATGTGGTGATTTGACCAGTCATCGCCCTCCCTTACATGAATCGTTAATTTGATGTATTAGAACACGTGACATCGGGGATTTTGGGAAAATGGTTTTAGGCAGATTGTCTTTCACCCCGATGTACCTCTGAGGGTGCCACACGTCCATGAATGACACCATGGTGGTTTTCCTTGCCCCACCCTCGATCAGTTAAGTCACGCGTTGTTTTACCACCCTATATGGGTCTCAACCGTTGATCCGGGCCACCCCAAGATCTACAGTCCATTGGGTCCTACCACTTTCGTGTCCTTGCAATTATAACTCTGCCCACCAGATGGGTTCCGGCCTGTTGGTCTAACCCCTCTCTAAATTTATTTGGCACTCGGATTCTGGGAAATCGTTATGGTGATAACATGTGGTTTATGTCCAAGTTTTTTATATGGTATCATAGCTGAGGTTAATAAACTCATGAGGAACCACATTATCTAAGTGTTGTCGCCATTGTTGTCGTGTGCACAATTATCAACTGGTATGAAGGGGATGTCATTTCACCGACTGTGTGTTGGTGCTGCGTGTGATTTTCCTCTGCGTGGAGATGCGTACGATCTCCCTCATGTGCAAGAGTTATTCTTCTTCTTTCTGCGTGAGGTTGCAACATCTGTTGTTATTGCTGCGTGTTTGCTACGAGTTGTCTGTTGTCTAGTTTATTTGTTGGGTTCGCACCTGTTGTTGTATGTTGTATTCACACATGTGATTGCACCGATTTGTGTGTTGCACCTGTGGACTGTTCACTGATTCTTTGTCCCTTGGCATATATATTCGTTGTCCCTGAGCACGAACTGTGGGTGCGTGCTACTGGAGTGTTGGCACTTTGGTTGCTGCAACATCATTCTCACTAGTTTGTCTGCCTGCTATTTGTGTTATCTCTTCGATCCCTGTTCACTGCATTGTGTGAATGCGTGCTGAGTTAGCTATGTTGGTGTGTGTTTGTTGCTGTGTTGCAACATCATTTGCAACAGGTTTCTTGCCTAATCACTTGGTATCCACACAAGAAAAGATGCATAATCGTTGGTGTTGTCTAGTTCGATTTATATATTCATTTTCCCTCTAATTGTTGTGTGTGAGGGTGCTATACGCGTTGTCTGTGACAAGCACGATATGATCTATCGAGTTTCCTAGGTGTTTGTTGATGGTAATTGCAGAGGCAGAAGAACAAAAGATCTTACCAAAAAGAAGAGACTGCTAAGGAGGAGCTTATCTGCAGCAGAGAAGGAGCCCGCAAGGTATCCGTCTGTTTTTTATTGTTTCTTTGTATTGTCAAATAATCATTGAATTATTTGTTGAAGAAAATGGAAAATCCTCTTGTTGATTCATATTTAAATGAGTCCACTAAACTTTATGGCGATAATTATGTAAACTGGAAGTTTAAGTTTACCAACATTTTAGAGGCATATAGTCTATGGACGATTGTCAAAGGTGATGAGCCCAAACCCACTGTTGTTGCTTTGATTCCAGATTGGGATAGGCGAGAGATGAAAGAGAAAGTGTTGATGCATATGTCCGTATAGGACAACATCATTCCTCATATAAGAGACCGTAAAACTTCCAAAGAGACGTGGGACATTCTCAAAGATTTTTACGAAACCTCTAATACAAACCGGATCTTATTTTTAAAAGCTAAGCTATTATCTATCAAAATGGAAGCCAATGAAAGGATAAGTAATTTTGTATCCAGAATTAAAGATTTAAGTGATAAACTGGGTGATATTGGTGAAAAGGTTTCCAGTAATGATTTAGTAACAATTTTCTTGAAGGGTTTAGTGCAAGATTATAAAGTTTTTATTTCAGCATTCTCAGCTAGACCTACACCCCCTACTTTTGATGAATTGGCTGGTATTCTTCTTCAAGAGGAAGAAATAATGAATAAATATGATCAGGACTCAAGTGGCTCAAATTTGGCTTTGATTGCAAAAGGTAAAATATCGTATCGAGGTAAATCGTGGGACAAGAACAGAGGCAGGTTTCAAACAAAGAAGAAAGGTATGACACATCTTGATTCTTATGTTAAGAGAAATGTTGAATGTGAATATTGTGGAAAACCTAGACATCTTGCTAAATATTCTTATAGAATAAAGAATCATGAATCAAATCACATATATAAAAGACATAATGGAAATTATGTGCATAAAGACACTTAAGTCAATGATGGATTTAAAAATCTTAAGTTGTTTATTTCTGACGCTGTGTTGTCTGCTGAAACTGATGATGAGAATGCATGGTTAATATATTCTAGTGCATCAGCTCATATGACCTGTAATAGAGAACATGGTATGATGGATACTATGAGAAAATTGATGGCACGCACATTTACTTAGGAGATAATAGATCACATAAAGTCCAAGGCTATGGAGTAATAAGTGTGAAATTACGTAATGGACAATTGAGACAGATTCATAATGTGATGCATGTTCCTGGTATTAAAAATAATTTGATATATGTTTCAACTATCACTGATAATAATATAACAGTGGAATTTGGTAAGTTGAGTGTAATACACCCACTACGGAATTTGAAAATTTTCGGCCTTTTTCATCTTTTCTCCAATAAACAGAATTCCCCGAATCCCTACGGGACCTGATACAGACCCTGCCATCCCTTATCCATACTCATATGATCGACGTCTATGACCACAGGTCTTACCAGAGAGGTGCTCCCGGCTTTCGCGATATGCGAGGACAGGAGGATTTCGCATCCGGGTCTCCCGAAAGCCGAAACTCCGAAACATCATAACCTGTGCGCGCTCTATCATTTCAAGATGTCACAAGTCGGGATTTCGGGAGTCGTGAGGACAAGAGACTTGCCTCCAGATATCCTGGGTGTCGAAGCATCGAAACATTAAATTCTAGTCACGCTATACTTATTTCGGGGTTCCATACTTCGGGATTTTGCGATATGCGAGAATCATGAGGTTTCGCACCAGGGTTTCCCGGCAGCCGAAACTCCGAAACACCGAACTCTGAAATACACTATACTATTTCGGGATTTCGCAAGTCAGGATTTCGGGACTGGCGAATACAAGGGAATACACCCTTGAATATTCTGATTTCCGAAATGCCGAAATATTGTAACATGTCCGCGTATCGTCCTTTTGGGATTACACCCATCGGGATTTTAGGACTGGCGAGTACAAGGGAATACACCCTTGAGTATTCCAATTTCCAAAATTCCAAAATATCGCAACATGTTTGTGTATCGTCCTTTCAAAATTACACCCATCGGGATTTCAGGACTGGCAAGTACAAGGGAATACACCCTTGAGTATTCCAATTTCTGAAATGCGGAAATATCGTAACATGTCTGCGTATCATCCTTTTGGAATTACACCCATCGAGATTTTGGGACTGGCGAGTATAAGGAAGCTCGCACTTAGGTACCCCAGGTGCTGAAACACCAAAAGGTCCTAACCCCTCCACACGCTGTCATTTTGGGTTTTCGTGAATCAGGGTTTCGGATCTGGCGAGTACAAGGAAACTCGGACTTAGGTACCCCAGGTGCCGAAACACCAAAATGTCCTAACCCCTCCACACAATGTCATATCGGGTTTTCATGAATTGGGGTTTCGGGACTTACAGATACAAGTGAGCTCACCCTTAGGATATTTTGAATGCCGAAATACCGAAGTATCAGGATTTAGCCATACGCTGTTATTTTGGGATTTCGCATATCGGGATTTTGGGAGTCGTGAGGACAAGGGTTCTTACCCTCTGATCTCCCGGGTGCTGAAAAGACGAAACTCTTACCAGTCGCCACATGTATTCTACAGCTAGACGGTCCAGGTATCCCCATGGGTCTTGAAATCGACGGTCCTGATTTCTTCGCTACTTACGAAGGTAAAAAGGGGTCGAGGCATTAACGCATGCGCTCCTTCATTCAATTTAATGATCGTAACAAGCCTTAGATCCTACGAAAGAATCTCATTTATGCATTTAGCAAGAGGAAGGGTATCTGGGGAGCCGAACCACCGAAAGGTCCTTAATTCATCCCCACGCTATCATTTCAGGATTTCACGGGTCAGGGTTTCGGGACTCGCGAGTACAAGAGGACTCGCACTAAGATACCCCGGGTGTCGAAACTCTGAAATATCGAAGTCTAGGAATACCATTCTCTCTCGTGCAGGGTTTTTCAGACGTATGTCATCAAATCCTTCGGCAGATTCTTGGGTAAACTTTAAAAGGGTGTCCTTGTGGGAAGATCTATCCAAGGCATTATTTGAGATAAAATAAGGGAAATAAATTTCCCGAGAACAGACTTGAAAATCTATATTAGTTCAATATATATATAAACATAAGCCATACATGGTCTTCCCAACAAAAGCATACAACCATCATTTCGGATCAAAACACCATGCAAACAGTCTTATATTGAAACCATTCATAAGTGTTCAAACCATGAGCATACATTTCAAGACATTTAAATTCATGATACAAGATATAACACTTATCTGAAAAACACCAGGTGATGCAACTACTGAGAGGGGTGCTTGTTTCCACCCAAATGTAGCCTCAGCGACTCCGAATGGATTTACCACTAGCCACCCCTGAGCTAGACCACAATGCTTGAGACTCTCTATCTCTGTTCTTCAGTGACCAAGAACAAAGGTTACTCTCCTTCTTCTCTGCTATCACTCACTTTGTAATCTGTTCCAGAGTTCTTTCGATCCTTTTCCTGCGATCTCTCCCTCGTGTCCCCTCCCACACCTTTTACCTGCCTTTTCTTTCCCAGTGAGGTTGCGTGTGGCACGAATTCCCCCGCGGTGGTTAGGTCTGAGGCCTCCACGGATGGGTGGTTCACCCCCATCCCTCATTAACTCA
>JZKD02S1672966.1:43787-56403 GCA_000966675.3 Picea glauca | reverse complement strand
TAATTTCAATTTACATTCGTTAACCTTGTATACTAAGGTCCATTCAAAATCACACATTCACATCTTGAGTTTTCCACAGTTCTTGGCCAGCATAATTATTTTTATAGACTGGGGGAAACAGGGTGTTACAGTTCCCTCCCCCTTAAAGGAACATCGTCCTCGATGTTCTATCTATCATCATGACATCTATGTACAGAGGTAAACAAAATTGTATATGCATGTTTCATGGCATCCTCCATTTTCTATGTAGCCTCATCTGGGCCAAAATGTCTCCACTGCACCTTGACCTGTGCAATGGTTCGGTTCTAGAGCGGGGTTTCCTTTCTGTCCAATATGCATTGAGTTTCTGGTAGGAATTCTCCCTCCAGTTCCACCTGGATCACAGACCAATCAATTATATGATTGGAATCATGTACATATTTCTTCAATAATGAAACATGGAAAACATTATGTTCTTTTACTATGGGAGGAAGTGCTAGCCTATAGGCTACAGGTCCCACTCTATCTAGAACCTCAAAGGGTCCACAATACCGAGGTGCCAACTTGGCACAAGCTCCCATTTTCGAAGAACTCTTTCTGGGCCTAACTCTGAGATATACATGGTCTCCCGTCTTGAACTCTTTTGGAGTTCTCTTTTGGTCGGCGTAAATTTTCTGTCGATTTTGAGCGACCTTCAGGTTTTGTTTTATCTGAGTCACTTGTTGTTCCATTTATTTCAACATGTCGGGTCCAAAAGAAATTATGTTTACGAGATTACTCCAACTAACAGGAGTGTTGTACGACCTACCATATAGGATTTCGAAGGGGCTCATATTTAAGGATTCTTGGTAGCCATTGTTGTAAGAGAATTCCACCAGTGGCAAGTAGTCTTCCCACTTCTTGGGTTGATGCATTACATGCATTCTTAACATGTATTCTAGTATTTGTTTCACTCTTTCTGTCTGTCTGTCAGTTTGAGGGTGATAGGTGGTGCTAAACAACAACTTGGTCTCTAAACCAGCCATCAATGACTACCAAAATTTGGAAGTAAATTTTGTGTCTCTGTCAGACACGATCTCTTTGGGCATACCATGAAGTCTGAATACCTCCTTCATGACTACCTGAGCGATGTCTATTGCCTTGCAAGTTGACTTGACGGGGATAAAGTGAGCGAAATTTCTCAATTTATCCACCACTACCATGATGGCGTTATTCTGTTTGGTCGAGGTTGCTAATCCGGTGATGAAATCCATGGAGATGGTTTCCCATTTCCATTCCAGGATTGGTAGAGGTTGTAATAATCTTGCAGGGTGTCATTGTTCTGCTTTTACTTGTTGGCATTCTATGCATTTGGCTAGGTACTCAGCTATGTCTTTTTTCAATACAGGCCAATAGAATTGTTTCCTGGTGGCCGTGATCATTTTCTGGTATCCTGGATGACCAGAATAGGGTCTTGTACGTAGTTCATCCAGTATGAACTTCTTCAAGTCATCACAATCTGGGACATACAATCTTCTTCGGTAAGTGAGAAGACCTCCTTCCATCATCTGGTAGCCTCCATACTTTATCCTTGTGGGTTCTTGTTGTAGGTACGAGGTCACGGTTTGGAGGAATGTGTCTGTCTCTTGTTCATTTCTGACTCTTTCTTTGACATCCGTCTCGTAGGTGCTCACCGCGACCAGGTGAATTGTTTTCATACTTCTGCTAAGGGCATCGACCACCCTATTTTCCTTTCCTTTAATGTGTTTGATTTCAAAATAAAACTCGCTAAGGAGGGCCATCCACCTAGCTTGTCTAGCATTGAGCTTTGGTTGGTCAAACATATATCGCAATCCACAGTGATTTATCATAAGTACAATTTTTTTCCCAGGAGGTAATGCCTCCACATTTTCAAGGCATGCACTATGGCAGCCAACTCTAGATCATGGGTCACATAGTTGACTTCGTGCTCATTCAATTTTCGGGATTCATAGCAGACCACACCTCCTCCTTGCATAAGGACTCCTCCGAGCCCTTCCTTACAGGCATCTGTGCACACAAGGAAGCTAGCTTCGGGATCGACGATCTTCAACACGGGTGCATGGGTCAGTAGATGTTTCAGGGTTTGAAATCTTTCTTCACATTTCTGTGTCCACATGAATTTTTTCCCCTTCTTCTGGAGGGCAGTGATTGGACAACCAATACTGGAGAATCCTTTTATAAATCTCCTATAGTACCCTGTTAATCCCATAAAGGATCTGATATCCAAAACATCCTTTGGGGTAGGCCATTCCATGATAGACCTGATTTTTTCAGGGTCTACCGCTACTCCTTCTTCGGATAGAACATGCCCTAAGTAATGTATTTTCTTTTGGAAGAATTCACATTTGCTGAATTTGGCATAGAGATAATGTTCTCTTAGCACTTGGAGCACAAGCCTAAGATGCTCTTCATGCTCTTCTCTATTCTTGGAGTAAATTAATATATCGTCGATAAAAACCAACACAAATTTGTCTAGTAATTTGTTGAGTACATTGTTCATCAAGCACATGAAAGTGGCAAGGGCATTGGTTAACCCAAATGGCACTAACACAAACTCGTAGTGACCATACCTCGTCCGAAAGGCAGTCTTATGGATGTATTCACCCTTAATTCGGACTTGATGGTATCCTGACCTCAAGTCAATCTTTGAGAAAATAGACGCACCCCCCAATTGATCGAATATGTCATCGATCCTAGGTAAGGGGTACTTGTTCTTTATGATTACCTTATTGAGTTGTCTATAATCTATACACAGTCTAAGGGTACCGTCCTTTTTCACAAATAGGACTGGTGCTCCCCATGGAGACACACTGGGCCGGATATAGCCCGTATACATCATTTCTCTTAGTTTCAATTTGAGTTCAACTAACTCGGGTGTGCTCATCCGGTAGGGTGTCTTAGACACCGACACTGCTCTCGGTGCAAGTTCTATCGAGAAGTCTATGTCTCTTCTTGGAGGTAGACCCGGTACCTCTTCCGAAAACACATCTCTATATTCTCTTAGGGTAGGGTGGTCTTCGAGGCTTGGTTTGTCATCTTCAATAGTTTTTAGCACCTGTATTGCATATAGGGGACAATCTTTTTGGCAATACTTTCTCATTTGCAGAGCTGATATTTGTCTCACCGAGACAGGTTTTTGGATCCCTTGAAGGGTTATCCTTTCCCCTTCTTTACTTACACATTCTAAGGTTTTATGGTAACAATCCAATCTGGATTTATGGGCGGATAGCCAGTCCATGCCAATCAATAGATCATACGATCCCAGGGGTAATATGTTAAGGGTTGCTTGGGTGGGGAATTCACCCAACATTAACTGGCAGGTTGGTATGACCTCTGCTACCCTTCTTCTGGTGCCAGTGGCTAACTCTACCAACCATGTCTTGGTAGGTTTATGTGGTTGTAGTTTACACTTATCCATAGTCTTAGGGGCTATATAACTCAAATTTGAACCAGGGTCAATCAAAATAGACACTAGATGGTTGGAAATCATACCTTCTATTTCCACCATTGAAGCCTAGTGGTCAGCTTGGTTATTGTCCAAGACTGCATAAATTTGTGGCACACTTCTGGCCACATCATTGACGGTGGTAGCTTCCTGGATGTTGTAAATTCTCTTACTACTCTGTTGTCAGTGTGGACAGTCTCTCAATAGATGTTCTTCTCTGCAACCCCAACATTTCAAAGGTTCTCTCTTTGGGTTATCAGTCTTCACTGGTACAAATATAGAAGTTTTATTTCTGCTCAAGTAGGGAAAGTTCTGCTGGTGTACGCTCTGGGCTGGGAAGCTCATTCTTGGGTTCTTCTTATAGTTTTTAAATCCTGGGGATTTAATCCCCTTTTTCTGAAATCTTGAACTATTCTTTTGTTTCCATCCTTCGTGAGGTTTTGTTTGATGTCTGAACTGTTCATGACAATAGGTTTCCTTTCGGATAGTGCCTTCTAGGGTCTTTGGCTCATCAAATTCAATTATGTTCCGATAGTCCTTAGGTAGTTCGTTGATGAAGCGTTTCACCTTTGCCTTTTCTGCTTTTATATAAGGTACATACCTCAACAAATCGAGGAATTTGTTGACATATTCTTCTATAGTGAGTTTCCCCAGTTTGAGTTCATAAAACTCTTTAGTCTTCTCATCGAAATATTTTTCCGAAAAATACTTCTTCCGGAAGTATTTCTTAAATTATTCCCAAGACAAGTTCTCTTCGCGAACCCCTTTCACATTCTTAAGGTCTTCCCACCAAATGGAATCCTTTTCGTTCAAGTTGAAGGTGGCCACTCAGACCTTCAAATTTTCTGAGAAGTCATGGACTCTGAAATACTTCTTTAGTCCAAGCAGCCAGGCCTCTGCTTCCTCTCCCTTCTTTATTTCACCGTCGAAGGAAGGTGGTTTGGCCTTCTTGAACTCTTCTAATTTATGACCCTTGGAAAGATTTCACTTCCTCTGTCTTCTTCGGGTACAAGAACTAGTTCTGCTGCTAGAAGAGCCCTCCGAACCGCCAGCTTCCTTCCCAGAGGAATCGTCCGTCGCTTGTCCTTTACCTCTGGGATGGACCTTTTTTGAGGTTCTCCTCTCAGTGTGACCACTGATATGGCCATGTTTATGTACCTCAAGTTCATGTTTCCTTTGTCTTTGTAGGTCGGATAAGCTCTGCAGTAAAACTGCGTTAATTTTTGTTTGCTTCTCTTGTTCTTTCATCATCCTCTCATTGTCAGCCTTACAGCTTTGTAATTCGACCATGAGGCTCCTCATAGTCTCGGATAGATCTGGAGGGGTCCCTACCACCCTCCTTTCGTCAGACTCTTCATCTCTATTATGGGAGCCTTCCCCCACTTCATGGTGAGTCACCATTTTATACGTCTGTAATTTCCCACGGCTGATCGTCTGCTTAGGTGCAAAAGACAAACGCTGGTTGTTAGTCAATATTTATGTCTATTTATAACCAGTAGATAATTCATATTTTTCTCATACACACACACAATAGGGGGTTTCATTATTAACTTCGACCATTTTAATTGAGAAGGTTAAGACAGGGGGTTACTCCTTTTAGGAGTGTTTCAAACGGAGCTATTGCGCAACTCGTTCATGAGCCCAAGCAGGCCAAGTGTTGTAACCATGCTATGATACCAATTTGTAACACACCCACTACAAAATTCAAAATTTTTCGGCCTTTTTCATCTTTTCTCCGATGAACAGAATTCCTCGAATCCCTATGGGACCTGATACAAACCCTGCCATCCCTTATCCATACTCATATGATCGGCGACTATTGATCCGGATTTTTTTCGGCACGAAATGAGATCGGAGATATAATAAAGAAATGCACAGAGATATCGTAGATGTTCAATAATATAACATAAATGTATCAGAGATGCAACCATAAACACAGATATAAAGTAATACATGATTTCTATTAATGAAAGAAATGTACAGAGACTGTAAAAATACAGAGTGAAAGACTCGCTAGAATGGTGGCAACTTATCTCTGAGAAGAGATGTGACGACTACTCGCATTCATAAGAAGATGATTACAATGAGGATCTGAAGGCCTTTTTACAATAAAAGGGAATGCCAAAATTCCTAGACATCCAAAAACCTAACCCTAGGAGATGAAGCGCCACAAGTCATGTGGGCCCCGTTTGGGTAAGTGAGTACATCAACTTCCCGGGGTCGTAACTTTTGCATACGATCTCCGTTTTAGGTGTGTGATAGATCGTTGGAAAGGTATCGTTGAGGAGGTTCATTTTGGGGGATCAATCATGCCTTTGGATATGATTGAGAACATCAATCTAGAAAAACCTTCATTTGCACCCTCAAAATGGCCCCGGAAGTTAAAACCTGTTAAAAATAGTAAATTGTCAAAATTGTAAGAAAACTATTTTGAGCCATTTGGAAAAGGTGGGTGGCCACTAATATCCACCTGGATCAATCCTCCCTCCTTAGGAAGCAATGGTCTTCATTGCATTGAGTTCCTGGGGAAGAGGGAAAAGCGTTTGTTGAATCTGCATCTTGGTGAGCTGCTTGTCTTGCTGGAGACGTCGTGCTGCTCAATTTGTGGAAATCTATCACAAACCTGTTGAGGTTGAGGCTGTTCAACAAGTCGAGATACATGAGAGGACAATGTGCAGAAGGAATCTTTACACTTTGCTACAGCCTTGTCGACCTTCTTTTGTTGGATAGAAGGTGTTCGGGGCAAGGCTGTAGTGGTTGCAGTATCATTTTGTTCTCCTTTTGAATAGATTGTGAAGAAGCTAAATTTTGCAGTATGAGATACTACCTTGCGGCACTTTTTAGGTGGAACAGTGGTCAGAACTACCTCTGGTATTCTGTAGAGATGACCCCCCAAAGTAACAATGACACTACGGGGTCGAGACTCATAAACAACATGGCATTTCCACATATATGGTTGGCCTAAGAGAACATCACAGACATCCAGTGGGGAAACATCACATAATACCTCATCCCTGAAGGGTTGGATTCCGTATGACAATCAACATTGTTGGCTGACACGGAGATCTCATCCTTACCGAAGCCACCCGATGTTGTATGGTTGTGGGTGTGGTGTTGTCGACAATCCCAACTGTTTGACGACCTCTACTGAGATGAGGTTTTTCTGGCTTCCGCTATCAACAATAAAATGCAGCAGGGCCCCCTTCACCCACATCTGTGAATGAAAAAGGTGCCCCCCCTCTTCAGGATCTGTTGGCTCTTCTGGTTGAATTGCTACGGTCGTGACAATAGCAGTGGGGTCTGCGTCAATGATTTGTCCTTTACCAGTATTTTCAGAATTAGATTCTGAATCAAGGTTCGGATCCTTGTCTTTGATCTCAGCCACCAGTGACTGTTTTGAGTGACATTCATCGGTGTTGTGCCAGGGGATTTTGTGGAAATCACACCATTTTCCGGTGTCCTTCTTTGTCTTCTCGGGACCCTTCTTTCCTGTGTCTTGGACTGGTTTTTGGGAGACTGTTTGTCAAGGCCGTCTTTGTCATACTTTGGTTGTTGCGGATTTGTAGACCCGAATTCCCGTTTGTTCTGGTGCTTAAATTTCTGCTCAATTTTAACAGCATATCGATAAGCAGCACCGAGTGATGAGATGTCCAGAAAACCCATTTCATTCTGGATGTATCTATGTAGAGCCCCACGGTATTTCAGAACCAAATGTCGCTCGGAGTCTTTGATACCCAACTTGGTGCGCAAGGTATGGAAGGTATTGGTGAACTCTGGAACTACTTGGCCCCTCTCTTGCCATAGTATGGTCCATCTCATGTACTGGTCCTAATAGTTTCCAACAGGGTAATACTGTTCTTTTACTGCATCCACACAAAAATCCCAAGTGGGATCGGCCCCATATACTCCAAAATCCTCTATGGAACTTTGCTCCCAGTAAGTTTCCCAACAATGTTTGACATGAAGGAGAGCTTTAAGGAGTGCGAAGGTGATCTTTTCTTTGTCGGAAAAGTTGTGAACATAGAAATAACCTTCTAGCAGAGTTAACCATTTTTCTAGGGTTTCTGCATCTATCTGTCCTTCAGATACAGGAATATCAAAATTAACTTGTACCTTGAAAGGCGAGGTGCCTCCAAAGTGGTTGCTTGATGAAGATGCGCCTGATGCTATCGGCAGGTGTTTAAGGATGTGAGAAAAATTCTCCATCATTTCGTCCCTCCATCGCGTGAGAGCTTGCTCAAGCAACAGATTGATAGGATCCTCTGCTCCGTCGTTTTTCTTTTCTTCCGCCATTGAGGGTTTCTGGGGTGTGCGAGAGTGATTGTCTTCAAGAGATACAAGCTCGAGACCCAACTTTCTATACTCGGACCTCGTCGGGGACATGCACTGAAAAAAAAAACGATCAAGAGCAGCCTTCTCTGATACCACTGATCCAGATTATTTTCAGCACGAAATGAGATCGGAGATATAATAAAGAAATGCACAGAGATATCGCAGATGTTCAATAATATAAAAAAATTGTATCATAGATGCAACCATAAACACAGATATACAGTAATATACGATTTCTATTAATGAAAGAAATGTACAAAGACTGTAAAAATACAGAGTGAAAGACTCGCTAGAATGGTGGCATCTTATCTCTGAGAAGAGATGTGACGGCTACTCACATTCACAAGAAGATGATTACAATGAGGCTTTGAAGGCCTTTTTACAATAAACGGGAATGCCAAAATTCCTAGACATCCAAAAACCTAACCCTAGGAGATGAATCGCCAAAAGTCATGTGGGCTCTGTTTGGGTAGGTGAGTACATCAACTTCCCGGGGTCGTAACTTTTGCATACGATCTCCGTTTTAGGCGTGAGATAGCTCGTTGGAAAGGTATCATCGAGGAGGTTCATTTTGGGGCTCAGTCATGCCTTTGGATATTATTTAGAACCTTGATCTTGAAAAAACTTCATTTGGACCTTCAAAATGGCCCCGGAAGTTAAAACCTGCTAAAAATAGTAAATTGCCAAAATTGCCAGAAAACTATTTTGAGCCATTTGGAAAAGGTGGGTGGCCACCGATATCCACCTAGATTAGCTATGAACACAGGTATAACCAGAGAGGTGCTCCCGACTTTAGCGATATGTGAGGACAGGAGGATTTCGCATCTGGGTCTCTCGGAAGACAAAACTCCGAAACATCATAACCTGTTCGCGCTCTATCATTTCGAGATGTCGCAAGTCAGAATTTCGGGAGTCGTGAGGAAAAGAGACTTTCCTCCAGATATCCCAGGTGCCGAAGCATCGAAACATTAAATTTTAGTCACGCTATACTTATTTCGGGGTTCCATACTTCAGTGTTATGTGATATGTGAGGATCATGAGGTCTCGCACCTGGGTTTCCCAGGAGCCAAAACTCCGAAACACGGAACTCTGAAATACACTATACTATTTCGAGATATCGGGACTGGCGAATACAAGGGAATACACCCTTGAGTATTCCGATTTCTGAAATGCTGAAATATCGTAACATGTCCGCGTATCGTCCTTTCAGGATTACACCCACTGGGATTTTGGGACTGGCGAGTACAAGCGAATACACCCTTGAGTATTCTGATTTCTGAAATGCCGAAATATCGTAACATGTCTGCGTATCATCCTTTTGGAATTACACCCATTTGGATTTCAGGACTGGAGAGTACAAGGGAATACACCCTTGAGTATTCCGATTTTCGAAATGCCGAAATATCGTAACATGTCTGCGTATCGTCCTTTTGGAATTACACCCATCGAGATTTTGGGACTGGCGAGTACAAGGAAGCTCACACTTAGGTACCCCAGTTTCCGAAACACCGGAAGGTCCTAACCCCTCCACACGCTTTCATTTCGAGTTTTCATGAATCGGGGTTTCGGGGCTGGCGAGTACACGGAAACTTGCACTTAGGTACCCCAGGTGCCGAAACACTGAAATATCCTAACCCCTCCACACGTTGTCATTTCGGGTTTTTGTGAATCGAGGTTTCGAGACTTGCAAATACAAGGGAGCTCGCCCTTAAGATATTTCGAATGTCAAAATACCGAAGTATCGAGATTTAGCCATACGCTGTTATTTCGGGATTTCGCATATCGGGATTTCGGGAGTTGTGAGGACAAGGGTTCTTACCCTCTAATCTCCCAGGTGCCAAAAATCCAAAACACTTACCGGTCGCCATGTGTATTCTATAGCTGGACGGTCTAGGTATCCCCATGGGTCTTGAAATCGACGATCCCGATTTCTTCGCTACTTACGAAGGTAAAAAGGGGTCGAGGCATTAACGCCTACGCTGCTTCATTCAATTTAACGATTGTAACAGGCCTTAGATCCTCTGAAAGAATCTCATTCGTGCATTTAGCAAAAGGAAGGGTATCCTGGGAGCCGAACCACTGAAAGGTCCTTAATTCATCCCCACGCTATCATTTCGGTATTTCGCGGGTCAGGTTTTCGAGACTCGCGAGTAAAAGAGGACTCGCACTTAAATATCCCGGGTGCCGAAACTCCGAAATATCGAAGTCTAGGAATACCATTCTCTCTCATTAAGGGTTTTTCATACTTATGTCATCAAATCCTTCGGTATATTCTTGGGTAAACTTTAAAAAGGGTGTCCCTACGGGAAGATCTATCGAAGGCATTATTTGAGATAAAATAAGGGAAATAAATTTCTCGAGAACAGACTTGAAAATCTGTATTAGTTAAGTATATATATGCATATATATATAAACATAATACATACTTGGTCTTCCCAACAGAAGCATACAACCATCATTTCGGATCAAAACATCATGCATACAGTCTTATACTGAAACCATTCATAAGTGTTCAAACCATGAGCATACATTTCAAGACATTTAAATTCAAGATACAAGATATAACACTTATCTGAAAAACACCAGGTGATGCAACTGCTGAGAGGTGTGCTCGTTTCCACCCAACCGTAGGCTCATTGACTCCGAATGGATTTACCACGATGCTTGAGACTCTCTGTCTCTGTTCTTCAGTGACCGAGAACGAAGGTTACTCTCCTTCTTCTCTGATATCACTCACTCGGTAATTTGTTCCAGAGTTCTTCCGATCTTTTTCCTACGATCTCTCCCTCGCGTCCCCTCCCACACCTTTTACATGCCTTTTCTTTCCCAGTGAGGTTGCGTGTGGCACGAATTCCCCCATGGTGGTCAGGTCTAAGGCCTCCACGGATGGGTGGTTCACCCCCATCCCTCATTAACTCATGAAGAGCCTCTTCACCTACCATCCTGGTGAGTAATTCATTTCGGGGCGAGCAAGCCGCTCTTGGTTCTCCGGGCTAGTGAAGACCAAATACGGTATTGGTTTCGGTGGAAGTTAATGCCACCATTCCAGGTTCCTTCCACCACCTTTCTTCAGCCGTCGTGGTCTCTTTTCCGGCACATCCCCCTCTCAGGAGTCCTGCAATATATATATATACAATGTCAATTTACATTCGTTGACCTTGTATACTAAGGTCCATTCAAAATCACACATTCACATCTTGAGTTTGCCACAGTTCTTGGCTAGCATAATTATTTTTACAGACTGGGGGAAATAGGGTGTTACATTGAGGTGTGTTGTGAAAGATATCCAGAATCACTACAGGGTTGTTTCCACAGGTACCAGGGTTGGTGGATTGTATAAGTTGGATGTGACAATGAACTGTCATGTTGCATTGACATCCACAATAATGTCAACATAAGAGTTATGGCACCACAGGTATGGGCACCTAAATTACAATGATTTGATGTTGTTGCAAATAAAAACTATGGTAGAAGGTCTTCCTGTTATGAAGAATGATCATTTTCCATGTGAAGCATGTGCACTTGGTAGGCAACATAGAGAGGATTTTCCCATACATATTGAGAAAAGACAAACATATATACTTGAATTAATTCATACTGATGTATGCAGACCTATACAAACTAGGTCACTTGGTGGTGCTTCCTACTTTCTTATTTTTGCTGATGATAGATCTAGATATGCATGTGTCTATTTCATAAGGAGAAAAAATGATGTATTTGAGTACTTTAAAGAATTCAGAACTATGACTGAAAAATAGACAGGCAAGTGCATAAAAGTTGTCAAATTTGATTAGGGTGGTGAATATACATACGGTGCATTTAAAGGTTATTGTAAATTTCATGGGATCTAACAACAATTTAAACTACCTCATACACCTCAACAAAATGATGTTGCTGAGAGAATGAACATAACATTGGTGGAGTGTGCTCGCAGTATGCTTCAAAGTAAAAACATTTATAATGGTTTTTGGGTAGAAGCCATTAATAATGCAGTTTATTTAAAGAATTGAAGTCCAACTAAGAAATTAGATTTCCAAACTCCTTTTGAGATTTTTTATGGTTGTAAACCTGATGTCATTCATTTAACTGTATTTGGATCCACTTCCCTTGCACATATTCTAAAGGATGGGAGAATAAAACTTGATGCAAAGTCAATCAAGTGTGTTTTTATTGGGTTTTGTACTCATCAAAAAGTGTACAAATTGTTTGATCCCAATTCACATAAATTGTTTGCAAGTAGAGATGTAATGTTTCATGAGAATGAAGATAGAGTTGATACAATGAAAGATGCATATGCTTGGCATAATGATAGTGATGCCCATGTCAAAATAGATGCAATGGTTAAAAATATTCTTTCATTCTCATGAATCTTTAGGTTTTGAATACGATTAATACCAGATATATTTCAATGTTGTGACATTAAGTGCGCAAGTCCACCAGTTCTAGCTCTGGGGTGCCACACACTTCTGCTCCTGCCCCATTTGCTTCATATCACGCTCCTCTATATAATGTCGATGCTTCCATTATAGACTGGGTACTCAGGTAATGCGTATTTTTCATTCTCTTGGTTCTAAATATGATACATATTTCAGAGGCTTAGTGAGTTGAGCGACACAAAGATGGCATAATGTGCAATAATATTAATTAATATGTATTTATAAAAGTTAAGTCTGTTATATGTTAATTCCAAACTTATTCAATTAATAATAATATAGACTTGAAATTAAATCAATCAAGCCTTTGGCACTTTCTAGGGCGGAGATTTAGATTTGAATTCAGAATTGGCAAAATAGACATCAATTGCAGTATTGATTTATCAACTTATTGCAAAATAATTTT
>JZKD02S1672966.1:28942-43024 GCA_000966675.3 Picea glauca | reverse complement strand
TGTATTGATACTTGATCAATGTATTAATATTTTAGTAATCTATTTTTTAATGCATTTAATGTATTAATTTAATATTATATTATTACCTTATCAATGAATTAATTAATTAATGCATTACATTATTAATCTATAAATCATTTAATATCTTACATTACACACTACACTAATATAATCTAAAAATGTTTATTATATATTATATTAATATTACATTGTACATCAATCATCAATGTATTATAAATTAATGTATTAATGTATAATATTAATTTATAATATATTAATGTATTATACTTTAATATATTAATGTATTATACAATATTAATGTAATACATTACACATTAATGTAATGTATTATTAAATACATTAATACATTACATTATCAATGTATCGATGAATTAATATGTTACATTAATATTTTAATACATTTAACCATCAATTAATACTTTAATTTATACATTTTTTTATATATTAAATTAATATTTATATATTAAATTAATGTAATATTAAATTATTATATTAATTAACTGTATTAATATATTAATGGTCGTTTCCAAGGCATGGGGTCTATTGGAGTATATCAACTACTTTTGTAAAGTGATTGTTGCTAGTAATAATAATAATAATATAATTTTAAGATCACTACCAAGCCAAACACCAAATTGGTGTATGAGACCCCTTGTTTATGGGACAAGAGACCTCCCTTGTGGATTTGAACCTATAATCTTTTAAGAAGAAACACTTATTATATAACTATGAAATAATAAAATATAAACATTGAATTAAATTAATTAATTTTCCATACACTTACTCCATTAACATAGATAGTAAACACACTTTCCACATCAAATGATAAGATAAGATAGTAAACACACTTTCCACATAAAATTAAGTGGTATTCAAAATGAACAGTTAGATAAAGGCTTATTCTTCATTGTAGTCTAACTATTCTATTTTTTCCATTCTCCTTTACTCAAAATTTCACAAGAAATTATTGGATCTATAAATTTAGTGCTAATTTAATATAATAAAAAAGTGTTGGTTATTTTATTTTTGAGTTTTTTTTGTCAGAATCTCAATAATGTAAGTTTGGACAAAATCTCTATTTTTTTGTTGTTTAAATTGTATTTCTGAATGCATAAATGGATTCAGAGTGCTGAAAAATTACTGGGAAACTTGGAATATACAAACTTAACCACTCAAATCTTCTAATTCAACTATTTTATAAAGTTTTTTTAATATCTTACATAACATACAATAAAAGTAAATCTAAATTTAGAACTGATTACTTTACATAAAGTGTTTTAACAATGATATACTTCATAAACCAAAAAAATTATAAATAAAATTATAAATATTTTTATACTAATAAAATATTTACATAATACATAATTTTCATCCTATTAAAAATCCCAGATTTCTTAAAATTTCTCTAAGCAAAATTTCCCGATTATTCCAGATATATGCCACTTCTACAAATCCAACTAAATCATGTGCCACCACAATGTTAACTATACAGAAGGAAGTAAGTTCGAGAGAAATATGGATACAGTCATGAATAGGCTTATTACAGACACGTCCCAAACAGGGTTTAACACTTCTGAGTATGGCCAAAGTCCTGACCAAATATATGGCCTCCTACAATGTCGGGGAGATCTAACAGTCGATCAGTGCTACAATTGTTCACAACAAGTCTTCAAACAAATTACTCATAATTGTAGGTGTTGTCGGTGGTTTGCTTCTAGTATTATTGGTATGCGTGTTAACAACTGGGAGGAGATTGAAGTCTGTCATATTTCAAAATCCATTCGAAGGTAATGCATATTTCTGATCATATGCACCTCGAGCGCAAAGCTAACGGTGCTTATGATTAGACCCAGATTTAGATAGGAATGTGTTGGTGCCCATATTGAATACACTTTTAGATTTTGTACAGAATTGCATACAAAGCGTATAGACATAGAGTCCTTATGCACATAGAATGAATCTCTTTTATTTGGTTGTCAAATTACAATACAATAGATTTATTGTTGAATATGCCAACTAATTTATTTCTTGGTAGATATCAGCAGATTTAGTGGAGCTTATTTTGTAGTACTCTGTTCAACCAGATCTACCAATTTGGTATCAACGCATAAGTTTAGAAAATAGTTATGTAACTATTATAAATATGTTCATTATTGATGTAAGCTAGTAGAGACATAAAAGGGAATTGAGGAAATGGTGAAAGGTATGTGAGTGAGTTAGTGTAATCTCTATGATTTGAATAATAAGACAACTGATACCTTTGCTTGGTGGACGTAGCCCAATGTTTGGGTGAAGCACGTAAATCTGTGCCTTTTATATTCTGTGTGATTATGTTTTCTGCATTTGCAATTTCAACAAGTGATATCAGCGAGGAGAGGGTGTCGAACGCAACAAATTATCGGAAGAGTCATAAGAGTGAAACCTATGTACAGTGCGTCGATCTCCACATGCATGCAGGTCCCTCCTCTCAAAGGGTGCGACGTCTTACTAGCCACACTTCTCGCACTGTCGAAATCCTCAAATCGCTGCAGTCCAAGTATATCGGGAGGTGCATCAAAATCCTCAAATCGCCAATGCAAGTATATCGGGAGACACCGAAATCATCAAATCACCGCAGTCCAAGTGTATCGAGACGTGCGGCGACTCCTCTTCAACATTCGCACGGTGTTCTTTTCTTTTGAAAAATTACAAAGTATGAAAGGTATGGTGAAATTTGGGTTTTTTCAAAAAACAAAAATGAATTTGTTTTTTTTAAAGCGTGAACACGTCAACGTGGGTGAATGAAGTAAAAGGTTTTTATGGAGTAAAAGGATTAAGTAAAGGTATAAGGTAAAAAGTGTTTTTTAATTATCTCAAAGTGAATAATTGTTAAAAAAGGTGACCTTTGTTATTTTTTATTTTAAATAAAAGGAAAGGTTAGTAAAATGATTTTTTTATTAAATCTTTTATTAAACCTTGTAAAGTTTAAACCATTAATCTTCCACATTATTTTTTCAAAGGGCCTTGGTTATCATAAGTAGTGGTGTTTTTTGGAATGTTTTTTCTAATGGAAAAGACGTAGAGTGCTAAGTTTGAAATTGAGAAGTTCAATGGCAAGAACAATTTTGAGATATGGAAGGTTAAGATGCACGATCTGCTCGTGCAACAAGGCATGGTGAAGGTGCTTTTGGGAAAAGCAAAGAAACCCGCGACTATAACAGATGATGACTGGGATGAGATGGATGCGAGAGCACCGAGTGCCATACTCCTGTGTTTGACCGACGATCTTATGTTCAATATTGTCTCGAAGAAGACAACAGTCAGTTTGTGGACGAAGCTCGAAATCCTTGACGAACAGGATCTTTCTAAAAAGACAATTGTATAGTTTGCACATGAAGGAAGGTACGAAGCTAGCTGATCATTTAAATACTTTTAATAATATTTTAGTCCAGTTGGATAGCACAGGAGTGAAATTCGAATATGAAGATAAGGCAATTACATTATTGTGTTCTTTGCCCACATCATGGGATCATTTTGTTACCTCTATTAGTTTTATTTCAAAAAAAACTATTGAGTTTGATGATATTGTTGGAGCTTTACTGTCTGAGGAAACAAGGAAAAAATCTAATTCAGAAACCTCTACATCTGAGACGATGGTGATCAGAGGCAGACCTAAAGAAAGAGGACACGGTCAGAGGGATTTCTCTGGGTCAAAGTTGAAGGGAAAAAATAGCAAGCTTAAGTGTTGGTTTTGTGGCAAATCTGGACACCTGAAGAAGGACTCTTGGAAGTGACAACAAGCCTCTAAAGAAGACCCTCCAAAAGAGACGAAGGAAGAAAATTAAACCGAAAAAGGTTCAGCAATAGGTTCAGGTATGACTGATGAAGTTTTATCAATTAGTATTGGTTCATGTCATGATCAAGAGTGGTTATTAGATTCCGGTGCTTCAAATCACATGTGTCTTGATAGACACTAGTTTATTACTTATTAGTCTATAGATGATGGAATAGTTTACATGGGAAATGATATCTCCTGTAAAGTTGTGGGAATTGGTAGCATTCGAATTAAGATGTTTGATGGAACTATTAAAATATTAACTGATGTAAGACATGTACCTGAGCTTAGGAAGAACCTAATATCTTTGGGAGTCTTAGACACGGGAGGTTACAAGAGTATTGTTCAAGGTGGAGTTATGAAGGTCTACAAATGATCAAGAAATCTAAGCTTAGCAATTACACACTATAACCTCAATTTAATCAAGACCTTTTTCTGACGGTGCACGTGAATATGATAACAACAAAGTCTTGAATAATTAAGAGCAATAGCAGATAACACAAAGTAAGCAAACCATCAACCAATTGTAAACAAGAAGTTGATAACGGAGTTCGGCAATCTCGCCTATGTCTTCGGGCCTTTGTCTTTAGTGAGGGAGGATTTCTCTATTCAATATCCAATGCTTTACAATCTGCATTAAAATTACATCATATAGGGCTTTGACTGACTAGATATATTCTTCTCTGTCTCAGAAACTTGATGCAACATACGGCACTGAAAACGGAGTAGTATAACTCCCAGAAACTGCCTCCAAAGCTCAGCTACTCTGCACTACTCAAGACTACTTGACCTTGGCAAGTTCTTCCTCGACTTGCTTCAAGATTATTTGTCGATTCTTGCTTGTTTCAAACTTCACAATGTCTTAGTTTATATATTCATGAGGTAGAGGGATCAAATCCCAACATCCCACTTTTCGTGGCACTTAATTTGACCCAATATCCACCAAGATATGGCCAAATAACCAAAACCGGTTAATAAAATCAATAAAAAATCATGAAGATAAGGTCAAAACTCACTTTATGCCAAATAATAGGGATAAGCCCCCCAAGATGAGCACGTGCCCCTATTTATGGTCATATGGTTGATCTTCTCGAATTCAAAGGCTAATTCATAGCCATAACTCCTGTGCATATGGTAAGGGATCCAAACTATAGCCCATGGCCCCCACGCCCACATACTTAACAACACTTTACATATAACTTTGTGGACTTTTTATAACAAGTCACATAGTAGTGAAATGGAATACAACTTATTCCCAATTCGTAGCCTACCTTGGAGGTCACAAGTTCAAAACTCGTGGGGACCATAATTTTTATAACATAGAACCAAACGAGCCAACCACCTGGTGCCACATGGCAACCCAAGTCTGGGCCACGTGGCACCTCCTTATTTGTTGGAATGATGCCACTTGTCAACTTGTGATTCACCCATGTGTCTTCTCCATACCTTCCCTGTCAACAATTGGCCACGTAATCACACCTGCCACTTCATCACCGTACCTGCCACATGTCATGTTGTACGGACTGCCACGTGTCATGTTCGTACACTGCCACATGTCCAATTTTTATTGGTCCAAATAAGCCCTTAAAAACACTAAAAATGTTTACCACATGTCACATATTGGTGCTTCCATGTCTCCTGTTGACGTCATCTGTCACCTGTCCTGCTGACGTTAGCAGTATGGATTGTTGACTTTGACTTTGACTTTTTGCCAATTTGACCTGAACTTCAGATCGCGATATCAGGAGAATACGACATCCGTTTGAGCCCATTCAAGTTGTGTTGGGTTCGTATCAACGAGGCCTATGCCCACATCCGTTTTGATGTTATTCTGAGAATATTTATTTTTAGGCCTTTTTGAGCCCCATCAAGCTCCTAGATCTGAATCTGGATCACGCCTTCCCACTAAAGACCTTTTCGTCCCCAAAAGGTTTATTAAATCAATCGAATACATCCTTACATCAATCGACTAATGAAAAACAACCTAGAATTAACATTAACTAGACTCAATAAGTGATTCCATAAATCAAATAACTTTTATTACATCAATGACAATGACACTGACGCAATTTACATATAGGGCATAAAATCTGCCCAGTTCCAGTCAGAAGACCCATCTCCTTCCAACGAAGTGCCACGATCGTTCCTCTGCTTCTTTGAAGCATCCGCCGCGGTCATTCCTCTGCTTCTCTGCAACATCTTTTTGCTCCTCGGCAATGTCCTTTTGTTCCTTCGCAACATCCGTCTTTTGCTTGGGCCCTTCATGCTTTGTTGAGCATCGTAACTCTGGATGCAGCCTCCAACAACTATATTCACAATGTCTGCTCTTCTGACAATGTGAGAAAGTGTTTCTTTCTCGAATAATCTTGATGGAATCGCGCTCTGACTAAGTCGAATCCCCCTTGGATTTATTTGACTCCTACCTTGGTTGCACTGACTTTTCTCGCAGATACTCTTTGACCTGTAGTGTCGCATCATCGCGTTTTGGCGTACTCCTTGTCACCATCATCTTTCTTCCATATACTTTTTGTTTCCAACAGTCTGCAACACAATGGTTATTGCTGCTACAAAACATGCATGGAATCATTTTCTTGATAAGGTTCATGACTCTAACATGCTCATCAGTAAAGGTGGGCGAAGGTGATTTATGCCTTTCAACCTGTTTACCTTTCTTCTGTGACTCACTGTTTGCGTCACTGCTGGCTCGAGCTACCTGTTTGCCTTGGTGAGTCCGAAACTATTTCGGTGTCAATTATGCATGCCTCTCCCAACAGTGGTCAACATCGTGTCCGAAATTTTGACAGTGTGTGCAACGAATCACTGGACTTTCATCCTTAGAATATTCTCCTGCATATCCCAATTCTTCCTGGAGTGGATGCTCATGCACTTCAATCGGCTCAGCTCTACCTTGGCCATATTTTCCAAGGCCTTGTCCCTTCCCATATCCGAACTTCGATAGAATTCTCATACCGACTCCTTTGGTGTGTTTCTCAAATGATGCTATCTCTGGATGGTCAGACTCCACTTCCTTATCAACTACAGGCGAGGCTGGAGTGTAATCAGTACTTTCTGCTAGTGAAGAGAACATGTCAATGGCCTCTCCTATCGATTTCTCCTCAACCAGAGTAACAGGAGTATATGAATGCTCCTCATTGGATTTCTTCCGGAATGGGTGAGTTCCATCATCCCTGACAGGGCTCGGGATTCTTGCTGAAGGAATTTCTCCAACTGGCCTTTCTTCCGTTGCCAACATCAACATTTGAATTCTTTCCTTGTCTTCCTTGCGAATCTGCACCAATCTTCACAATTCAACATTCTCTCGCTGAATGGTCTGGTTGATATCCTCGAGCTCTTGAAGTCTGGATCTCTTCAATATTTTTCCCATATTCACAGTTCCTGCAAATGTCAGCCTGCTCTGATACCACTTGATACGAAAATCGAAGCTTAGCAATTACACACTATAACCTCAATTTAATCAAGACCTTTTTCTGACGGTGCATGTGAATATGATAATAACAAATACTTTAATAATTAAGAGCAATATAAGATAACATAAAGTAAGCAAACTATCAACCAATTGTACACAATAAGTTGATAATAGAGTTCGAAAATCTCGCCTATGTCTCCAGGCCTTTGTCTTCAGTGAAGGAGGCTTTCTCTATTCAATATTCAATGCTTTATAATATGCATTAAAATTACAACATATAGGGCTCTGAATGACTAGATATATTCTACTCTGTCTCATAAACCTAATGCAATATACGGCACTGAAAACGGAGTAGTAGAACTCCTGGAAACTGCCTCCAAAGCTTAGCTACTCTGCACTGCTCAAGACTACTTGACCTTGGCAAGTTCTTCCTCGACTTGCTTCAAGCTTCTTTGCTACTTATTTCTTGTTTCAAAACTCACAATGGCTTAGTTTATATAGCCATGAGGTAGAATGATCAAATCCCAACATCCCATTTTTCGTGGCACTTAATTTGGCCCAATATCCACCAAGATATGGCCAAATAACCAAAATTGGTTAATAAAATCAATAAAAATTCATAAAGATAGGGTCAAAACCCACTTTATGCCAAATAATAGGGATAAGCCCCCCAAGATGAGCACGCGCCCCTATTTATGGTCATATGGTTGAGCTTCTCAGATTCAAAGGCTAAGTCATAGCCATAACTCCTGTGCATATGGTAAGGGATCCGAACTATAGCCTGTGGCCCCCGCACCCACATACTTAACAACACTTTACATATAACTTTGTGGACTTGTTATAACAAGTCACATAGTAGTTCAATGGCATACAACTTATTCCCAAGTCATAGCCTACCTTGGAGGTCATGAGTTCAAAACTTGTGGAGACCATAATTTTTATAACATACAACCAAACGAGCCAACCACTTGGTGCCATGTGGCAGCCCAAGTCTGGGCCATGTGGCACCTCCTTATTCGTTGGATTGATGCCACTTGTCAACTAGTGATTCACCCATGTGCCTGCTCCATTCCTTCCCTGTCAGCAATTGACCACGTAAGCACACCTACCACATCATCACCGTACCTTCCACGTGTCATGTTGTACGGACTACCACGTGTCATGTTTGTACACTGCCATGTGTCCAATTTTTATTGGTCCAAATCAGCCATTAAAAATGCCAAAAATGACTCCCATGTGGCACATCCTGGTGCTTCCACATGTCCTGCTGATGTCATCTGCCACCTGTCCTACTAACGTCAGTAGTATGGACTGTTGACTTTGACTTTGACTTTTTGCCAGTTTGACCTGAACTTCAGATCATGATATCAGGAGCATATGAGGTTCGTTTGAGTTCGTTCAAGTTTTGTTGGGTTCATATCGATGAGGCCTACGCACGTGTCTGTTTTGATGTCATTCTGAGAACATTGATTTTTAGGCCTTTTTGAGCCCCATCAAGCTCCTAGATCTGAATCTGGATCAACAAAAGAATCCTACTAGTTATGAAAGCTAAGAAGGTTGGTAACCTGTTTTTGCTAGAAGGAAGAACTGAGTCAGATCATGCGACAACAGTATCTCAGAAAGACAATGATTTTGTTCGACTGTGGCATCAACGGTTGGGCCATATGAGCGAACAAGGATTGAAGGTATTATCTGATCGCAAGTTACTTCCTAGTCTAAAGTCTTTAAAGTTAGATTTTTGCAAGCATTGTATTTATGGAAAAAATAATAGGCAGAAATTTAAAACCGGAAGACACGCCAGTAAGGGAATCCTTGACTATATTCATTCTGATGTTTGGGGACCATCCCCTACTATTTCATATGGAGGATCTTCATACTTTGTTACTTTTATAGATGATTTCTCTAGGAATGTGTGGATCTATATGATGAAAATTAAGGCTAATGTATTTACAGTTTTCAAGCAGTTTAGAGCTTTAGTGGAAAAGAGCACTGGTAGATCCATTAAATGTTTAAGAACTGATAATGGTGGTGAATTTACGTCAATGGAATTTGAAAACTATTGCAAGGAGTTTGGGATTGATAGGCATAAAACCACTGCCTATACTCCTTAGCAAAATGGAGTTGTTGAACGCATGAACATGACTCTTCTAGAGAGATCATGGAGTATACTTAGTAACACCAATATGCAGCAGGAACTATGGGCAGAAGAAATAACTATAGCTTGAATCTGGTGAATCAATCACCATCAACAACAATAGAGTGCAAGATTCCTGAAGAGGTATGGAAAGGTCACCCTTGTAATTATTCTAATCTTAAATTTTTTGGTTGTGAAGCCTATGCTCCAATTCCGAAACATTGGCGTTCTAAATTAGATCCAAAATAAAAAAGGCTTATCTTTGTTGGATATGGTGATGGTATTAAGGGGTACAAGTTGTGGGATCCTATTGCCCACAAGATCACCATTAACATAGATGTCATATTTGATGAATCATCTCTCATCAAATCATATGTAGATTTTCAAATGAAATAGGAATAGGTACCTAAGTATCAACAGATTCAGTTTGAAACCAGTTCAAATATAGGTGAAAGTGAACATGAACAAGTTTCTGAAGATGTTCATGAAGAGGTTTCTGCAGAGGAAAACATGTATGATGATGAGATTCAACAGATTATGGATGAACCACAAACTTCCTTAAGGAGGTCTACGCGGGTCAGAAATCCTCCAAGAAGGTATGCTGATTTTGTTTCGTCGGTTTCTTTAAGTACTAATGATGATGAACCTTCGTGCTATCTGGAAACTGTGAAGGGTTCTAACAATGATAAATGGAAAGAAGCGATGAAGGATGAAATGAAGGAATTAGAGAGGAATGCAACATGGGACCTGGTAGAACTTCCAAGAGACAGAAAAACTGTAGGTGTTGATGATAAAGTGGAAAGGTACAAAGCAAGGTTGGTTGCGAAAGGGTATTCTCAGAAAGAAGGTATTGACTTTCATGAGATTTTTTCACTAGTTGTTAAGTCTGTTTCAATTTGAATTATGTTAGCATTATTTGTGTCACTTGATTTGGAGTTGGAGCAGCTAGATGTTAAGACTTTTTTCTTACATGGATATTTGGATGAGGAAATTTACATGGAACAACCGGAAGGGTTCGTTCAGAATCGCAGCAAGAAAATTGTTTGCAGGCTCAAGAATTCATTGTATGGTTTGAGGCAATCGCCCAAACAATGGTACAATAAATTTGACTCTTTCATGGTGAGTCAGAATTATACAAGGAGTGAGTATGATCATTGTGTCTACTTTAAGAAAATGAATAATGGCATATTCATTATCTTAGTATTGTATGTTGACGATATGATTTTAGCAAGCAAAATAATAACTGAGATCAACAGGTTAAAGGCTCAGATGGCTAGGACGTTTGATATGAAAGATTTAGGAGAAGCAAGGTAGATTTTGGGCATTGAGATATTCATAGACAGGAGGAATGGTAAGCTTTGGTTGTCACAATAGAAGTATGTTGAGAAGATACTTTTGAGGTTTGGTATGAACGATGTGAAACCAATTTCAGTCCCTTTGGCTTCCCATTTTAAGCTTTCTTCAAGTTTATGTCCTAGTACAAAAGAATAAAATGAATATATGTCTCGAATACCATATGTTAATCCAGTAGGAAGTCTAATGTATGTGATGGTTAGTACAAGTCCAGACATTTCACATGTAGTTGGGGTTGTCAGCAGGTATATGGAAAATCTAGGTAAAGAGCACTAGGCAACAGTGAAATGGGTGCTTCGGTATCTGAGAGACACAAGTGATTACTGTATCACCTATAACAATGGTTGTGAATTAGTCTATGGATGTGTTGATTCTGATTTTGCAGATGATCTGGAAAAGAGAAGGTCCACTTTAGGGTATGTCTTTACTCTTGCAGGTGGAGCAATTAGTTCGATGTCAAAGCTACAGAACATTGTTGATTTATCCACTACAGAAGTAGAATATGTAGTTGCTTCACATGCTTGCAAAGAGGCAGTTTGGTTGAAAGGTTTGTTTGGTGAGTTTGGAAGGGTGCAGGACAAAGTAAAGTTACTTTGTGATAGTCAAAGTGCTTTCACTTGGCTAAGAATCCAGCCTACCATAGTAAAACAAAATATCTACCTATCAAGTACCATTTTGTAAGACAGGTCATCGATGAAAGTGGAGTCTCTCTTGAGAAAGTGCATACATCAGAGAACTACACATACATGTTCACAAAACTAGTATTGTTAGATAAGCTACGATGGTGCTTGGATTCTCTTGGCTTGCAGAAAAGGTGATGAACAAAAGGAAGGAGCAAGGTATCAGGTTAATTGTTGTCAAGGTGGAGATTGTTGAATATGCCAATGAATTTCCTAGATTCGGTAGATATGAACAGATTTAGTGGAGCCTATTTTGTAGTAGTCTATTCAACCAAATCTACCAATTTGGTATGAACACACAAGTTTAGAAAATATTTATGTAACTAATCTAATTATGTTCATTATTGATGTAAGCTCATAGAGGCATAAAGGGAATTGAGGAAATGGTGAAAGGTGTGTGAGTGAGCTACTGTAATCTCCATGATTTGAATAATAACACAAATGATACCTCTGCTTGGTGGACGTAGCCCAATGTTTGGGTGAACCACGTAAACATTTGTGCTTTTATGTTCTGTGTGATTGTGTTTTCCGCATTTGCAATTTCAACATTTATTTTCTATGTTAGAATATCGTGAAATTTTATTTTTTGAACATGATTTTCACATATATTCTCTACAAGAAATATACAAAATGATTGCAAGAGCCAGACACATTCAATTTTGCCCCTATGTTTTTTTTATGTAGCTGTGTATTTTCGTTGTATAGGTTACGAACAAGTCGAGGAAGACACAGTAATCGGTCACGATCCACAAATTGCGTTTACCATGGAAGCATTGATAGCTGCTATGGAAAATTTTCATGATAATAATAAGCTTGGAGAAGGTGGATTTGGCGTTGTATATAAGGTAACAGTGACTAAGAAAGATTCTACTAGTTTATAAAATCGTAAATTATAGTACTCAGTGGGCTGTTCTCACCGCACCCTTGACAATATTTTCATATAGATATCTGAATCTTTCATGGAACTACTGAAGATGGTAAAGAAATAATTGTGAAGAAGCTGTCCTAAAAATCTACAAGGAAAGAAAGAATTTCTAAATGAAGTTCAACTTGGGGCCAAAATTCAACATCGAAATATCGTGAACCTACTAGGTTGTTGCGCAGAGGGAGTACTTACTAAATAAGAGCCTCAATCAAATCCTATTTAGTGAGTTACTTCCATTTTATTTCCTATTCTGTGAGTTACTTCCATTTTATTTTGTATGGTGAAAAAGTATCAATGTTTCGATATATTTAGTTCGGTCATGATAATTAGTTAATGTACTACATCCATGGGTACAGATCCAAACAAACGCAACCAACTTGATTAGCAAAAACACTACAACATCATAGTGGGAGTAGCCCGTGGGCTTCTCTATCTGCACGAGGATTCTCAAGTGCGCATTATTCATCGGGATATTATAGCAAGCAATATTTTTTTGGATGAAAATCTAAATCCTAAGATAGCATATTTTGGCTTGGAAAGACTCTTTCTTGAAGATGAGAGTCACGTCAGCACAAGAGTTGCTGGAACTTAGTGAGATTTCAACCAATCATCACTCTCACACACTGTCAAAAGTTATGAACAATTAGGGATGCATATGTTTTACTCTATGTTGTTGATTCAAGAGGATTGACAGTAATTTACTTTATGACAATTTTTCTTTTGAAACTGTATTCTTATATCTTAGAAGGTAATTTTTCTTTTGGGGATTTACCTTCTTGGTAAATCCCCAAAAGAAAAATTACCTTCTAAGATATAAGAATACAGTTTCCTTTGCCAATAGTGTTCTTCTCCTGGAACTTATTACAGGGAGAAAGAACAGTGATTATAATCTATCACTTGAAATGCAACTGCTTTTAAGATGGGTGAGACACTTTGACATTGTTCTCATTTGATTTTCAACTGAGCATATCTACAATATCTAGGTCATGTTATTTATTTAATCTATAAACAATTCAGCGGAGTATGAGCTTAAATTTTTTCACTGCTCATCATATTTTGATATGAATTTCTTACCTATTGATTGACTTTTGTACTCTTCATCACGATAAAATTAAATTAAGGCCGATCTAAGGAAGAATATTAAATATCAAAATAACGATCGGTTGTGATTACGCAGGCGTGGAGATTATACAAACTGGGAAATATTGTGCATATAATTGATCCAACAATAATTGAAACGTGCTATGAGGAGAAAGCGTTGAGATGCATTCATGTTGGTATTTTGTGTACACAAGATGACTCATCCAATCGTCCATCATTGTATTCAGTCACTTTGATGCTTTCATCTCATTCTGTGACATTACCGAGTTCTGGGAAACCTCCTTTTGTGAGTTCTATTTTTTCCCAAAATAGCAAGTCCACCAGTTTTGGCTCTGCGGTGCCACACACTTTTGCTCCTGCTCCTACACCATTTGCTTCATATCACGCTCCTCTATCTAATGCCAATGCTTCCATTACAGACTTGTTACCTAGGTAATGTGTATTTTGCATTCTCTTGGTTCTAAATATGATACATATTTCAATGTTGTGACTTAGTGAGCTGAGCGGCACATAGATGGCATAATGTGCAATAATATTAATTGATATGTATTTATAAAAGTTAAGTGTGTTATATGTTAATTCCAGACTTATACAATTAATAATAATGCATACTTGAAATCAAATCAA
>JZKD02S1672966.1:0-24241 GCA_000966675.3 Picea glauca | reverse complement strand
TATAGTTGATGATGTTGGTACATATTGATGAGTCATAGTTGATGAGTAGTTGACACATGATTGGTACATACTTGGTACATGGTTGGATGCACTTTTTTATGTTACAGGTTGATTATAGGTTGTTTGGTACAGGTTGGTGCATGGTTGATGTACTTGTTTATGGTACAGGTTGATTTATAGGTTGAGGTACAGGTTGATGCATAGTTGATGCATGGTTCAGGTTTATTGGTATATGTTTACAACGGTATATCTCACAGTGATAGTGTGACAATGGTTCCATCATTCTACTTCTACTTCAGGGGGGTTAGATGAGGCAAGGACAGGTGGTTGTAGCCACCTTCCAGTTGTAGCCGGAGAACATAGGGGGTTGTAGCCTCCTTCTGGTTGTAGCCAGAGAATTGGGGAGTTGGAGATTCCCTCAGGTTGTAGTCTGAGAAACTAGGGGGTTGGAGCCTCCTTCCAGTTGCAACTGGAAAAAAAGGAAGTTGGTGCTTCCAATGAATGTAATTCTTCAAGATATATAAGAAAAATTATTTCATGGTTTTCTCCCGCTTTGGGTTTCCACGTAAAACATTGGTCTATTGTGTATGTGTATGATTTTTCATTTGTTCATTGGTCATTATTGGATGATAATTCTACATTGATATAAAACTTGTATTACTTGGTTAAAAAGGATTACAATTGCTCTATTACTGATTCACCCCCCCTCTCAGTAATCCAACACTCTCTCCTATGGTTAAAGTATGATATTATACATATATAGAGGCACATTATGCCACAATTGCAATAGATTTTATGTACAGATCGTGTCCCCTATTTCTCGTGAACAAATTGGTGAATTTGGACATTTGATGTAAGGTAGTTATAACCATCAGTTCGCTCGTTCACTAATCAAGGAACTTAAAGTGATCTTGATACTATTTGTATGAAACAGAGTGCATACAAATAGTATCCTCCATATCATGAAAATTGATCTCATTACCAAAGAGAGGTTTCATCACCATCTTGTGCACAAGGAATTTGACTGTACATTCGACCAACGGATTGTGCCTCATGAAGCGGGCCTAAGTGTGATATTTTGAGCATCATACGATATTTGATTAGTCCTCTTCAATACCTAGGTGGTCTATCTCCAACAGGAATCTCAGAAGTATGGCAATGAATTCCACCAGCTACCAGAATGCATTGTTGGTACCATAATGAACTGGTGGTACTAGAAGTGAACTATGGTACCAAAAATGAGCTAAGCAAAACATCATTAACAAATATGTTCTATATAATCAATCTAATTCATCGAAGACATAGGAAATCAACAAGAACATACAATATTTACCTTTTATAGCTTGTCAAGGGTGTTTGGATTTAAAAACACATGAAAACATGGAAAGAAGGTAATAACCTGGTACATAGGTGAGGTAAAGGTGCTAAAAAAGGATAAATAATAAGTACAAAATGTGTCAAAACCATGAGCGAACATACCCCGGGGCTTATTTTTCACCAGGTTCAAGGACACTGCAGTGATAGATAGTCAGAGACCTTGCTGAGATGAGATGTAGCTCCCCCAGGGATGGGTACAACACCTAGATCCTGGATGTTGGCCCTATTTTGGTGTTGATTTCATCTACTAGGGCTTCGCGCAATTAGGGTTTGGTGGATACCTGGATTATTGATGTTAGATGGCATGAATTTCAGTGAGGAGAGACATCACTTCCTCCCACCTTGCTCCGTATTAGTTCCATGTGGCCTTTGGAGGCCTCCCTCCTTGCTTAAGGAGGCTTGATGTCTCACACATGTGGCTCATTTATGATGTTTTACATTTATTACATTGTGTAAAGGTTAAATGAGGGGTCGACCCCACTTAAATCAAACAAATGTTATGTTATGTGGATAAAGGTGTAGCACTAGCCTCATATAAGAAGGGTAATACTCACTTTCAGTTTATGATCATCTTTTCCTAACCATTTGGAGTACTTTTGAAAGTTTTGGCCCCTTTGGGGTTATTAGTATTTCTCTCTCATGCACTATGCTTCGAATGGATCTCTTGTGGATGGTTTGTTGATTTTGGATGGATATTTCTGCAATTATGGTTAAATGGTCATAGTTCTTGAATGAAGTACGTAATTTTCTACAATTTTATGATATGTTGTTGATGAAAATGGTGAAATTTCTATCTTTTTACAAGGATTCTTGTTTATTGAAACCCTAAGAGAGGAGCATAAGTGATTCTTCTTCTCACATGGTCTTGTTTGTCCAAAATTTGTAAATTTCCCTTGCTAGGGTTAGGACCCTAAAGCCCTAAAGTGCTATAACTTTAGGAATTCATCCCTAGAAAATTGATCTTTGAACTAGTTGAAGCTACAAGAAGGAAGACATGATATGTAGGGCCCAAAAGTGCTTGCACCGTAAACGACCTTGTCCTCAAAATCTAAATACTAAGGCCCAAATGTGCTTGCACCTTAGGACTTAGAATCTACCTCTTGGTTTCAATTAGATCAACCTTCAAGCTTAGATGCATTGGAGACTCCATAACCCTGGAATGTTAAAGACACTAATCTAGAAATGACTCTTGTGGTGAAATTGATTGATAAAACCTCTTTTCCAATTCTGTTAAGTGTTCTACTAACTATACTAACTCTAACCCTAGAACAGTCACAATATTATTTGTTGTTGTTATAAAAAAATTGTACAACCATCTAAAACTACATTTATTTGTTGCATACAATCATCTAAAGGTGGCCTAACTTGTTCAAAAATCTCTCCTAGCAATTGGATAATATTGTGCTTGATGAATGGTTACTTTTCATGTTAAATTTCTACATTTCTTAGCACTATTTATTGTTGTTGTTACAAATTACGCATTGTTTTTATAAGATTGTTTTACTGCTGCAATTTGCAAAAACCATATAAATATAACTTGTCTAGTGTGTCGAAGAGGTCAATGTTGCATACCTTGCTTGGAAGTTGTTATATATATGTTGCAAAGTGTTCTTGTTTCAGGAAGGTACAACAAACCACATTACAACCTCTCTCTCTTTCCTAGACCTAGACGAACTAACCGATGATCAAGATAGGGGGTAATAGGATTGAATACTAAACTTTCTATTTGATCCCTTGATGTTACCAAGGAATCCTCCCATGTGGTGGACCTTTTCCATCACTAAAACGAGGGAAGATCCTACTAAGGTGACAATGGTATATTTTTCCATATTTATGCAAGATATGAGGATCTTGTGGTGGGATTTGCACAAGTACAATTCCTGTGATAACATGACCTGAAAAATCATGGAAAAAATGCCAAGAAAATAGAGAACCATTGAGTTATAGGAGGAGGTGGGAGACCACAAATATTCACCTGGATTAGAAAGCCTCACTCATTTCTTTAGATTTCTCTTTGGGTGACTTAGAGTGAGGTCTAATAGGGGTTCTTCTTAATATTATATTCCCTAAATTAAAAAAAATATATAAACAGAGTAATAAGTAACCTCATTTCCACAAACAACAATAATTCTTACAAAGCTATTGCTTCCAACAATATCATGCTAGATTTTGCAATGAAAACTTATTTGAGACTGGTTGTGCCAAATCTGAGACAAATGTTAATTAAGAAGAATTAAGAATTAAGAATTTATATCACCAGACTGTAATGTTCAATTTATATTTGAGTGAAAATATAACACAACAAAGTGCATGCATTCATGTTCAAATATTTCAATGTTCACTACAAGGAGAACACCTTCTTGTAGAGGTTTTTATGGAGTTTTTGGTGTAACAAAATTTGTCAAAATTTTCAAAAAAACCTCCGCTACAACCTCCTCTATTGGTTGCAGAGGTTTTAGAAAATGTTCTATATAAATTATGCACAATGGTTCCCCCTTTTTCATCATATGCAGAGCATCGATGCTCTTATAAATACTGTGAATCGGTTCTATGTGCTTATGTTATGATGCATCGGTGCGGTTTTGTATTTGTACACCCTGATGTGATATGGTTACATATAGAACCGATGCGATTTAGGATTAGTATGTGCCAGTGTAGTTAAGTTATAGTTAGTGTTACACATCATAATTTCACACTTGAGTTTCACATCCTAAGTGTCAGAAGTGTCGCAAAGTAACGTATGCACCCCGTTAAGTGTCACATGCACTATTGCAAGTGTCGTATGCACCTTATCTAGTGTCGCATTTGATTTAATAAGTGTCGCAACCCCTTTATACCATAAAAAAAATTGTCACAATCCCTAAGTCATGTTGGAAGAAGAAGCCCCATCATTTGATAGACGAAACATACCTTTTCCTTGGCAATTTTGACCATTTTTTATCATTTTAGAAGAATGGTTCTCCCCTACCCATACTGGGGGGCACCAACACTCCTATAGCCTTGTTAAGGGGGAACCATGGAAATTTTTCTATCACTGGGGGGGGGGCAGTCTTGTTAGAGAGAAATGGGGGATTCTCCATCTTTTCCTAAAGGCCAACTCTTGATGGATGAGGTTTGTTGTGTTCAAATCCTACCCTATGGGCTCTATCCTAGGATCTAATCCAAACTTAAGGAGCCATATCCTCAACCATATCCTTCATTTTCTCATGGTGGTTGCACCTCTCAAAGCCTATATATTGAAGGTGTTTCCAAGGTGAAAGGGGGAATAATTCAGGTATCAAACTTTTGATTCTAAGCGAAGCATCAACATTTTGATGTCAAGATTCATGCAAGGGTTGGACAAGGAGAGCTTGGAGAAGTGACTACATCTTCAATCATGCTTTGTAAGTGCCTTCTTTGTCTTTCCAATTAATATCAACTTGGCCTATTCCCTTCAAGTTCATGTGTTCTACATTTACTTGTCTATTGTCATTTCAGTAAGTTTGTAGATAGATTTTATTTTTCTAATCATCTAGAGTAGGAAGAATATTTCCTTTGCTAGTATTTGCAGGACTTCAGTTGTGTTGAGGATCTTGGAGACCAAGCATCGGGATTGGAACAATGAGGATGAACATCGCAATAAGGTGCCCTACATTCTTCTTATCTCTTGCTTGATTGATTGAGTTAGATCTATAGGGAAATTAGTAATCACTTGTTCTCTTATGTCTTTGGACCAAAGATAGGAGTCTTGGTCCAAAGGGTAGCTTAGCTTGTCTATAGGGTAAGATTTCTCACAATAGAAAAATGGGGCCCTTTTTCATATTGATCTCTCGACATTGGATTTCATCACCAACTAGAGCGTTCACTGTGAAAAGGTTTGTTCGTTTGGTTTTATTCTTATATTTTTAGCATGTGTTGTTTGTTTTCCCTAGTAAAACTTTAGGTTGAGTCTGTGTCTATGACGTCAGTTTGTGGAACTACCAATTAAGGGACCCCTTTTTCTGGGATACTGTTTGTTTCTCCTTCTATGGGACACATTGGTCCTCCTTACATCACTACTTTGACTCTTCCTGAACTCACTATTGGGTTACAGGTCTAGTTGTTTTCCACTCCAATGAATGTAAATGATCCTAGTGCTTCATCTGTAAGTACTCCACCACACGACTATCAACCTCAGGTCGATCCTCTGCCTTCTTCTCCTGTAGGGTCTTCTTCCCATTCTTCCTCTTCGCTTAGTGAAAGATCTGTAGCTAGTAACTAGATGGATAGGAAGAAGAATAAAAGGAATATTAAGAAGAAGAAAAATAATCTAGGGGAAAAACTTCCAACCACTACAGGACATATTGGAAGAAATCAACCAACTATTGTTCATCATGTTGGGAGTGTTGATAATGTCGAAAACTCTACCAAGACAATCACAAGCCCAAATTCCCTTATAGGTTTTGTAAGGGTGGCCACCTTCTTAAGGATTTCCCTAGTATTCCAAAGGTTATAGAAGTGTGGTCTGAGGGTTCTCAACCTGCGTTGTCAGTTGTTGCAGGTCATGCTGGTGAAAAACCATCAACTAGTGATAATTAGGTTGGAAGTAAGAAGGGTAAAGTCAAATTTACTTGATTTATATATAAGGAGATGCACCACAATTACCTTTTCCCTCATATGGATGAGGCTTCACATATGTTGGAAAATATTTCTGATGTCCAGCAACAACTTCCATCTCCAAACCCACCATTGGTTGATGAACTGGTCAATATGGCTCCATCATCAGTCAATCTGGTTGATTAGGTAATTCATTCAGTTCCATCATCAGTTGATACAGTTGATCAAGTGATTAACTCGATTTCACCTTCGATCGATCCCACTCTCCACTTGGAGAGTGAATTTAAGGTAGTCGATCCAATACCACCCTTGGTCGTTCCCACTCCTCTTAGGAAGAGTGAGGATGTTGCTGAGGTCTTTCTTGTTTCTAAGGATTCTTCTAAAAAAGGGGGCACTACACTTGTTCCAATGGAACCCCCTCCTAGTAATGAGACCATTCTTTTATGATCCAGGAGGATCTCGGTGGCCACCCACCTTTTCTAATTGGCTCAAAACAGTTTTTTGGAAACTTACTATTTTTAGCAGTTTTTCGGTCCCCAAACTTCCAGGCAATAATAATAATCATTATGATTCATCATAATCTCAATATATAGCCTTCTCAGATGCGTTACAAGATGAATTATATAGAAAATATGACCTTAGACCAAGAACCAATGTAAATACAACCAAAACAAATAATCAAGGTCAACCAAAAAAAACATAAAATAAAGACATAGGGAAAGAAATCATAGCTCCCAAGAAAAAATATGATCCACATGTTACAAAGAAAGAAGATGCAGAACCAAAAGAGACAAAAAAAATAAGCAATTCTTTTAATATGGAACATGAACTTAACAAAATCAGGTTCTGTTGACGGGCGAAATTGACCGCTCGCCAACTGGAGGAGTGAATCCGGTTTGGGGTTGTCTAATTAACCCAAGCCATTTGGATTAATCCACTCCGACAGGTTTAGTGGCTCCGTTGGCCAATCTAAGTCCTAAAGAAAGTGAAAAATAACTAAAGGGAAAACAATGATCTAATAAGTGACAATCGCTAATAAATATACATACATCTAATATATATCTGTAATTTAACTAATTAGTACTTATAAAATAACATCTACTTATCAGATGCATAATATATACAAATAATTCTATTTCTAATATATATATAATATGTACAAAATACGAATTTTAATCTAAATCTGTGAAAATCGAATGTAAATTGATTTTTTAAACAATAGTAAAGCTATTTTTTTATTTGTTTTCTTATAATGTTTATATAAAAGAAATTGAATATCAAACTGTCTAATTAAATAAAAGAAATAACAGATTATAAAAAGCATTTTAACTACAGGGAACTTCTATATCTATTATACTAATGAAATTAAATAACAGGCTGACCTGTTATCGCATCCAATATCTGTTCAATGTGTAGCATCCAGTCTCCTTGTCTGGCGAGGTAAACCTGCAACAGATCCTGCAATTACCACTAATAAATGTGAAGCAGCAATGATGGAATTCAAATGATAGAACATTTAAGAGATACGATCACAACAATCTCATAATTTTACAAGCAGCCACATTAAGAAAAATCTTGTTGTGAGAGCTTGCATATAAACGTTCAATCAAAGATAAAGATAAATCTCTTAATTCAAGTTTGAACGAATGATTACTGTGTGTTAAATCTGGAACATGAAACATGGATAATATATAAAAATTTATCCTATCAACTTGTAGTAAACCATGACAGTGAAATCAATCATAATATATTTACAAATTGAAATAAACATGACTTGAATGAAAACACAATACGGAAAAGCTAAAGCTGTGACGAGTATTATATTCCATTCAAGTCTGTAAATGAAAAATCCATAGTATTTCCCCAGGCTGAGATGATGCCATGTTTACAAAATAACATGCTTATATAGGTTCCAAGAAACAAAAATGTTTCCTGTTGATAATATCAAATCTGTTCCAAAAATATGGGGGATGCAACCACCCTGATTTCACTGAATAAAAATACCAACAGCCTAATCTATTTACTAAAAACACAAAGATGATATGGCTGGGAGATGTCAACATTGCCTCATATCTCCTTGGAAATCATAGGTTCTTGAAAACAAATGAAAATGGAAAATTTTAGATATGTTTTCAATTGTCAAATCAAGCAATTCGAATTTTTCTAACTGGCTACAAAATCTTACGATTCTGTAGCTAGTTATAATTAAAACTACAATCATATTTTATTCAACAAACAAAACAAACTAATCTTTATAAGAAAGGTAATCTATTCAAACAAATCGTATATCCTAATTTGAGAGTGACAAAATCATGCTAAACTTCAAAAAGATCATACCTCAAATCATGGAATTAAAACATATCAAGCAATCTTGGAGTTTACGATTGTTGTTGCTGCCTCTACATTCTTAAAAATGACAGATCTTGTAGTTTTTAGGCATTTCTCCTTTGCTTGAGTTATGGATTGGAGTCTACTATTCTCGTTGGTCAATAAATCCACTTGGTCTTTTAAAGATTTAAGCCGGGACTGTAGCAAAGGCACATCTGTATAATACATGTCGATCCAGGATCGACATTCATCACAATGTGGTTGTAGGGATTGTGCATTGGCACTGACAGCATTAAGGGTTGGAGAATCGTCCACGCGAAAGGTAGGTTTATCACAGAGTCGAATGCCCAAGAAATCTAGGTTATCCTTTAGACATGGAGGTAGGTTGTTTACATAGTCAGAGGGTCTATCAGGGTAAAATCCGTATGACATTGGGTCCTCTTCGGCCAAGAATTTCTCAATTTCTGAATCCGAGTCTTCACTCACCTCAATTGTGTTGATTGTGTCTGCACAGGGTTTTAATTTATTTCGAGCACATCGTGAAATCAAACGACCAGCCCTTTTATTCTTGAAATTAACATCGACGTTTCCCTTTAGCTTCTTCCCTGTGGGTTTTTTAATAGTTTTAGTGCAACTCTTTGGGTGCGAACCTAGTTGATTGTCCAGTTGAGTAACATCAGGGTAGGTCGAGGGTTCATTATTAAGGGCAAGATCACAGGGCAGGAGCGGTGGAGGAGAGGCAGTAGGTTTCACAAGGGTTTCTATGATAACCGGCTTATCAACCTGTCCCAACTCACTATTGCCAAAGCCATTTCATAAAATAAATGCATCCCAAAAATCATTTTGTAAATGAAACTTATGCACAAGGATAATTTTAATTAAACCATGATGGAATAAACTCGAATCAGACCTCTTCTTATTAAACCGTTTTCCCATCTTGTAGAGACTTCTAAGCAGGAAGTAGGGTATATTCAACGGGAAGCCAATGAAACTCATAAGCAATCGCAGATGATACAGGAAAACTAACCCAAATCTTCCTTCACACGTAATGAATTGTTTCACAATAGCAAGTAGATCATGCCACCTATGTTTTAAGGATGAGACTGGCATACCTCGATCGCAACTAGTAATTTTTCGTGAGGTGAACATCAAAGTCCAGGGGACCTTTTCAACTTTTGCATTCTTGAACCATTTTTGCTCAACAGCTGGTAAACTCGTGGCTCGGCTTAAGAACTCCTCAGTTACCTCTAGTTGCACGTCACCTATCTTTGCTCTGCAGCCATCGAAAGTCAATGCAAACTCTTGGGCAACTCTCAGATTGAAACCCTTAAACTTTTCGATGAACGAATGTCAACCATTCCTTTCTAAATCGTCCCTAGCGTTATCATATAATAGCAAGGTTTGGATTCCATTGGGCTCGATCCTTACCACTGGAGCCATGGCTAACAGAAGGGAATCAACACAGAACTCACAGGTAGGGTTTGACAAAAAGCCACAGAGCCATAGCCCCGAGCCTCAACAAAACAATGCTATGACAGTTCAAACGGTAGGCAGAGACGTTAATCACCATGTGTGGGAACAAAATCATGAAGCCCGAGATCACGCATAAGAGTAATGGCATGTTGTACTCCGTATGCCACCTTGGCATTGGGTACGTACTAGGATCAGAACACTTTAAAACAAAAATATATGCATTCATAGTTTGATTACAAAGGTAAGTGCATCAAATAAAAATTGAATAATTCAAGGTTTCATAAATCAAAACTCCATCAATATCAATCGAATATTAATGAATGGAGGTCTTTTACTTATGCAACCAAAGCATGTTTGGAAACAAGGGGTTATAAACAAGGAGAACAATCATGTTTATAGGAAAAATATGACAACTCAATAATAAACCACATGAACAGTCTTCCTTTAATTACAAATCAAAACAAAATGTCAATTCCAGCCGTGAGTTTTCATGCTTACAGTCATGAAAACAAAAATCGAAAAGAAGATATATAAAAAGCGACAAGTGACAAGTGTCGTTTAGTGAGAATGCTCATGACGGGTAATGAAAATTTAGAGACCCTGTGTAGGCATCTTACAAACAATAGAAATTATATTATTTCTGCCAACAGGTTCCCAATCCCTTTGTTAGAAATTGAAAAAAAATATATCTTACATAAAACAACTAATGAAAATGATTGAATGTTCTGTTGCAACAACTTAACCAAATACATTAAATTTGCAAGATGAAAAGCCTATTGTAATGTTTGGTCCTCACATTGAGGAAAGAGGAGAAGTAGTAGCCCCATTCTATATCTCTTTAACAATTCATGAACATCTTTTACACAATTGCATGCTAGATTCAAGAGCTTCTCATAATCTAATGTCAAAGATAGTTATGTAGAATTTAGGATTAAAAATCACAAGACCATATCATGACTTGTATTCCTTTGATGCAAGAAACTTTAGATGTTTAGGGATGATTAAAGATATGGTATTTGAGTTATCCCAAATACCTAAAAAAGTGTTTTGATGGATATAGTTGTGGCAGATGTGCCTGTCAACCATGGAATTCTCTTATCTAGATATTGGGAAAGTAAACTAGGTGGCTTGCTGCAAATGGACATGACTTATGCCACAATCCCAGTTTTTGATGGAGAGGCTAGGAGACTCTATAGGGAAACCAAACTTGCTTACACTATTAGTGATCATAATCACCCTAATAATGATCATGTCTACTCCAAAGATCAAGATTTGGGTTGTTTTATCTCATCTGTAAATGATGAAGAAGAAAATTGTACATAAAATGTAAATATTTATTTAATTGAAAATAATCCTGAAGAGAGAATGTGGAAAATTTATTTCAATGGAGCTTCCTCTTGGGAAGGTGATGGAGCAGGTATTCTTCTCGTCTCACCTTCTGGAAAAAAATTCCAATTTTCTTTTAGATTACAGTTTAAGACCGATTCCACAAATAATGTATGTGAATATGAAGCTTTAGTGAAGTTGCTAGAAAAATGAAAATTAAAAAATCTTATTGTCTATTGGGATGCATAATTAATTGTTAAGCAAATGAGGAAATATTACCAAGATAAACATCCTAGGATGAGATCCTATAGAAATTGTGCTTGGGACTTAATTGAGAATTTCTTTCTAACTTTTAATATTCATGCAATTCCTAGACAAGAAAATAAACAAGCTGAAAAAAAATTCCTAGACTCAAACTTTTATGTTTCAAATTATGTTATTTATCTTTCTCCGTGTTATCTCCATGCTCTTAATTTATTATTAAATGTATCTACTTCCATGAATGTGATGATTTAGTACAACAACTATGATCATAAAGCTACAAAGGTATAATTAAAGGTCTCAGATTTCTTCAAATATACTATGAGTATAAAAGAAGACCCATGCTTGTATTTTATTATTCCTTTTGAATTAAAAACAAGTGTTCCTTTTGATTCAAACTATATTATGTTTTTAAGATACATGATCAAACATCATTCCTTCCTCCTGAAAGTTAAGTAATATTTATCAGAATATACACTACTTTAAATTTTCAATTTTATTTTTGCAAATTATTCTCTCATTTTCTAAAGTTTTAATTGTCTAAAACATAGTGTTTTTGCTTCTCATATTAAATATTTAAATAAATACTAAATATATTGACCTAGATTAGAAACAAATACACTATGTTTTAGGAGAGATATTCTTAAAAACAAATCAATCAATCCAATGGATTCCTTGGCATAGTTCCCTAGCCATAAAAATATCAAGGGTTGCAACATAGCTTACATTAAATAATGGAATTAACACTCTATCTTGGGATGCAACCACATATGAATTTACATTAGAAGGTCTACTCTTCAGAAGAGTAGACATTCTAATGTAACTTCAAATGTTGAGGAAGGGAAGGAGGTTGGAAAGTTAGATGGGTGCATTACTACGATGGCGGAGCTTGACCAGCGGTACTCAAAAAATATCATTTTCGGTGAGCGATGTGTGAATCCGGCGAAGCATCGCAGGTGTAGTTTCCATGAATCGACGAATCATTACGGCTGTAGTTTCCATCGATTAATTAATTTATTTATTTTTACACGGTTTCCTTGATTCTGAGCAGTCCGTATGCGCGTAGAATCTTCAAATCCAACCGAAACTTAAAAACATGGTCTATACGTCTAGTGATGAAGCATATGGTATCTGTGCAGAAACTTAGTAAGATCTCAAAATAATCTCTCTCACACACTGTCAAAAGCTATTAAAAATTAGGGATACATATGGTTTAGTCTATGTTGTTGATTCAACTTTCAAGAGGATTGACAGTATTGTAAATTTACTTTATGACAATTTTGCTTTTGGGGATTTACCTTCTTGGTTATGTTTTAATTTTCTAAGATACAGGAATACAGTTTCCTTTGCAAATAGATTTCACATTACCACTACTCAATGTCTAAAATTTCCATAATCTTCGACCTTGTAATTTGGATATGCAGATAGCAGACTTTGGCTTGGCAAGACTCTTTCCTGAAGATGAGAGTCACGTCAGCACAAGAGTTGCTGGAACTTAGTAAGATCTCAAAATAATCTCTCACACATTGTCAAAAGCTATTAACAATTAGGGATGCATATGGTTTAGTCTATGCTGTTGATTCAACTTTCAAGAGGATTGACAGTATTGTAAATTTACTTTATGACAATTTTGCTTTTGGGGATTTACCTTCTTGGTTATGTTTTAATTTTCTAAGATACAGGAATACAGTTTCCTTTGCAAATAGATTTCACATTACCACTACTCAATGTCTAAAATTTCCATAATCTTCGACCTTGTAATTTGGATATGCAGATAGCAGACTTTGGCTTGGCAAGACTCTTTCCTGAAGATGAGAGTCACGTCAGCACAAGAGTTGCTGGAACTTAGTAAGATCTCAAAATAATCTCTCACACATTGTCAAAAGCTATTAACAATTAGGGATGCATATGGTTTAGTCTATGCTGTTGATTCAACTTTCAAGAGGATTGACAGTATTGTAAATTTACTTTATGACAATTTTGCTTTTGGGGATTTACCTTCTTGGTTATGTTTTAATTTTCTAAGATACAGGAATACAGTTTCCTTTGCAAATAGCTTTCACATTACCACTACTCAATGTCTAAAATTTCCATAATATTCGACCTTATTATCAATACATGTTTAGATTTTAGTTTATAGTCCTGAATAAATATTTTACGGGAAGTTGGATTTACATATTGATTTTTTCCCGATGGAAGTTAACCCACTGGGAACCCACCCCAATACTTCCCCACATAGTGGATGATATGGGGGTGGAAAGCAGTAGCCCGAGGGACTCGTAGCTAGGCTAGAACTCATGACCTCTCCCCAACCTGGGAGACGTGCAGATTTACATATTGATTGTGCAATTAGGAATTTTTAATTTAATTAATTTAGATATTATTAAAAAATGACATTGTTTATATATTAAATTTTAAATAAATTTGATATTTTTTGCATTTAAAACCCTTTCATAATAAATCAATATATTGATATTGTCAATAACTTTCATTGCATTATGTAAATTGTAAAAAATATTTTTGAGCTTTTAATTATATATATATGAAATAGAAAATTAACGTTTTTTTGTGTACAGTTTCATTTAGTTTGTGTTAGTTTCTATTTTGGTATTAAAGCTTGACTTGAGAGGCTTTGAGGAAGAGATGTTCCCGAAGAAGAGTACACAACAATTGTGAGAGTGAAAGAAGTTACTCTGGAGTCATACACTTATTTGTTAATGTGAGGCGTTGTGTGCCATCTATAGGATCCACGTTGTCTATGCATTCAATGTGTTGAACAATATGTTTGTAACATCATTGTGAAATTGTTGTGCACATAAATTTGTTAAATTTAACAAATTCCTATCTAAATGAAGAAAATAATTTAGATGGGTTGAATTATATAAATTAGAGGTTTAAGATGCACACTTTGTTGGAAGGATACAATGCATGTGCAATTGTGAGTGGAATTGAAGCTAATCTTGAATTGAAGTTTCAATTCAAGATTGGGAGAAAAGAGAAACCAAGACAAAGGTTCTCTTGAGAATGTCTATGAAATACATTATCAAATTTTATGATATAAGGGAATGAAAGAAATCAAGTGAGACATGGAAGGAATTAAAACTTTTGTATGAAACAATAAATATAAATAGAGTGATAGTTTTGAAGAGAAAACTCTTTTCAATTAAAATGGAAGAAAATGAAAACATCATTGAGTATGTATCTACATAGGTTCTCTCTCATATGGTTACAGTATGATTTTATACATACATAGAGGCACATTCTTCCACAATTACAATAGATTTGATGTACAGATCGCATTCCCTGTTTCTCATGAATAGAATGGCGAATTTAGACATTTGACAAGGTAGTTGTAACCATCAATTCACTCATTTTCTAATCAAAGGAACTTAGAGTGATATTCATACTATTTGTATGACACGGAGTGCATACAAATAGTATCCTCTATATCATGAAAATTGATCTCATTTCCAAAGAGGGGTTTCCTTACCAACTTGCGCACAAGGAAGTTGAGTGTACATTCGACCAAAGGATTGTGCCTCATGAAGCAGGCATACATGTTATCTCTTGAGCATAATACGATGTTTGATTAGTCCTCTTCAAAACCTAGGTGGCCGATATCCAACAGGAAGCTCAAAAGTATGCCAATGAATGTTGCCAGGTACCAGAATGCATTGTTGGTACAAGAATGAACTAGCAGTACCATAAGTGAACTATGGTACCGGAAATGAGCTGAGCAAAACATCATTAGCAAATATTTTCTAAATATCCAATCTAATTCATCAAAGACATAGGAAATCAACAAGAACATGCAATATTTACCTTTTGTTAAGGGTGTTTGGATTTAAGAACACATGAAAACATGGCAATAAGGTAATAAATTGGTACATAGTGAGGTAAAGGTGGTAAAAAAGGATAACTAATAAGTAAAAAATGTGTCAAAACCATGAGCCAACATACCCCATGTCTTATTTTTCACCAGGATCAGGGACATTGCAACAACAGGCAGTTAGAGACCTTGCAGAGATGAGATGCAACTCACCCAGGTCTAGATGCAACACCGGGATCCTAGATGTTGGCCCTATTTTGGTGATGATGTCATATTTTAAGGCTTGACGTAGTTAGGGTTTGCTTGATACCTAGATCATTGATGATAGATGGCATGATTTTCGGTGAGGAGAGACATCACTTCCTCCCACCTTGCTCCGGATTGGTGCCACGTGGCCTTTGGAGGCCCCCCTCATTTCCTAAGGAGGCTTGATGTCTCACATGTGTGGCTCATTTATGATGTTTTACATTTATTACATTGTGTAAAGGTTAAATGATGGGTCAACCCCACTTAAATCGAGCAAATGTTATGTTATGTGGACAAAAGTGTAGCACTAACCTCATATAAGAAGGTTAGTACTCACTTTCATTTTATGATCATCTTTTCCTCACCATTTGGAGGAGTACTTCTGAAAGTTTTTGCCCCTTTGGGGTTATTTATTTCTCTCTCACGCACTATTCTTGGAATGGATCTCTTGAGGATGGACGTTTGTTTATTTTGGATGGATATTTACGCAATTAGGGTTAAATTCTCATAGTTATTGAATGAAGTATGTAATTCTATGATATGTTGCTGATGCAAATAGTGAAATTTCTATCTTGTTGCAAGGATTCTTGTTTATTGAAGCCCTAATAGAGGAACATAAGTTCTTCTTCCTCTCACAAGGTCTTGTTTATCCAAAATTTGGGAATTTCCCTTACTAGGGTTAGAACCCTAAATCCCTAAAGTGTTATCACTTTAGTATTTTAGCCCTAGACAATTGATCTTTGACCTAGTTGAAGCTAAAATAAGGGAGAAATGATATCTAGGGCCCAAAAGTGTTTGCCCCCTAAATGTCCTTCTCCTCAAAATATAAATCCTAAGGCCCAAATGTGCTTGCACCTTAGGATTTAGAAAATACCTCTTGGTTTCAATTAGATCAACCTTCAATCTTGGATGCATTGGAGACTCTATAGCCCTAGAATGTTAAAGACACTAATCTAGAAGTGGCTCTTGTGTTTAAAGTGATTGATAGAACCTATTTTCCAAATCTCTCGAGTGTTTTACTAACTATACTAACTCTAACCCTAGAAAAATCACAATATTATTTGTTGTTGTTATAAAAATTTGCTACAACCATCTAAAACTACATTTATTTGTTGCACACACTCATCTAAAGGTGGCCTAACTTGTTTAGAAATATCTCCTAGCAATTGGATAATATTATGCTTGATGAATGCTTACTTTTCATGTTAAATTGTTACATTTCTGAGCACTAATTATTGTTGTTGTTAAAAATTGTTCATTGTTGTTATAAGATTGTTTTACTGTTGTAATTTGCAACAACCATATAAATCTAACTTGTCTAGTGTCTAAAAGAGGTCATTGTTGTATACTTTGGCTTGGAAGTTGTTATATATATGCTACAAAGTGTTCTTGTTCTGGGAAGGTACAACAAACCACATTACAACCTCTCTCTCTTTCCTAGAACTAGACCAACTAATTGGTGATCAAGATAGGGGGCGATAGGTTTGGCTACTAAACTTGCTATTTTATCCCTTGATGTCACCAGGGAAGCCTCCCATGTGGTGGAACCTTTCCATCACTAAAACAAAGGAAGATACTACTAAGGTGACAATGGTATTTTTTCCATAGTTACACAGGATTTGGGGATCTTATGGTGGGATTTGCACAAATACAAATCGCGTTATAACAAGACCCAAAAAATTGTGGAAAATTTTCCAAGAAAATAGAGAAACGTTGAGTTAGAGGAAGAGGAGGGAGACCACGACCAATATCCACCTGGATTAGAAATCCTCACTCGTTTCTTTAGATTTCTCTTTGGGTGACTTAGAGTGAGGTCTAATAGGGGTTCTTCTAAAAAATATATTCCCTAAATGAAAACAACATATAAACAGAGTAATGAGTAACCTGGTTTCCACACACAACAATAATTCTTACAAAGCTATTGCTTCCAACAATATCATGCTAGATTTTGCAACAAAAATTGATTTGAGACCGATTGTACCAAATATAAGACAAATTATAATTAAGAAGAATTGAGAATTAAGAATTTATATGACCAGACTGTAATGTTCAATTTATCTTTGAGTGCAAGTCTACCACAAAAAGTGCATACATTCATGTTCAGATATTTCAACATTCACTACAAGGAGAATATCTTCTTGGAGAGATTTTTGCGAAGTTTTTTAGTGTAACAAAATTTGGCCAAAATTTCAAAAAAAACCTCCACTACAACCTCCTCTATTGGTTGTGGAGGTTTTAACGGATGTTTTATATAACTTAAAAAAATTTGGTAGGCGAAGTTTGTAGTGGAGTTATTTTTTTTCGATGCATTTCTTATCAAAATGAACCACTGTGATATTGAAACCCATGCACCAGTATGTTAATATAATAAAACTCACTGGTACAGTAATATAATAAAAATGCCCCAGACCTGAATATAAAAAAAAAATGCCCTGGTGCATTTATAACTAATGCACATCGGTTCCCCCTTTTTCTTCATATGTAGAGCATCGATGCTCTTATAATTACTACGTGTCGGTTCTGCATGCTTCTCTTATGATGCACCGATGCACTTTAGTATTTGTACGTCCCGGTGCGATCAGGTTACAGATACAACTGATGCGCTTTAAGATAAGTACGTTCCAATGTAGTTAAGTTATAGTTATCCCCAGTGCGCTAATTTGATTTGGAGACCTGGTGCGTTTAATATATATAGAATGTGCCCCGATGCTTCTGTAATTAGTATGTATTGATATGTTGGTAACATTGTTTTAGTATGCACCAGTGCATATAATATAGTAAAGACATTGATCTGTAAATAATAGTTAGTTCTACGATGCATATAATAGGCATAACACATTAGTACAATAAAACATTTAGCACATCAGTTAATATTTCAAACATGAACAACGTACAATTTTGAAATGATAAATATTATTGTATGTTATATCGTTTACAGAACGATATGTTTTCTCAATAGTATGTGTTGATGCATTATTATAATTAATATGTACCGGTGTGTATGACTCTTCAAAACACATTCATATATATATTATGGCTCTAGCGAGTTCAGAAGAATACAATGTGTTGATATGTATATATTTTAATTCATTACTTTTTACAAATTTTCAATTAATTATTTCAAAATCAGATATTTTTTTTATAATAATATTGTTTTATATTTATGTTATTGAAATAATGCGTTATCCAAACAACTAAACATATTTTATTTGTATCAATGTAAATCATCCACGTATTATTTATTCAGGAACACAACATTTTACAACATTCAACAATGCAATGAAACCAGAAACTCATTTTATTATATATGAATAAGAGACCCATTTCCATACAAAAATGGACAACGTACTAGTATACTACAATAATCAAATTGCAACCAATTTGTAATTTCTACATTTATTGGTAACATGTCCTCATGCAATTGAGACAATATGTCAAGTACATTAAACAAAATCCCTGATTTTCATAGACAAATATTCCAAAACATACAACTTGCAGTAATATTCAATTATATTTATTGTCATTCATAAGTTGAACTCTTGGCATTGCTCGAGTTGCACGCATGCCTCATTTCTTCATCACTTGTAGGTGATATTGTACTTTGTTTTTTTAACATAATGTTTTCTTGATGATCTACTTGTTTTTTATGTTCTTCCCCTTCATCTTCCATCTACAAACATATAAATAAATTTCAATAAGTATATCTACATTTATATATAGTAGAATATACATAATTGCGTAAATAAAAAAACATACATCAACACCAAGTCTTTCATAAAAAATACACATTATTTCTAAGCCATGCTTCATTATTTCTCTCAAAATATCCTATGAAGTCTGCATTCCATACTTTGTTTCCTGCATGTTTAATACGACATGACAAAGCACAATCGATATAATTAATATACAGTTTTCTTGTTTTTTCATTAATAATATTAAACAAGGAAAGTTAAACAACATACCTACTTACAAATTGTTCAATTAAACTTTCATTCTTCAACATATACTCACAACACATACTTAACCCATTTTTTTATCAATTCATGGGTTGGCACCTCTTTGTATGTTAGCACCTAGTAGAAAACATCTATGGACAAGTGTAAATTAATTATTTAAATATAAATATCACAAGACACATGAAATCTTAAGAAATTACTAAAACAAAAATACTCACAAAGTTTGTGTCAACCATTTTATTCCTCATCATCCTATCTTATGTGATGAATGGATTCTATTTTTATTCTATTTTAATTTTTTTTATTTTTTTCTGCAACAAAACAATTGAAAATTAGTATTTCACATGATACTTAAATTCAATGTACATAAGAGAATAAAAAAATGATCACATGCCTCTGATGCACATAGTAGTTGGGATGGATCCTCCTGTGATGAAATTATATTCATTTATTTTAACATCTTCTTCTACACATTTTTGGACATCCCTATCAACATGTCTTTGTTTTCCCCTTGTTTGTCTCTTGGAATTTTCAAAATCTCCATAGAAAAAAAGACATTTAAATTATTATTTTTAAAAAAAGAAATAACTCGATGCATATATTAAGATAATTCTCACCGGGTTCTTAACAAAATATGTATGCACCAAAGTGTCATACATCCATATATGTACAGATATAGTATAACAATGTTGTTGCGAAATTGAAAACGTTTTAGAAATTTTTATATTCAAATAGTACTTTATGAATTAAGAAAAACACGACTTCCTAAGTGCTATTTATAACGCATCGTCGAGCACTAAAGAAATTTAAGAAATGGCGATTTCCATATAAAACAATGATTTTTCCATTTTAAACTCAATGGTGCGCTTTGTAATAAATGCACCCCAGTGTGTGTTTTAGTAAAATGCTTACAGTCGAACAAGATTTTTTTTTTAATAATACTTCAAATTGAAAAGAAGAGGTATTGTTTACAAACAAATACGCTCCAATGCACTTACTGTGTAAATAGCGCATCAGTCACCGCGAAGGCGTTAAAAAAAACAAAAAAATGACATCGACATTAGGGTTTAGGATCCAATGCAATGAATGGTTTCATTGCAACATATAGGAAACAACCATATATAAATAACCAGACCCTCTAAATAAATTATGCTTAAAAAAAATTCTTCTTGTGAAATATAGAAGGAGAAAACAAAAGAACAATCAAGAAATTAGGGCTTCCAATACTGAAGGTAAGTATGAAATTGTTTTTTGTTTGTTTGGGATTGCACTGAAAAATTGTTTGAATCAAATAACAGAATGATCAAGATGATTAATATAATGAAATCATATACTTGAAATTTCTACTCTGCGGATTTCTATGTGATCTACAATAGTCCCCTTTGAATTTGCCTCTTCAAAAAAAACCCACCCACTCAAAAATCTTTGTTGATAAATCTTTGTTGCACAAATATCCTCTCTAAAATTTGGAAAACAATAAAACAATGAATAGGGTTTTCCTTTATAAACACAAAAGCTCAAATTCCCACTCATTTTTTCGATGCATTGATGATAAATGTGTGCATTATTTTTTTTTCCAGAGGTTATGTGTATCAATGTGCTATTCCATGTGTAGAACACTTGTAAGATATTCATAACACACCAGTGTGGTATGCATAACACACCGATTTATTTTCATAATAAATTTCAAGGTATTGATAGTAAGCGTGCGTTATTTTAACTTACTTTAGTCTGTGTGATAGAAAATTTGGAACACACCGGTGCGACGTGTAATTCATAATGCACCGGGGAGGCATGTAAGTAATAAATGTCAGATTATTAAGATGGGGGTGACTCGGTAATAGAGAAATATAATCCTTTTTAACCACAAAATGAAAGTGTTATATCAATGTAGCATTATCATCCAATAGTTACAGAGTAAATAAACACTGAACAAATGAACAATCATACACATAGACAATACACCAGTGTTTTTACGTGGAAACCCAAAGTGGGAGAAAACCACAAAATGATTTTTATTATATGTCTTTAAGAATTACATTCATTAGAAGAATCAACCTCCTTTGTTTTCCAGTTGCAATTGGAAGGAAGCTCCAACCCCCTAGTTTCTCAGGCTACAACCTGAAGGAAGCTCCAACTTGCCAATTCTTTGGCTACAACTAGAATGAGGCAACAACCCCCTATGTTCTCTAGCTACAACCGGAAGGTGGCTACAACCACCTATCCTTGCCCCATCCAACCGCCCTGAAATATAAGTAGAATGATGGAACCATGTCACATTATCACTGTGATATATACTGTTGTAAAACTGTACCAATCAACCTGTACCATAAACAATTTCCAACATGTACTATACATCAACCTGTACATCAACTTGTACCATAAACAAGTGCATCAACCATGCACCAAACCTGTACAAATAACATGTCACAATAACCTGGCCAAACAACCTATCACAACAACTTGTTTCATCAATCTTATCAACCAAATTATATCTATTCACAAAGATCAATCACCAAGACGACTCTCAACCATATGCACAATATCACCAATATGTGCATCAACCAAGCATAACACAACAACTCATAATCATCACCAAGATCAATATGTGTTTCTAATAATATACCAAGACAAATATGCTACATCATTCATAAACCATGTGTCAAAAATGCTACTAACAAGTGCCTCCAACCATGTACCAAGTATGTACCAATCATGCATCAACTACTCATCAACTATGAATAATCAAGATGTACCAAAATCATCAACTTTAAACCTCATGTATGTGCCAACTCATCAACTACTTGTCTCAACCATGTACCCAACATATACCTCAACCAAAAACCATCATCAATTTCATAATCTAAATCTGATTTGTAACTCTATAACAGACCTGGTGTATATGATCACATACTTGCAAACCTTTCTTAACTTTAACAACAAGAGACTAACATTTTCATCAAACTTTACTTTAGTATCACATGACTAATTTTGGATTAGTCAACAACTCTAACTTGCAATAATCATAACTATGTACCTGTAATGAATAAAGATCTGAAAATGATACACAATGTTCTTCAGTGTATTTTATGCAATTCCTCCATATTTGATTACTTGGAACCTCTCAAAAAATGAGTTATAGCAAAAATCACATACCTTGTTGAATTTTGACATATTCTAGAGATCGAACTTGTAGAGAATGCCCCAGGCAAAATATTTTTTGTGTAGATCTGAAAATGGTACGAAACATACTATAGATTATACTCTAACCAATACATTTGGTCTTACAAAATTTGGATCTGTTATGAATAATTTATGACGTTTTTACTTGAAACACATGTTTTAGACTAGTTTCAGGACTAACCAAAAACCCTATTTTCCACAGAGTGTAAATACAAAAATACAACGACCCACAATATGAATTTTTTATCACAACTACTTGGATATGTTTTCTCAATGACCTCCATATTTCGCGGTATGAATCATTCTAGAAAAAAAATTATTACGAAAATGGTGAGATGAACTGTAAATAACATACCGTAGAAAGCATCATCAAAATAATTTATCCTCCCTTGAATTTCGACCTTCTTTAATTCACCTTCCCTCTGAAATTTGCCTTAGATATCCTTTGGTTACCTTAGTCACTTGTAGATATTCAATATGTTCAAGTGTGATTTAAATGAGAGACCCTTGCCTCTTATTTATACTTGTATGTATCTTCCTCAAGGGGTTACCTTCTAACTATTTTAAGCCACTTTCCTTATTTTAGGGCTAACCCACTTCTAACCACTTGTCCACTTAGTAAGTTCTCTATTAACTTTATTATTTAAATAATTTATTTTGTATCCACTTTGAATTATAGTACACTCATCACTTCACTTTATTATTTACCTTCTAAAATCTCTTAAACCACTTTCCTTATTTTAGGGCTAACCCACTTCTAACCACTTGTCCACTTGTATCTCTATGATGGCTATGTAAGGTTCTACTCGTAACACTCTCTACTTTCCCTTAGATTACAACAATATCTTGCTTTGATACCATTTATCTGGATTATTTTTGGCACGAAATGAGAGCGGAGATATAATAAATAAATATAAAAAGATATATTAGATATCAAATAATATAACATTTTTTTATCAGAGATATAACCATAAACAAAGATATACAATAATACACAATTTCTATTAATGAGGGAAATGTACAAAACTGTAGAAATACAAAGTGAAAGACTCACTAGAATGGTGGCATCTTATCTATGAGAAGAGATATGACGACTAATCTCATTCACAAGAATATGATTTTAAAATGAAGCTCCAAAGGAATTTTTATCATAAAGAAAATCCAAAACCCTAACCTTGGAAGATGAAAAGCCAACAGTTTTGTGGACCCTGTTTTGGTTAGTTTGGTGTATCAACTTCCTAGGGGTGTAACTTTGGCATACGATCTTCGTTTGGGGTGCACAATAGCCCGTTGGAAATTTATCGACAAGGAGATTCATTTTGGGGGCTCAATGAGAGCCTTTGGATATAATTGAGGTGTTATATCATGAAAAAAAAAACTAGACCCTCAAAATGGCCCAAGAAGTTTAGGAACCGAAAAACTGCTAAAAATAGTAGGTTTCCAAAAACCGCTTTTGAGCCAGTTGGAATAGGTGGGTGGTCACAGATATCCACCTGGATCAATCCTCCTTCCTTAATAAGAAATGGTCTGTTGGAAGATTGGTTGTTGTCATTGATGTCAACCCTAGTCATCGGTTTTGGACCACAAGATTGATGAAGGTATTTGGACATGAAGGAAAATGCACATGTAGATACAACACACATGGATGGATAGTATACATCATGTTGTTTCCGGTGGTATGTGGCAC
>JZKD02S1672965.1:14176-28638 GCA_000966675.3 Picea glauca | reverse complement strand
CTTTTCTAAGATGGCAATTCTGGTTTCTTGCAAGAAGAGCATCACTGTAGAAGCCACTGCCAAGCTATTCTTTGAATGAGTCTGGGTATATTTTGGAATCCCAAAAACCATTGTCTCAGATCGGGACAGTCGATTTCTCAGCACATTCTGGTTGAGCCTCTGGTCACTGCTAGACACCAAGCTCACCAAATCCACGGCCTTCCACCCCTAAACAAATGGCCAAACCAAGGTCGTAAATTGAATGATCGTGCATATCCTATGCATGTATAATTCCAAGCACCCTCGCACATGGGATGAGAGTCTTCCCTATGTCCAACATAGCTACAACCGAGCCTTGCATAGCTCAACCGGCCACAACCCCTTTCAGGTGGGGTTGGGATTCCAACCATTGGGTCCCATAGATGTTGCACTTCCGCTTGCGGTCACCTCGACCGACTCCTCTCCTACTCCAAATGAGGCTGACAAAGCCACCCGGTTCATTGAGAGGATCCAGCACATCCGCCAACAGGTTCAGGATATCCTACAGAAGTCCAATGACAAGTACAAGTAGCGCCATGATCAACATCGAGTTCCACATAAGTTTTAGGTGGGCGACAAAGTTTGGTTGCACTTGCAGAAAGAACGCCTTACAGGACCCCATCAGAAGTTTCGCCCACTCTGTTATGGGTCATACACCATCACCAAGGCTATGGGGGATAATGATTTTGCGCTCAACATTCCTCCTTTCCTTGGCCTGCACCCAGTGTTCAACGTGGACCTCCTTTGGCCTTATTTCCCACCATTATTGGACACCTCAGATGTAGAAGAACAACTGACACCAACAGAGATCAACCCCGACTGCATACAACAGGCATCCAGTGATCAGATTGTGGACACACAGATCAAGGGCACTCGATAACAAAGGATCCAGCTTTATCGAGTCGTCAAAACAGGGCAGCTCCTGCACCAAGGCAAGTGGCTCACCCGGGGCCAAATTCAGTAGAAATTTCCTCATCTGATGGAGGAACTCAACCCAATGGAGACCATTTCTTCCTAAAGATGTAGGATTGATCCAGGTGGATATTAGTGGCCACCCACCTTTTCCAGCTAGCTCAAAACAACTTTCTAGCAATTTTGATAATTTAATATTTTTAGCAGTTTTTCAGGTCCTGAACTTTCGGAACCATTTTGAGGCCCTAAATGAAGTTTTTTGGGGTATGTTGCGGTTGCAAAATTTCATTATGAAATTTTGTGCAACTGTTGTAGTCTTCGGATAGACTTTCCAATGGGCTATCATATGCCTGAAATGGAGATCGTATGCAAAAGTTACGACCCTGGGAAGTTGATGTACTGGCTTACCCAAATGGGGCCCACATTACTTTTGGCACTTCATCTCCTAGGGTTAGGTTTTTGGATGTTTAGGGTTTTTGAAACTCCTGTTTATTGTAAAAATGCCTTGAGAGCCTCATTGTAATCATCTTATTGTGAATGAGCATAGTTGTCACATCTTTTCTCAGAGATAAGCCACCACCATTCCAACAAGCTTGTTTTCCACTACATTTTACAGTTTCAGCTTATTTCCTTATTGAATAGAAAACCAATTTTACTGTATCTCTATTATTCTGTGTTAAGCATCTGGTAATAATCTGTAGTCATTTCATTCTTCTCATAAAATCTGGATCAACTTGCAAGGAAATTCAACTTCTAGATGAGATATAAAATAAGGATAAAATCAAAATAAAGAAATATGGAAGCTGACTTCCATAAATGTCCATATACAGGAGCTAACTTCCATATAATCTCATTTACAGAAGTGGTTAGCTTCCGTATATGTACATTTATGGAAGTGGTTGACTTTTGTAAATATGCATTTATGGAAGTCGACTACTTCAAAAAATGTGCATATATGGAAACCAACTTTTGTATATGCACATTTACAAAATCTCTTCACTTCTATAAATTTATGGAAGTTGGATTTTGTATATGTGCATATACGGAAGTGCTTACTTATATGTTCATTTACATAAGGCAACTTTTGTATGCACATATATGGAAGTGCTTTTGTATATGCATATTTACATAAGGCATCCTTTGTTTATGCACATATATGGAAGTGATTTCGTATATGTGCATATAGGAAATGTGGTTTCCATAAATGTGCATATACAAAAGCCCCATATACAGAAGTTGGCTTCCATAAATGTGCATTTACATAATCACTTCTCTATATTTGTATATATGGAATCCGACTTTCATATATGCGCATATACAAAAGATGACTTCAGTAAATGCACATATACACAAACACACGTATATGGAAGAAGGATTTTGTAAATACACATATATGGAAGCACACATATATATATAAACGTGCATATATAAAATAAAAATAAGGATATATGGAAGCCAACTTCCATAAATGCACATATACGAAAACCAACTTCCGTATATGCGCATTTACGGAAGCCAGCCACTTTTATGAATATGCACTTATAGAAGCATTTCCATATATGTGTATATATGGAAGCCGACTTCGTATATGCGCATTTATGGAATTCAACTTCCGTATATGCACATTTATAGAAGTTAGCTTCCATATAAGTGCACTTTTGTAAATTCTCATTTACATAAGTTGGATTTTGTATATGCATGCTTCAGTATATTCTCATTTATAGAAGTTGGCTTATGCATATGTACGCTTTTGTATATTTGCATTTATAGAAGTAGTCGACTTCGTAAATATGCATTTTTTATATGAGCACTTCCATATATGCGCATATGTGTAATTCATTTTTTTATATGCGCATATATGTAAGACGACTTCCATAAATGCATGTATACGGAACCAAATTCCATATATGCGCATTTATGAAAGTGGTTGACTTCCATATATGTGCATTTACATAAGTGTCCAACTTTCGTATATGCACATTTATGGAATGTGATTTCGTACATGTGCATTTACAAAAGGTGGTTTCTGTATATGTGCATATATGGAAGTCGAGCACTTCCATAAATGTGCATATATGGAATCCAACTTCCATTAATGTGCATATACGAAAGCCGACCATTTTCGTAAATGTGCATATATTGAAGCGCACATATACAAAATCCAACTTCTATAAATGCAGATGTATGGAAGCCAACTTCCGTATATGCACATTTATGGAAGTTGGATTTCGTATATGTGTGTTTCTGTATATGCACATATATGGAAGTGGTCATCTTTCATAAATGCACATACACAAAATCCAACTTCTGTATATGCGCATTTACGAAAGCCGACCACTTTCATATATGCACATTTACAAAAGTGATAAGATTTTGTAAATGCACATATATGCAAGCCAACTTCCATATATGCACATTTACAGAAGTGGTAAGCTTCCATATATGCACATTTACGAAAATGATCGGCTTCCATAAATCCTCATTTATGGAAGTCAACCACTTGAAAAAATGTGCATATATGAAAGTCGATTTCCTTATATGTGCATATACATAAGTGCTTTTGTATATGAGTATTTATGAAAATCGACCACTTTCATATATGCATATATAGTGAAGCCGTTCATTTCTATAAATGTGCATATATGGAAGCCGACCACTTCCATATATGACATATAAGTGCTTCCATATATGCGCATATATGGAATACAACTTTCGTATGCGTATTTATGGAAGTCAACTTTCATAACACTTTTGTATATGTAGATATATGGAAGTTGACTTCAATATATGTGCATTTATGGAAACCAACTTCCATATATGTGCATTTACGAAATTTGGCTTTTGTATATGTGCATTTATAGAAGTTGGCTTCTATATATGCACGCTTTCGTATATGCACATTCTGTAAATGTGCATATATGGAAGTCAAGCACATTTATGGAAGTCAACCACTTTCGTGTATGGGCATATATGGAAGTCAGCTTCCATAAATGTGCATTTACAGAAGAGCTTCCATATATGTGCATATACGAAAACCGACTTTCATATATACATATTTACAGAAGAGAGCTTTTGTATATGTGCATTTACAAAATTTGGCTTCCATGTATGCATGCTTTCGTATATGCACATTTATGGAAGTTGGTTTTCGTACATGCACAATTCCATATATTCACATTTATGGAAATGGTTGGATCCTGTAAACAAATATGCCATTAGTAATATTTAGACTATGTAACATAATTTAAAAATCAAACCAATAATATTGTCTTTGCTTCACAATCTAAATATTTGAGAAGGATTTCATAATTCTTTTATTCTTTAATATGCATGCTAAAATAATTTGTGATTCATGTCAACTATCATTGCAATTACTTGTAAACAACTTTAATGTTAAATTTACCTTTAACCAAGCCTCATATGTTCAAATTTGGAAGCAATGGGATTGTTGGCATGTATGTGTTAATTTATTGGATCACTACATCATTTGGTTGGTCTTACATCATAAACCATTAAAATAAAATAAAGTTAGTGTTGGTTGTAAGACACAATGCACAAAATATTTAATTAGACAAGAATTAATTAAACTATATAAATATTTTTACAACTCTCGTTTGTCGAAAATAATTTAAAAATATGCACATATACTATCCTCAACAATATTATAAAAAAATAATTGAAAGGATAATGTTGAACATGACAAGGTTCATTTTAAGATGCAAATCCTTCAACTATAACTATAATAATACAACATTCCTATAATGAAATTAAGACTAATAATATAATTTATATTATGTAAAATAAATTAAAATCTCTAATTACAATATCTACATTGTTTAGAACATAATATTACACATGATAAAAAATGGTTTAAAACATAATATTACATTGTTTAGAACATAATATTACACATGATCAAAAATGGTTTAAAACATAATATTGCACATGAACAAAAATGTGTTTCATATTCCTTTGATCTTTTAAAGAAAATAGTTCCATTTGCTTGTTTGCAATTAAACAAACAGTGATTAATATAAAATAATCCTACATCCTATAATATGAAAAAGACATTGGTGAGTTCTTCTTCATATTGGAATCCAAAAATATAGATCAATTAGACATGTGATTTTATATAAATATAAATGATGAATCCTGCATCCTATAATATGAAAAAGACGTTGGTGAGTTGTTCTTCCTATGATATGAAAAAGACGTTGGTGAGTTGTTCTTCCTATTGGAAACAAAAATATAGATCAATTAGACATGTGATTTTATATAAATATAAATGATGAAATTTTGTATGGGAAAGTTTTAGGCCAAAATTGTTTATCAAACCCCAAGTCACGTGCAATTATATGAATATATGTGATGTTTAACATTGTGTAAAGAAGTGCATATATTCAAGTTTATGTGATAATGATATGATACTTATTAGTTTCTATTTTTCTCTCCATATATAAATTTTTTAATTTTAATTTATGTGCATTTCATTTAAATTTAAATACCTAAATAATAGGTGCATTTCATTAACTATTAATTTGGGTTTAATTTTCAAGTAGTTGTATTTTATTAATTAGTTATATAATCTTAATTTACATCAAATTACATAACATAAACATATGTGTGTTATTGAAGTTGAAGGTATATTTTGAATATTTTTATTTCGATAAATTAAAGTTGAAAAATTAATAACAACATTAGCAAATGAGAAGGAAAATATAATAAAGTAATGATAACATGTATCATAGTTAAAAATATAGTTAAATAGTGCATGTTTCTCTACATAATTCAAATAATGTTTTATAAAATTAAAATAATTGTCCCATATAGAATCATTTTAAGTTATGAAAGAATTGTTAATTTTAAGTTATGAAAGAATTGTTTTAAGTTATGAAAGAAAAATCATCTAAATGTTTTCATCTTTACGTTGTATCCAATCTCTTGGTACTCCTAAAAACCAGAAATGAAACACTGTATAATTAGTAATATTTTGACTATGTAACATAATTAAAAAAAAAACAAACCAATAATATTGTTTGTGTTTCACTATCAAAATACTTGAGAAGGAGTTAATATTTTTATTATTATTTAATAGACATGCTAAAATAATATGTGATTCATGTAGAAAGGATGTCATAACTCTTTTATTATGTAATATACATGCTAAAATAATATGTGATTCATGTAGCATTGTTTGTATAAGTAAATTGAAATAATTATTACAATTACTTTCCAACAACTTTAACGTTAAATTTACCTTTCACCAAACCTCATATGTTTAAACCTGGAATCAATGGAATTGTTGGCTTCGCTGTGCTAATTTCTTGGATCGATACATCATTTGGTTGAACTTACAACAGAATGTTGGTTGTGGAGCCTGATTATCTTCCTGATTCATAGGTCTTTGTTTTCAGTCGTGTTTATACCCCATGAAGACTTTACACCCCAGAAGAATGTACACTCCATGTGGGGGAGTGCAGAGGGGTTTACCCCCTCTGTGGGGTCTAGAGGGTCTGAGGGCAAGCGGGCCCCCGAAGGAAAAATTTCCTTGTAAATGTATATTGTAATTTCATTGTAAATCTAGATCGTTCATTATAAGGTCGCAGATCTGATGGTAGAAGTTATGTTAGGGTTTTTTTCCCTAGAAGGCAACCCTCTTTTATGAGGGAAATGTATTGCGGCTATGTATCATTGCAAATATTGTATTCTAAGTGAGGATACTGTGAGAGAAAGAAGAGGAAGTTATAGCGGGTTTGTTGTAGGTTGTATCACTTCATTTGTTGGATAATAATAAAGGAAGGACCTAGCAATTTCTATGGTGGACGTATCCCACACTGGGTGAACCACGTATATCTGTGTCTCTATTGTATTGTGTATCTTCTGTGTTTTATTTCCGCATTTGTTTTATTTTATTGCTCTGTGATCATGTTTTTCTAACACATAAACCATTAAAACAAAATAAGTTAGTGTTGGTTACAAGACACAATGCACTGAATATTTAATTGGACAAGTTTTAAATGAACTATATAAATAATTTTGTAATTCTCATTTTTCGACAATAATTTAAAAATGTGTACCTATGTTACCCTCAACAATATCATCAGAAAATAATTGAAGTTGACAATGTCATACATGACGAGGTTCATTATGAGATGTTGATCCCTCAATTGTAACAACAATCATACAACATTTCTACAATCACATTAAGGCTAATAATATAACTCATGTCATGTAAAACAAACAAAAATCTCTAATTACAATACACATTTTGTATGGAACATAATGATGCACATGATCAAAGGTTTGTTTCACATTCCTATGATCTTATGAAGAAAGTAGTTACATTTGCTTGTCCATGCTCTTCCTTGACTTTGTGTGAACCCATCCAACCCTTTAAAATTGTGGTTTATCCTTAGTTGAATGTCTCTCACAATGAATTGTATCTTTTTACTTTGTGGGCTAAAAAAACAATGTTGTCTCTTAGTCATGATTTTAGATGGAGACACAACACTAACATTTTTTTTTTGTTTAACTCTTCACTTAAAATGCAAAACAAGTTTTCAATTTCTTCTAAATGGCCCACATTTGTAGGAAAATTTCTCAACATATCCCTTACTCTTTTATTGATCAATGTACGCAAAAATTTCAATCTATCAGCCTCAAAGATCGGATTGTTCAATGTTGCATTCTTAGGATGAACATGATCTGATAAAATATGTACATGGTGGTGACATGGTGAATTTTTTTTTTGTCTTCTGGTAGCGAGCTCATTGTACCTATTTGATTTAAATCAACTAAAAATCCAGGTCTCTCAATAATTGAACTGGAAACATTTGGTAATGTATTAATGTCCAAATCATGTTCACTGGACCACATTTGAACTTTGAAGACATGATTACAAATGTTGTCATTCAATTCCCAATCACAACTACAAAAATTAAACTTGGACCCTATTTATATGAAATTAGTCTCGGTATCAAGAGTATCCTTATTTTGACTATGAACCATAAATTCATTCATGTTTTTTGGGTCGTGCATACAATATTCATCTGGTATTTGAATTGATCTATCCTTTGAGAGGGTCTCTTGTTTCTCACACTTTGTAGGCCTTATAATTCCCACTTTTTTTAAACGTTGATTATGAATATAATATTATTCAACTTTTGTCAACAACACAAATATTAACCAATCCACCCATTTGTGGCATACATTGTTTTCCTTATAGAGGTACCTATATTTTATATACTTATGGTAGGATTCAATTGCATTGTTTATGTCTTGATTGGAATGTGGATCAACTCAAAAGTGTTGACTAAAAACATGTTATTATGTAAAAACGACAATGATCCAATGTTACAAGACACTTACATATTTTATCAATGGATACCCAAGTGGTGTCAAAATATTTCATAAATTTTTACTCTTCATTAAATTCATGGAATATTGTTACAACATATTTTCATACTAACTCATCATCTTGGCATGATTGCATGATTTCCCCTAATACACGAAAAAATGTGAACTTTGTTTTCTTTGAATTTGACTTTGCTTCCAACATGTTTCGCCCATGCTCAATTGACATGCCATACTCATATTAGGATGGATGAATTGGTTAAAATCCTTTAATGGTATTACATCAGAAGAGAGTAAATTATATGAATGTAACATTGTTTTTTCATGTTTCTTTTGGAAAACAACAAATGTGAAAGCTTAATGCATGAATCTCAGTAGAAGCATCATCTGTTATAAATGCTTGTATATGCCAATTTGAGCATTATTTCATTCCCACGACAAATAAAGTTCAAAACCATTTGTAAATATCATATGTAGTATTACTTGATGAAATCATCCAAGACACTAGTACACCATCACAATGTTTTTTGAATACCATTAATGTATACAGTTGATACTAGATACAAAGCACCTAAGTATAAATATTATAGTCAACACATAAGAATTCATTTTTATTGCCATAAAGAAATGAAAAGGTCGATAATATGTACCCCATACATATTGGTATTAAATGTAGAATCCATGGACATAACATTGTTGTGCGAATGTCTCACCATCATGGAATGCATCCAACATGTTTGTATGCCTATAATAAATGGTATGTTTTGCACAATATCTTGCTTTTGGTAGAAAAAAAAAACTATCTAGAAACTGATTGTACCAATAGTCGACACTTGTTGGATCACTCTCATCCTTCATATTTTATTTCTTTATAATATTATGGTAAATGTTAGAAATATTTATCCTTGTCACTACGGTATCCCGAATTACTCTTGTGAATAAGTCACCTAATTGGTGCTCCACATCAGAGATGAATTTGTATGAAACCATCATGAAATTAAAACCATATTCAATCATCTTTTTGACACTAGCTCATATATCCAATGATAAATGTGGTGCATAATTGAATGTTTAAGGTCTACCCATTGCATTCTTCCTGTGACAGATACCACTAGATTTATCAATATGCCTACACTCAATGCATATTCAAACAAAGTCATTTGGACACACATAAAGTCGATACATGATGAAGTGACACATACAACCAACTTTAATGCTTTGGTGTGGATTGCATTTTGTTTTTGTTGATACTTGTGGATTAATGGTAATATCACCACCTGGGAGTTTACGTGTGGCCTCCAGGCCATATGCACACCAATAACTATATAAGAACAATGATAACAAATTAAGAAACATGTCCATGCATTTTTTTCACAATGAACTTGAATTAGAGATTTATAATTATATTAAACAAATAAAGACTCACATAGCATATTCTAGTTATGTGTTAATGCAGGTACATACAATCTCCTCACTTCTTTAGATTGTTTTTTATTAACAAAAAATTGAGTGCGATCATATTCATCTGATTGCTCTCCATTTATAAAATCTTCAAGTTGACTATATGGGATAATAACGACTTGATCCCTTCCAATTTGTGTCCATGTTATATCTTTAGCTGAAAATTATATCATATCTTATGGGTCTTCAGTGTCCAACTCCATAATATCTTCCTACTTTACCATTAATAAAATACCTATAAAAATTTGAAGTTTTTAGAGATCAACACATACAACATTAATTTTTTATAAATATTTGTCAGTGTTCTCTAATACTCAATGTTGCATTCTAATCTGTTTTATGTGATCCAACATTGTATAATATAAATGACATAATTTCATGTCCCCATAAGACGCCTGCCTCAATATTATGATCATGCACCTCCTAAGGGTGTGAGACATTGTGACGGTTCTCACTTGGCTACTTGGAAACACCAAGGATACTTCATCAGGACTATGCCTCTTCACCTAGAGCATTCCCATACTCCATTCTAGGCTACAGGCGAGTCACACTCCTACTCTAGTGCAACTCACTTGTATACTTAGACAATTTGTTGACAACTTAACACTTAATCATTTAAACATACACTCATGAACATGTGAAACAAAGAGAACACTTACGAAACATACAAAAGACACACTGAAATAATGTGGGTGACACAAGACATGATTAACAACCAACTAAGTCTTATTGTTGTGAAATAGTTACAATATGAGAACTACCGACTCAGTTTACAACTTGGGAAGAGTCACACAAATCGACTCACCTCACCAAGCCACTCATACATAGATTTGTCACACTAAGACTCATCCGTCGAAACAAATTTCGCAACTGTTGCAGTGTACCTCAAACATGCGCCCATCATAGACTCATCGTATCTTCTCTATCGTAAGGCTTGACACAGACCTGCAATTTTGTCTCATAGCATGGCTCACCTAGAATTTCAACAAGACTTCCCCAACTCCAAAGTTACCATGCCTGCTACTAGACTCAACCCAAAGAAGGTTGCACCAACTTTGTCCATAGAATCACCTCAAGGCAGCACAAGTCCTCCCATGTGGAGCGACTTGTCCCCTTGAGGGAGCTCACCCCTCCTTGTCCAAATCTACCATAGAACCTCAAAGTTGATCTTGTCTTCCTCACTTACCCTATGCCTTCTTGGTTGTGCACCTTGTGCTCTTATATGGACTCCAAACTTCACCTTCATGAATTTTTGCAACCTTTGGGTGTTTCATGTCCCTTCACAAACCGTCACGCCAAGAAAAATGAATCTGTCTCTTTGCGGACCTAATGCGCTCAAACAAACCCATGCGCTCGCCAACCTTTGTGTCCCTTGGGACCAACACGCCCCAACCTTGGTGTGCTCCTCATGCCAACATTCCCCAACCTCTTTGGTGTGCCCAACCTTTTGTTTTTCCTCATGATTTGGAAATCCCCTTGACCTATTCACAAGCCTAAGGCACCCACTTTCCCAACTAGTGTGATTCTTGGGTACTGAAACAACCCCAAATTTTCCCTCCTTGAGGAATTAGGTGAGGGTGCTTGCTCCCTTCTATCTGGATACCTTATAGTCTCCCCCACCTCAAGTCATCGTTGTCCTTGAAAACATCCACAAAATCTACAATCTTTGATTCTCCACCTGAACTCATTCCCCCATCGCAACTAAGTCTACTGGAAACCCCAAGTTTCATGCTAACCAGAAACCCCAAATTTCCTTGTGAAGTGAAAACTCCAAGTTTCCAACCCGCACTGCAATCATCCACAACACTATGCAACCATCCACACTACTCTCTACCCAAAGTTGTGTGCTACCAATCTATCCACTACATTGGAAAGACGTATCCTCCCCAAATCTGTCTGCAATGTCCAAGCTGCCATTTTCTTGTTAGGACGATCACACTTTGTCTTGCTGCTACTATCTCAATCGTTGCTAAACCCCATGAAAAATTTCTAAGTGTTGAACTCCCGTGAACTAACTGTTGCATCCACACTTCAACCATCTCTACCATGTCTCTGCACATTGAATCCTCCAATGACTAGGACTGATTGGGTAGTCATTCCAATCATCATGCATAGCTCATGAGAATGCACTTCCTCATGCTTGAACTTAGTCTTTTCTGTATGCATCCATGTCACTCCATCTAACTCCAAAGACTAAGAAAAGTTTCCACCCTTGCCTCATTACTACTACCATCATTGGATCTTCATCAAGGATATCCTCCACAATGTTTCACTTCAAACCTATTGGTGCGTCCATACTTCGACCTCTTCGACATGTTCTCTTGCACTAACTCTCCAAGTGTTGAACTATCACATTCATTCCTTGATAATGCACAACATTCCCAAATCTTGGTCACTTCCTTCCAAAATTCAATCAATTCACACAACAATATCAGACCAAGGAAAGATCACCCCTCACCTTACTGCACTATGAAGTCACCCCAAAAAAAATTCATCTACGAAAACTTGACTCCACTACCCACCTCATGGCATATTTACCCAATCTTCTACACACGGTCCCCATTGCATCCAAGTCAACGAAGATTCAAGGGAAATTGTCGTGCATTTGTACGTCCATCCAACTCTTCCCTTGTGACTCAAAATACAATCAAGTCCACAAGTCTAACTTCCTTGGTCGAATTCTCCCCATCTTAATATGTATCTTTGGATATGAAACATACCATCTGCACCAAGAAATGCATATCCAGACTATCGTTTACCCATTACTTCATCACCCAACCATGTTGTTGTGTCTACCTCTCTATGTCTTGGAATGGTTAGGCTTCACCCTCAACCATGTTTCTGAAGACAAGAGAACCTCCCATGCCCAAGTAATCTCATCATGTTGCAGTCTTCATGTCCACACAATCATCAAAACTAAGGCAATTCCTCAACCCAGCTCTTCCATCGAGTCACCTCTCTGCAACTCAACATCTACAATGAGTGTGGTCAACATGCCCACACTCCTCAAATGTATCAATGAACTATCCAAAGTGCTCCAAGTAGAATAATTCACCTCAAATAAATTCCATGCCTTAGACACATTTGAACCAATACTCCTGCCAACCTCAACCAATGACCTCAATGGATCTTTGAGTCATCACACAATCATATGAAAATCACTAAGGTACGCTTTGCCTCATCAAATGTCCCATACTAAAGGTGAGAAAACACCACACAAGTAACTTTGTCCGCATTCTTCCCATTCAGGTTGACTTCCAACAATTCTTGGTCGACTTCTTTTTTGACTCCATCCATCTCCTAGAACAAAACTACCTTTCACCTCTTGTAAGTATCCAAACTCTGGTGTTGTCATTGTGACTATCAAGCCATTGCATGGCCCAAAACAACCGGCTAGGGAACCAATGCACCAAGGTACCTCATCCAAGAGTTAGGAAACTCCTCAAGTCACCTCCACAACTGCATCAAAATCTTCCTAAGTCCACCATAAGACTCCTCCAAATAGGTTTCCCGAAGCTCTTTTTTATTTCATCCAATTCGATATGTCCCAAATTCTACATGACTTATTTGAATATACACCACTTGATTTGATCCCCCCTCAAGTCTATTAGTTTTCACCACGAAAACATATTACACTTGAACCACCAATTCATCCAACTTCCCTTCAAAGAACTCACCACAACACTTAGGAAATGTAAGAACTCAAAACCAAACATACCTTCCCAACGACATCCTTGGTTTCACCTATGGTTTAAGTATGTTGTCCTAGACCTTCATTGCATGAAATCCCCTCAATCACCATCTACATCTCCACAAACCTGCATCGCACCTTCACTGCAATACAAGGTTGAGTCCATCCATCCACTTCAAAAATACATATAATTCCTAAACTTCTTATGCAATCAGCCAAACTCATTTCCAATGTCTTGTCATTTTCGCAACTTGAATGTTTTTGATTCAAGGCACCATCCACACACCACTCAACTTCCAATTCATACTATTGTTAACTAACTTGTTTAACCTTGCAAAGAGCTACCTCATCTGCAGGCTGCGATTGAACCACTCGTCCAACAACCCAGCTCAACTCAACTGCTATTCTTGGTGATACACAACACAAATATGTCATGATGAAAATGTGCCCAACTAATTGCCTTATTGCGATGCTGCTCCAAGTCACCTAAATCACCCAAGTGTTTCAACTCGTCGCATGACCATATGCCTTGTCTTGAGTCTGCACAAAGGTGAGTCCACTTTGTCACAACCCATAACTACTCCACTTTGTGAGCACTTCTACAATCACCCTCTACGATCACCCCTGTGATCACTCCTAGGATCATTGTTGTGATCAACCTTTACAATCACTTCTGTAGTTAGATCCATGATAAGTTCTACGACAAGTCTTTCATTCATCTATCTTGCCCAAGTGCTTGGTTCACCCATCAATTCTATACTCAGTCTTCTCAAGGTTTGCACACATGTTTGGCACTTAATGCCATCACAAATAAAACCAACCAAGTCTGTGCCCAGAATGTCTCTACGAAAGATCAGTCCATCTTATCAGACCTCCACCAAGTCTACACCCAAACGACCTCTGCAACAAGTCCTACGATGAACTCTATGATGAGTTATGCAACCACCCACCTTTCCCAAGTTCTTCATTTCATCACAAACTCTACTCTTGGTCTATACAAGGGGTGCACCCAGATCAACATTCCATC
>JZKD02S1672964.1:1310656-1332470 GCA_000966675.3 Picea glauca | reverse complement strand
GCAATCTGTGGAAGGGGTTTTCCTTGACTTGACCTTTACCTTTAGCCCTTCATTAAGCCAGATTGCCTTAGGGACGTCTCCCTTGGACTTTCCCTCCTAAATAGAAAGAGCCCCCATCGAGGTGACAGTGGGTGGGGAAGCTCCTGTTACGCCGGTTTCAAGCCCTAATTCAAGCTCCTGAACCTCTCCTACAAACCGTGCTATAACATAGCCCAAGGAATGCTAGATAAGGTGTTGTGCCATCTACTATTTATATCACTTCAAAGTCTGCCTTAGTCCGCACTCCATCCATCTCTACTGTCACACCCTTAATCCTTCCAATTGGTATAACTCTGTGTTGGTTTGCTAGATTCAATTGGACAAGTGAAAAGCCTAGTGTTGGCTCTCCCATACATTGTCATGTCTTCTTGGGTAACGCATTTACCTCGAAGCCTAAATCCAGTATGATGTCCCCCATGTTGAAATCTCCAATGTTGTCATTTAGTATGAATTCCCTACTTGTACTTCTTCTGGTATGGAGGTGATTAACTATTTTCTACTCTAACTTCCCCTCTAATTCTATGTTACATCTTTCTAACATATTTTGCAAAACTTTAATAGATGATGGATCATTTAGTAGCTTAACACAAGATTGCATAAATGTCTTTATGGTATTTACTTGTGCTATAGGTGTTACTTCACTAGTGTGATCCATCGATAAGGGAATCTTGTACATTGGTATGTTCCGAGCATGTTGCGCGGTTGATGTAGATGAAAAATCTTGCTTGAGGAAATCCTACCTTACTTCCTTGAATATTTCTTTTTCTTTCCCCGCATCAAACTGTCCTTGTGGTTCTGTATGCTTCTTCACCCATTAGTGTTGTGTTGGGTCATGTCATACTACGTCAACTCCTATATTGGCTCTTCCATGCATAACTATGTTGATATTTCTTCCATCATCCCTTGCCTCCACAAAAATCCACTGAACATTCTAATTTTTCTTATTCCGTTTTTCTTGAATCTTCCCCAAAAGCATTGGGCATTCCTTTGTATCATGGTCTCTTGCGCGACAATACATGGATGTCGCAGGTGGAAGTGGACATTTCCTTGCATAGTGTCTTGGTTTTTGGAAGTTATGGCATACTACTATGCCTATGCCTCTTCCAAATCCTTCACTACCTCATCCTCCACCTCTTTATCCAGTTCGATCTCCTCGCAGTACATTTTAGTGAGGCACCTGATTATACTGTGCGGGGTTATACTGTGGTTGCGTGTTATTATACGAAGGTTGTGCAGTGTTATACTGCTACTGCACAGTGTTGTATGGAGGTGGTACTTGTTAAATTGAGGTGAATCTTGTCCTGCCATCATTTATTCTTACACCCTATAGGTATCTAACGTTCTCTCCCTCATCAAATCCATTGTTCTATAGTCTTTGTCATCATGACCCAATGACTTGCAAAAGTTTCAATATGAACTCTTGGGTACTGTCTGATACTTCTACATCATTGGACAATGATATGGATCATGCCCATGTGTTTTACAGATCTTGCACCATGGTCCTCCTATTGAAAAAGGTTTTGGTATCCCTATTGTCATGTACTGTGTGAAAGTTGGGCACTCATTCTTGTGGTGTCCTTATGTCCTGCATGTGTTACACCAAATAGATTTTCTTTTCTCTTTGCTCTTATTCTGGCTTTATTTGGAATGTGAGGTTCTTCAGATCCTCCTTTAGCTCCTCTATTTATGAATCTATCTTCTGGTATTGGTTCTCTTCCAGTTGTAGTGCTGCTTGTAGAGCCTCTTCCTGAGTTTGAAACTTTTGTTGCCTCAAAGGGTATTTCAAGTGTGGTAGCAGTGAATTCACAAAAAGATTTATATGATGCATATCCGTCATGGCATACTTAAATTTTCCCTTCAATTGTTTGAACCTCTGATCGATCTCCCAAACAGACTCTCCCAGTTTTTTTTTTGATCTCAATCATCTCATTCATGTACTGATGTTTTGAGCTTGGTTTCTGAAATTCATTTATCAATAGATTCTTGACATATGCAATCATCCTTTTTGTTCCTGGTGGACTATTTACAGCTAATCTCATGTAACAATCCAATGCACAGTCTCTTAGTGTGATAGCTAACTGTGTAAGTTTTGTATCCTCATCTGTGATTTGCTTTGCTTCCCAAATCTTCTTGTTGATCTTGAGTTTATACTTTAAGGCTATAAAGTATACTGTCAAGGAATATGAAAATAAAGAGGGTTTTGGTATATGGAAAGGAAATCAGTTCTTTAGGCAAAGAACCTATGGCTGGTTTCTGAGTTGTCTTTGTCTAGCTTCCAATTGTTCTTGGGCACTTATGTCTTGTTCAATGGCTGCCCATGAATGTTCAATTTCAACCTGGGTGGTGGTTGTATCGAGGATAGTATTAAACAAGGTTAAAATGATGTTAGTTTGATCAGTGAGTCTGGGTTCTATATTAGGCTGTCTTGCAATAGGAACTGTCATGAGGAAAAGAAAATTAAAATATCTGTTACTTTGTTTTTAAGGTTTGATGTTTCTATTTTTAGATTATATGAGAGAAATTCCCAAATTTGAATTAACAATATAACAATTTTAGAGGTCGTTTCCCGTTCCAAAGTTAAATTGGAAAAAACAAATGAGATGAAAGAAAACAAAAAGATATTTACCCAACATGAGGCATCAATCATGGAGGAATCTCACTTTGTAACAGAAGAAGAAAATAGACAAGAAAACTTTAATGAAGCATAAAAATACAGTAATCTGAGTAATCCACAGGTCTTGTACCTGTTAATAGCAAACATAGAGGAAAATATGCAAACAATTAGATGACCAAATAACACATAACCACAGTAGATGTTGTACTAAATTGTATCTTAAACATTCATCAAAGATATGTAAGAAATGGTGCTGAACATGAAAAGTATAGAAGAACACATAACTCAGGATTGACAAGATATGGAATCTCCGTTTTTCATTGTCATTAAAAATAAGTCTCTCTGCTACAATTGGCCAGAAAAAGCCCTGTTTAATTATTTTGAAATTATATTTATACAAAAAATCATCAACCTTAGACGGTTGGTGTTTTCCTAACTCCTAGGTGCTAACGGTTATAGAATACAAACTTGAACCGTTTCACTTGGTTACCTTTATTCCTCTGTCACCTTGACAAAATGAGCATGCATGTGTTGCTTCATTATATTTTTGAAGTATTCCCTTCACTTGGTCCGAGACACTCAACGCACCTGCTAAGAAAATGTACTAAACTTCTGCAAGGCTCTATCATATCCTTTGCTTCAAACAAATACAACTTCCTATGAATTTTCAACAACTTATCTTCAAACCTTTTATCTTCAAACTTTACTAATTGCAATTGTAAATTTGTCTTTACCAGCCATCTATTCATTAGGGTAACATCAACCTGTTGTAATTGAGAAATTTCAATTTGCGTTTCATTCAAATTTTCTTTTAGGTTTAGTTGATGTCTTGTAACATTGATTTGTCCTAGTAGTCCAGGGCAATCACCCTCTCCAATGTCTAGCAATTTTTTTATCTAATAAGTCGAAAGTTTCTTCACAATATTCCTTTATCTCTTTGGCCATTTTATTACTTTCAGATATATTGGCCTCCCATACCTTCAGCATGATATCACCTCTGATTTGTTCAGCGACAGTTAATTTAGGATTTATTGGTACCTCTTCTTTAGCTGAGAATATGACTGCCTTTTGGAAATCAACCTGGGTTGTTGTAGCCTCTTTTTCTTTGAAAGCAATGTTCTCCAATGATTTACTCACATCCTAAAAATAGTTTTGAATGATATCTACTTTGGAAAATAGGCTTTGTTGTTTTGCCTCTAGCATCTGGTGCACTTCCAGTGTCTGGGCTTGAAATTTTGTTAAATCTACCACCCGGGTTTCAGTAGAACTCAATTTATCTTGCAACTGCTTCATGAATTCCTCTTGTTGAATGACCTGTCCTTGACTGGCTTGCATATTTGTATACATCTCATCTAAACTAGACTTGAGTAGTTGAATCTCTTGTTTGTCAACAGCTCAGGCCTGTTCTAGTCCTTTGTTTATCTCATCTCTAATATTTTTCTTTGTATTCTTTATTTGACTTTGCAACTGGGCTATCATTTGATTTTTCTGTTGCAGCCTTGATTTCATATTATCCACTGAGAATAAGTTGGTCATAGAAAAACCCCCCAAAGACCCTTCTACTTCCATGGTAAAGTATTCCTCTTCTAGATTTTGTCCATCCACAAGTATTCTGTGCTTTTTAACCATTGTACCTTCTTTCATGTGCATTTATTGTTTCACTACAACCTTCCTTTTCTGATTGAAAAAGAAGTCAGAGGAGGGTATTTCTTCAATAGAGATTGGGTCAAGATCACTTACATATATATCTATAAGATGGGGAGTCCCAAAACTTGACTATAAAGGGGTCAAGGCTACAATTAGACTGCCTAAATCTGTGAATTGTATTCCTTTTTCCATTTTGGGAGTATCGACAGGAATAGTTGACGATAAAGGATGAATCATTTGATCCAAATTTAAGGGTGTCTTAGATTTAAACCTTGTTTCAGAATCTCGATGTTCTATCTGCGAAGTTTCTAATCTTTGTGAAGACACTTCAGGATTCTTTGGGTTCTCCTCTGTAGTCCCTTTATCTTGAGAATTTGATTCGAAACCTGGAGGTATTCCTTCTTGTTCTGAAGGAGGGTTTATCGATTCTCCTTGAAGTATCTTGGGAAATCCACTCCTTCTGTGATTTTGGAAAGAAAGGAAGCTGGTCTGTAGGTCAAGGGGTAACGCCTGGACTCTTTCTAATATCTCCTCATATACTCTGGCTCCTTTGAATATATCATCACAGGGGGAGTTTTCATGATCATATTTTTTCATGTTACAATGAGCTAGATGATTTCCCACGATTTGATATGGGTCATGCTTTCTGAGTTCAATATCTACCATCTTAATATCTTCTAATGCTGTGGAATCCACTTTGGAATGGCCAAAATTAAGCAATGAAAACCTCCCAATCTGTACAGGAAAAACTGGCCAGAATTTCTTCTAAGTTGCTTTTAACTCTGTACCAATGCCTCTTATTATTATCTGGTATGCCACTTCTCTGCACACCAGTCTGTTAGGGAGAAATTTAGGGAGACATGGGGGGGAATTGTACATTAGAAGACTTTGACATAAGAGAAATTATCTTCGATAAACCAACTTGCAACTGTCTTGATGTTTCCCATGGTTCGCTCCAAAATCTGAGGGGGTGGGTATCCATACAATATTTGGTGCACAGGTATCACTACATAGTGACAGATTTCATAAAAGAAATATTTTTCTTTTTCTTCCCATAGCTTAGAGTGATAGACATGGATAGGTTCAACACAAGTTGAATTCCAGTTCCAATTCATCAAAGGGAAATGGGTCATATAGCAGATAGCGTCCATGACATATGTTGACATATAAAAAGATGTTGGTTGGCCTTTTGAATTTTCCATTTGGTACTCTGAAATCTCCTTGGTTAGGTTATCTGATAAAATCTTACCCCAGTTGAAAGTGTAACCCTCGGCTACCTCGTGTATAATTGGAACCCATTCCGTGGGGAAATGGGTAGGGATTTTCCTCCCAAATAATCTACATAACATCATTGTTATATAAACCATATATTCATTTAACGATGTTGTGACATAAACACCATGGGTATCACCTCTAAATTTTGCTGGAATTCCCCACCATCCTTTGATTATATCTGGATATGTTTGGTCAAATTATATACACTCCTTTCTTTGAAATTCTTCTACGAATTCGGCATTATAAATATATTTGGAAACAGGGGATAGCTTATACATTACTTGAATATGTTCTGGCCTAAACTAGTTGACGATGACCTTTTGATGGTTCGTGATACTCTTGGTCTACACATCGGTGTTCATCAAAGCCAAGTTTATCATGTCATTGTATGGAATGAGCTTCGACCGTGTAGCTATTTTATGGAGATCGACCTCTACTATATCTCTAAGTTTATTTTTAGTCCTTTCATTTCCAAAATCGTTTGGGCAATTCCTAATCTCATTCTCGAATATTTCAAAAATTTTCATCCAGGACCTGACCTCATCTACAACATGTGGTGTGGTATCAGATATAACATCCGAATTCGGATTAGATCTTTCATCGGCGTCATCACCCTTTTTCTATGTTTTCCTAGGTGCCATGATACCTGTGATAAGAAGCGAGTAGCTGTTACAAAAAAGACGATGTAAGCTTTCTTAGATACAACTTGCTAATTTGCTGAAAGTGAGAAGGAAATTTGAATTAGAAACCTTTATTCGCCTTTAGACTACCTTAATTAGATTGTGCTTTCTACGGTCGATAAATTCATTTGCCTTAATGAGGAGAGTATGTCTGGAGATACACGTATTACACTATAAGATATTTCATTAATCTATAATAAGTGCTACCAAATATCAGTGATTCGAAACCGGGAGTTCAAATGAAATGTCTTTGCAAACTCCCGAAAAGCGAAAATGCGAAAAACCAATTTATATCGTTAACCTTTGTTTTGATGTTAAGTTAATCACACTTAAACACTTGATACTTTCGGGACTCCATGCTTTGGGGTTTTTTGGGCGAGATGAGTGACAATTTTTCAATTTCAAAAACACGACTGATTAATCAATATATTAAGTGTGCTTTAAACCTTTAATTAATCATGATTAAATGGGATTTTAAGACTTACATATCATGATTTTGAGTTGTCTCTTGAGTTGAGACTCCTGAAAAGTGAAAGTTCGAAAATCTTAAATTACCGTTAAATGTCTTTTAATTATTCTTATTAACTTGGTTTAACTTCATTTAAAATTGTTTTTCGTGATTTTGGTATTGGGACTTTGGGGTTGTCGTTAAATATCAAAATTCATAGATCATAGAACCCCAAAACCCAAAACTTAAGATTTTTTTTTAACATTTGACTTTCATTTAAAACCAAGGGTGGCTCCATAATCTATTCAGACATTTAGACCATTGGATTGATCAAATGACCCTTTTTTTTTTTTCTGACGGTGATTATCCTACTACATTTTGTTCTCTTTTTATTTAAATAAAATTGAATTTTTCATTTTAATGTAAGATTCCTTTTAAGAAAATATAAAGTTTGTTTCAACATAGGCTCCATATAGGGATCTCATTTCCTTGCGGGATGAGAAGAACATGTAGACCGAGTGCCTTCATTGGGTGAATGGATTCATTATTACAGTGCTGCGAAACACACTCTAGAGAAAAACAAACAGGACTTTAAGATTTCATCCTTGACTTTGAAAACTCTTCAGAACTAAAAGCATTCGTTGATCTCGAGTTAGTCTTGTAATAGATTTCATTTCCTAAAATTGACCTCATATTTTTATAAGGTAATCAAAACAGCCTTAATCGTTCTACCAGGTTTTATTTGATTTTGTTCGCATCAAGGTAAAGTAATTCCAATGTTTCAAGTTAGGGAATCCCATAATCTTAGAATGTAGATCTAGCCGGAAAGATGAATAGTTACTAGAGCATCTTGTAATTCATGTATAACAGCCTATCAGATATGTAGACATTGCTTCACTGCTAGCGAGCCTGTTCAATACCCTAGTGAAGTTATTGGATTTCCCATATTGAATTTCCTTTCACCACTTCCATTGATATTTTAGCATTTAAATGTTGAGATGAGGGCAATCATGTAATGAATTTCCTTTCTTCATCTCTTTGGACTAGATGGGGGCAATCATTTAAATGAATNCATTTAGTATGAATTCCCTACTTGTACTTCTTCTGGTATGGAGGTGATTAACTATTTTCTACTCTAACTTCCCCTCTAATTCTATGTTACATCTTTCTAACATATTTTGCAAAACTTTAATAGATGATGGATCATTTAGTAGCTTAACACAAGATTGCATAAATGTCTTTATGGTATTTACTTGTGCTATAGGTGTTACTTCACTAGTGTGATCCATCGATAAGGGAATCTTGTACATTGGTATGTTCCGAGCATGTTGCGCGGTTGATGTAGATGAAAAATCTTGCTTGAGGAAATCCTACCTTACTTCCTTGAATATTTCTTTTTCTTTCCCCGCATCAAACTGTCCTTGTGGTTCTGTATGCTTCTTCACCCATTAGTGTTGTGTTGGGTCATGTCATACTACGTCAACTCCTATATTGGCTCTTCCATGCATAACTATGTTGATATTTCTTCCATCATCCCTTGCCTCCACAAAAATCCACTGAACATTCTAATTTTTCTTATTCCGTTTTTCTTGAATCTTCCCCAAAAGCATTGGGCATTCCTTTGTATCATGGTCTCTTGCGCGACAATACATGGATGTCGCAGGTGGAAGTGGACATTTCCTTGCATAGTGTCTTGGTTTTTGGAAGTTATGGCATACTACTATGCCTATGCCTCTTCCAAATCCTTCACTACCTCATCCTCCACCTCTTTATCCAGTTCGATCTCCTCGCAGTACATTTTAGTGAGGCACCTGATTATACTGTGCGGGGTTATACTGTGGTTGCGTGTTATTATACGAAGGTTGTGCAGTGTTATACTGCTACTGCACAGTGTTGTATGGAGGTGGTACTTGTTAAATTGAGGTGAATCTTGTCCTGCCATCATTTATTCTTACACCCTATAGGTATCTAACGTTCTCTCCCTCATCAAATCCATTGTTCTATAGTCTTTGTCATCATGACCCAATGACTTGCAAAAGTTTCAATATGAACTCTTGGGTACTGTCTGATACTTCTACATCATTGGACAATGATATGGATCATGCCCATGTGTTTTACAGATCTTGCACCATGGTCCTCCTATTGAAAAAGGTTTTGGTATCCCTATTGTCATGTACTGTGTGAAAGTTGGGCACTCATTCTTGTGGTGTCCTTATGTCCTGCATGTGTTACACCAAATAGATTTTCTTTTCTCTTTGCTCTTATTCTGGCTTTATTTGGAATGTGAGGTTCTTCAGATCCTCCTTTAGCTCCTCTATTTATGAATCTATCTTCTGGTATTGGTTCTCTTCCAGTTGTAGTGCTGCTTGTAGAGCCTCTTCCTGAGTTTGAAACTTTTGTTGCCTCAAAGGGTATTTCAAGTGTGGTAGCAGTGAATTCACAAAAAGATTTATATGATGCATATCCGTCATGGCATACTTAAATTTTCCCTTCAATTGTTTGAACCTCTGATCGATCTCCCAAACAGACTCTCCCAGTTTTTTTTTTGATCTCAATCATCTCATTCATGTACTGATGTTTTGAGCTTGGTTTCTGAAATTCATTTATCAATAGATTCTTGACATATGCAATCATCCTTTTTGTTCCTGGTGGACTATTTACAGCTAATCTCATGTAACAATCCAATGCACAGTCTCTTAGTGTGATAGCTAACTGTGTAAGTTTTGTATCCTCATCTGTGATTTGCTTTGCTTCCCAAATCTTCTTGTTGATCTTGAGTTTATACTTTAAGGCTATAAAGTATACTGTCAAGGAATATGAAAATAAAGAGGGTTTTGGTATATGGAAAGGAAATCAGTTCTTTAGGCAAAGAACCTATGGCTGGTTTCTGAGTTGTCTTTGTCTAGCTTCCAATTGTTCTTGGGCACTTATGTCTTGTTCAATGGCTGCCCATGAATGTTCAATTTCAACCTGGGTGGTGGTTGTATCGAGGATAGTATTAAACAAGGTTAAAATGATGTTAGTTTGATCAGTGAGTCTGGGTTCTATATTAGGCTGTCTTGCAATAGGAACTGTCATGAGGAAAAGAAAATTAAAATATCTGTTACTTTGTTTTTAAGGTTTGATGTTTCTATTTTTAGATTATATGAGAGAAATTCCCAAATTTGAATTAACAATATAACAATTTTAGAGGTCGTTTCCCGTTCCAAAGTTAAATTGGAAAAAACAAATGAGATGAAAGAAAACAAAAAGATATTTACCCAACATGAGGCATCAATCATGGAGGAATCTCACTTTGTAACAGAAGAAGAAAATAGACAAGAAAACTTTAATGAAGCATAAAAATACAGTAATCTGAGTAATCCACAGGTCTTGTACCTGTTAATAGCAAACATAGAGGAAAATATGCAAACAATTAGATGACCAAATAACACATAACCACAGTAGATGTTGTACTAAATTGTATCTTAAACATTCATCAAAGATATGTAAGAAATGGTGCTGAACATGAAAAGTATAGAAGAACACATAACTCAGGATTGACAAGATATGGAATCTCCGTTTTTCATTGTCATTAAAAATAAGTCTCTCTGCTACAATTGGCCAGAAAAAGCCCTGTTTAATTATTTTGAAATTATATTTATACAAAAAATCATCAACCTTAGACGGTTGGTGTTTTCCTAACTCCTAGGTGCTAACGGTTATAGAATACAAACTTGAACCGTTTCACTTGGTTACCTTTATTCCTCTGTCACCTTGACAAAATGAGCATGCATGTGTTGCTTCATTATATTTTTGAAGTATTCCCTTCACTTGGTCCGAGACACTCAACGCACCTGCTAAGAAAATGTACTAAACTTCTGCAAGGCTCTATCATATCCTTTGCTTCAAACAAATACAACTTCCTATGAATTTTCAACAACTTATCTTCAAACCTTTTATCTTCAAACTTTACTAATTGCAATTGTAAATTTGTCTTTACCAGCCATCTATTCATTAGGATAACATCAACCTGTTGTAATTGTGAAATTTCAATTTGCGTTTCATTCAAATTTTCTTTTAGGTTTAGTTGATGTCTTGTAACATTGATTTGTCCTAGTAGTCCAGGGCAATCACCCTCTCCAATATCTAGCAATTTTTTTATCTAATAAGTCGAAACTTTCTTCACAATCTTCCTTTATCTCTTTGGCCATTTTATTACTTTCAGATATATTGGCCTCCCATACCTTCAGCATGATATCACCTCTGATTTGTTTAGCGACAGTTAATTTAGGATTTATTGGTACCTCTTCTTTAGCCGAGAATATGACTGCCTTTTGGAAATCAGCCTGGGCTGTTGTAGCCTCTTTTTCTTTGAAAGCAATGTTCTCCAATGATTTACTCACATCCTAAAAATAGTTTTGAATGATATCTACTTTGGAAAATAGGCTTTGTTGTTTTGCCTCTAGCTTCTGGTGCACTTCCAGTGTCTGGGCTTGAAATTTTGTTAAATCTACCACCCGGGTTTCAGTAGAACTCAATTTATCTTGCAACTGCTTCATGAATTCCTCTTGTTGAATGACCTTTCCTTGACTAGCTTGCATATTTGTATACATATTATCTAAACTAGACTTGAGTAGTTGAATCTCTTGTTTGTCAACAACTCAGGCCTGTTCTAGTCCTTTGTTTATCTCATCTCTAATATTTTTCTTTGTATTCTTTTTTTGACTTTGCAACTGGGCTATCATTTGATTTTTCTGTTGCAGCCTTGATTTCATATTATCCACTGAGAATAAGTTGGTCATAGCAAAACCCCCCAAAGACCCTGCTACTTCCATGGCAAATTATTCCTCTTCTAGATTTTGTCCATCCACAAGTATCCTGTGCTTTTTAACCATTGTACCTTCTTTCATGTGCATTTCTTGTTTCACTACAACCTTCCTTTTCTTACTGAAAAAGAAGTTAGCGGAGGGTATTTCTTCAATAGAGATTGGTTCAAGATCACTTACATATATATCTATAAGATGGGGAGTCCCAAAACTTGACTATAAAGGGGTCAAGGCTACAATTAGACTGCCTAAATCTGTGAATTGTATTCCTTTTTCCATTTTGGGAGTATCGACAGGAATAGTTGACGATAAAGGATGAATCATTTGATCCAAATTTAAGGGTGTCTTAGATTTAAACCTTGTTTCAGAATCTCGATGTTCTATCTGCGAAGTTTCTAATCTTTGTGAAGACACTTCAGGATTCTTTGGGTTCTCCTCTGTAGTCCCTTTATCTTGAGAATTTGATTCGAAACCTGGAGGTATTCCTTCTTGTTCTGAAGGAGGGTTTATCGATTCTCCTTGAAGTATCTTGGGAAATCCACTCCTTCTGTGATTTTGGAAAGAAAGGAAGCTGGTCTGTAGGTCAAGGGGTAACGCCTGGACTCTTTCTAATATCTCCTCATATACTCTGGCTCCTTTGAATATATCATCACAGGGGGAGTTTTCATGATCATATTTTTTCATGTTACAATGAGCTAGATGATTTCCCACGATTTGATATGGGTCATGCTTTCTGAGTTCAATATCTACCATCTTAATATCTTCTAATGCTGTGGAATCCACTTTGGAATGGCCAAAATTAAGCAATGAAAACCTCCCAATCTGTACAGGAAAAACTGGCCAGAATTTCTTCTAAGTTGCTTTTAACTCTGTACCAATGCCTCTTATTATTATCTGGTATGCCACTTCTCTGCACACCAGTCTGTTAGGGAGAAATTTAGGGAGACATGGGGGGGAATTGTACATTAGAAGACTTTGACATAAGAGAAATTATCTTCGATAAACCAACTTGCAACTGTCTTGATGTTTCCCATGGTTCGCTCCAAAATCTGAGGGGGTGGGTATCCATACAATATTTGGTGCACAGGTATCACTACATAGTGACAGATTTCATAAAAGAAATATTTTTCTTTTTCTTCCCATAGCTTAGAGTGATAGACATGGATAGGTTCAACACAAGTTGAATTCCAGTTCCAATTCATCAAAGGGAAATGGGTCATATAGCAGATAGCGTCCATGACATATGTTGACATATAAAAAGATGTTGGTTGGCCTTTTGAATTTTCCATTTGGTACTCTGAAATCTCCTTGGTTAGGTTATCTGATAAAATCTTACCCCAGTTGAAAGTGTAACCCTCGGCTACCTCGTGTATAATTGGAACCCATTCCGTGGGGAAATGGGTAGGGATTTTCCTCCCAAATAATCTACATAACATCATTGTTATATAAACCATATATTCATTTAACGATGTTGTGACATAAACACCATGGGTATCACCTCTAAATTTTGCTGGAATTCCCCACCATCCTTTGATTATATCTGGATATGTTTGGTCAAATTATATACACTCCTTTCTTTGAAATTCTTCTACGAATTCGGCATTATAAATATATTTGGAAACAGGGGATAGCTTATACATTACTTGAATATGTTCTGGCCTAAACTAGTTGACGATGACCTTTTGATGGTTCGTGATACTCTTGGTCTACACATCGGTGTTCATCAAAGCCAAGTTTATCATGTCATTGTATGGAATGAGCTTCGACCGTGTAGCTATTTTATGGAGATCGACCTCTACTATATCTCTAAGTTTATTTTTAGTCCTTTCATTTCCAAAATCGTTTGGGCAATTCCTAATCTCATTCTCGAATATTTCAAAAATTTTCATCCAGGACCTGACCTCATCTACAACATGTGGTGTGGTATCAGATATAACATCCGAATTCGGATTAGATCTTTCATCGGCGTCATCACCCTTTTTCTATGTTTTCCTAGGTGCCATGATACCTGTGATAAGAAGCGAGTAGCTGTTACAAAAAAGACGATGTAAGCTTTCTTAGATACAACTTGCTAATTTGCTGAAAGTGAGAAGGAAATTTGAATTAGAAACCTTTATTCGCCTTTAGACTACCTTAATTAGATTGTGCTTTCTACGGTCGATAAATTCATTTGCCTTAATGAGGAGAGTATGTCTGGAGATACACGTATTACACTATAAGATATTTCATTAATCTATAATAAGTGCTACCAAATATCAGTGATTCGAAACCGGGAGTTCAAATGAAATGTCTTTGCAAACTCCCGAAAAGCGAAAATGCGAAAAACCAATTTATATCGTTAACCTTTGTTTTGATGTTAAGTTAATCACACTTAAACACTTGATACTTTCGGGACTCCATGCTTTGGGGTTTTTTGGGCGAGATGAGTGACAATTTTTCAATTTCAAAAACACGACTGATTAATCAATATATTAAGTGTGCTTTAAACCTTTAATTAATCATGATTAAATGGGATTTTAAGACTTACATATCATGATTTTGAGTTGTCTCTTGAGTTGAGACTCCTGAAAAGTGAAAGTTCGAAAATCTTAAATTACCGTTAAATGTCTTTTAATTATTCTTATTAACTTGGTTTAACTTCATTTAAAATTGTTTTTCGTGATTTTGGTATTGGGACTTTGGGGTTGTCGTTAAATATCAAAATTCATAGATCATAGAACCCCAAAACCCAAAACTTAAGATTTTTTTTTAACATTTGACTTTCATTTAAAACCAAGGGTGGCTCCATAATCTATTCAGACATTTAGACCATTGGATTGATCAAATGACCCTTTTTTTTTTTTCTGACGGTGATTATCCTACTACATTTTGTTCTCTTTTTATTTAAATAAAATTGAATTTTTCATTTTAATGTAAGATTCCTTTTAAGAAAATATAAAGTTTGTTTCAACATAGGCTCCATATAGGGATCTCATTTCCTTGCGGGATGAGAAGAACATGTAGACCGAGTGCCTTCATTGGGTGAATGGATTCATTATTACAGTGCTGCGAAACACACTCTAGAGAAAAACAAACAGGACTTTAAGATTTCATCCTTGACTTTGAAAACTCTTCAGAACTAAAAGCATTCGTTGATCTCGAGTTAGTCTTGTAATAGATTTCATTTCCTAAAATTGACCTCATATTTTTATAAGGTAATCAAAACAGCCTTAATCGTTCTACCAGGTTTTATTTGATTTTGTTCGCATCAAGGTAAAGTAATTCCAATGTTTCAAGTTAGGGAATCCCATAATCTTAGAATGTAGATCTAGCCGGAAAGATGAATAGTTACTAGAGCATCTTGTAATTCATGTATAACAGCCTATCAGATATGTAGACATTGCTTCACTGCTAGCGAGCCTGTTCAATACCCTAGTGAAGTTATTGGATTTCCCATATTGAATTTCCTTTCACCACTTCCATTGATATTTTAGCATTTAAATGTTGAGATGAGGGCAATCATGTAATGAATTTCCTTTCTTCATCTCTTTGGACTAGATGGGGGCAATCATTTAAATGAATTCCCTTTCACCATCTATCTTTTTTTTTTTTTTAGAATTTGAAGTGGGGGCAATCAACTGGTATACAATATACCAGGGAAAATATTTGTTTATAATTTAACAACAGAGGTCTGTCAACTCACTTTAATTGCTCTGGACTAATCCTCTCCTCACCTTCAAACATCTTTTCCTTCAGGGAATTTCTCAAGGGGAATTCTTATTATATTTTTCAGGGATTTTCCTTGAGCGAAACCAATCAGTTTATTCCTGTTAGAATGACTAAGAGAGTTAGGATTAAACTAGACATACTTTCGGTTCAGCTGAAGTTAAGGGAACTATAAAAATTTTGCCCGTTCTCGTTTGAAGGTTAGCTTGTGAGTTTCCAAAGTTAAGGTGAGACCTTTCTTCTCTTAAGAAGCTTATGGGAAGATATCGAGGATGAGGTGAAGAGATGGCTTGATCACAATCAAGGGGAAAGTAAGGGGATTTAGATATTCTATTGTAGATACAATATCTCTTAAGAAGTTTCTTACTCAACTCTGGGAACTTTCATTTAATTTTTTTATTGCTTATTTTTCGTATATATATATATTGAACATGAGATTACTGTCTTACTTGTTTACATCTCCTAGAATATTTTAGCCTGAGTTTTTAAGACATAAATTCATATCTCAGTAGTTTTTATACTTATAGACAAATAGACTGTCATTTCGTTAATTTTTTCGGGAGACATTCAATGCGAGTATCCATGGATGTCACTTTTTCGATGTTTCTAGTCTCTTGGCTTATTAGCAAGTCTCCTACAACGAGATAAAAATGATAGTTGTTAGGGACTCTAGTAGATTAGAAGCCTTCTTATTGCAATTTTTTTGACCTATTATATATATATATATATATGGACCTTTTGTATTTATAGTGAAAAGAAAAAACTTACCAAAGAAAGATAACTATAAACAAAACATGGAAACACTGGTATGTACAATGAGAGTTCAGAAACATATTACTGCATAAAGTGTTTAAGGTACCGCCCATTGATAGGGGAACTAAGAATATTTCCATCAAGATTCTCTAATAAAAACACATTCTTTCCCTCATAGGCTGTAATTTTGTACTAGGCACACCATATCTGATCAAACTTACCATGTTTACCAGCATCTTCTTTCTTGGCTTCCCATTTTAGGACCAAATCACCGAGGAGGAATTCTCTATCTTTAGCTTTTTGGTCAAATAAGGCTTTAATATTATCTTGATATCTTTTCATCTACTTCGGCCCTATTTTGCTGAACTAAAATTAGTTGGTTTATCCTCTTGGTAATGTCATTTGGCTCTTCATTTGAGTCCTTCCAGAGTTTCATTACCGGTAGCACTATATTTATTGGTAAAATGACGTTGGTACCATATACCATCTGAAATGGAGACATTCCAATTGACCGTTTTGTGCCTATCTAGTTATCCCATAAAGCATATTTCAAATGCACGTGCCATGCTTTCTTATTTTTGGTCAGTAATTTCTTAATTATAGTGACCAGGCTTTTGTTAGATGACTTAGTTAATCCATTTCCCTATGGATAATAGGCTGTGGAGTGTCCTGGCACAATATTATATTTTTGGAAAAATCTTATTATGGCCATGGACTTGAAGGTCTAAGCATTATCGGTCACTATTTTTTAGGGCTAGCCAAATGTTGATAGGATATTCTCCTCCAGAAAGATGATCACTACTGCGTCAGTTGTGTTTCGTGTAGGAATAACTTCCACCCATTTAGTGAAATATTTTGTTGCAGTCAGAATCCATTTGTGTTGAGCACTTGAGTGTGGATGAATTTCTCCAATAAAGTCAATACCCCATTGCTAAAATGGAGCTTCAGTTTTAATTGGCACTAGAGGTAATGCCAGGACTTTCTGCTTGCCCGTAAACAATTGACAAGTATTACAAGTTCGGACCTTAGTATTTACATTTGAGAATAATTTTGGCTAGTAATACCCGACTCTTAGGATTTTATAAGTCGTTGCTCTCCAAGCATGGTGTCCTACACACACTCCCTCATGGAATTCATCTATAACCCTTTCTGTTTCGGTTTCTACTAAGCATCTCAGTAGGAAACCCAGGGGGTCCTCCCAATACAATTTACCATCTATAATACAATATTTTACAACGTGTAACTTCAATGTCCTAGCTTTAGATGGGGTTAGTTCACTGGGACACTAAAGGGTGAGTAAATAAGAAGCAATATAGTGGTACCAAGATGAAGAAGAGAATTTTTGCAGGATTCCATTTGTGGGCACAATGACATCGAGTTCATCTATCTCTAAAAATCCTTTGTTCTCTTGCAGACAGTTTATTACGAGTGCTCTCAAATTTGATTCAACCATCAATTTAGCCAAACCCTGACCTTTAATAAGTTTAGTTGGTTTAACTTCCAAGTCGAACTCATGAATCTTGGCTAAAAATATGCCTCTCTTTCCATCACTATCAGGTTGAACCAGTATATCCTTAAGAGAACTGGTAGGGACGTAATAAATGATCTTTGAATGCAGTACGTAAGTTATGAAAGATTTGAGAGATTTCACCATTGCATAGGCTTGTTTTTCCAATATGTTGTATTTAAGATCAACATCTCTAATAATTTTACTAAAAAATGCAATGGGTTGTTCAAAACCCTCATTGTTTTTCTGTAATAGAACAACTGCAATTGTATGCTCAGAAGCGAAGGAAAAAATCAGAAACTCTTTCAAATAATCAGGATTCGCCAGTAGTGGTGCTTCACCTATGATTTTCTTTATGCGTTCAAATGATGCCTTGGCCTTGTTTTTCCATTTTACCTCGCTGTCCTTCTTAAGCATATCTGTAATCAATTTTACGATTTCAACAAAATTTGGAATGAATCTTCTCAAAAAATTTATTTTCCCTAGAAATGACTGAATTTCTTTCCTATTCCTGGGAATATTAATAGTGTTTATTTCTTCAATCCTTTTTGGATCAATTTTAATTCCATCCCTAGATACTATATGGCCCAAGAGTTTACCTTCCTGCATTGTGAAATGAGATTTCTTGGGATTAAGAGACAAACCAAATTTGCGACATTTTTCAAAAGTTTGCTTGAGGTGTATTAGATGTTTTGCATCAAATTTAGAAAAAACAGTTAGATCATCAAGGTAAATAACAACAAACTTATCTCTTTTTCCGACAAAGGCGATGTCCATATCTCATTGGAAGGTTTCTCCTGCATTAATTAAACTGAAAGGTATTTTGAACACAGTTTTTCTTTATCATCTTGATGTATTACAATTTGATTGTAGCCTTAAAAGTCATCAATCATAGACATTATGTTAGCTCCAACTACTTTCTCTAAAATGTGATCCATCTTAGGCAATGGATAATTGTCTTTAAGTGATGATCGGTTCAGATTTCTAAAATCGACACACAGTCTGATTTCACCAGTTTTCTTCCTTACTGTGACTAAATTAGCTACCCACTCAGAGTATCTTAGTGGGGCAATAATATTGGTGTCCATAAGTTTCTTGACTTCTTTCTTTATCAAAGGAAGTAATATAGGGTTAATCTATCTGAGATTCTGCCTAAAAGGTTTGACACCTTGCTTCAGAGGAATTTTATGTTCCATTATAGTGGTGTAATAAGTTCTCAATTCATCATAGGACGAAGAAAAAACATCTTTATATTGTCTAAGAAACTCTACATACTTACTTTTTACTTCAGAAAGTAGGTACTTAGATAATTTAACTAGCCTAGGATTTTCTTTGGTACCTATATCGCAATCTTCAACCTCTTCTAGCTGAGGCTGTAAAGTGGACTTCAAAGGGATGTCATCATGATTAAATAACCTTTCTAAGGGAATCAGGCCCTTGGGGATCTAAATATTTTTCAAGATAAGCATACGGTGATTAGCAATCTTATCTTGAAACTCTTGGGGATCTTCCCCTTCTTGCATGATCCAAATGAGATCATTCTAGTTTTCTTGGTCGACATGTGTTTCAAAAAACTCATCTACCATTTCTAGAAATTTCCTGAATTGTTCGTCATCCTCAAAAACCTGCCAATGTTGTATGTTATTCATTATGGAAGGCCTATATCTCATTTTTTGTTAAGCCCTAATATTGGCTCATTACCCCTTAATTAGGGCATATTACATTAGTAATGTTATTTTATTTATGTCGGCTTTATTCCATTAGTTGTAATTATACCTCATAGTCTCCTATATATATACCAAGGAGACATTTTCATTTGGAATCATCTTGCACTTGAACATTTATGTGGGGTAAAAGGTGGTTTCCCCATCGAACAGGCTTATTATCTGAATTTGTTTTTTTCAAGGCATTGATTACTTATTCTGAGGTTTTTCTATGCTATATTGATATTTGGTTCCTAACATATGGTATCAAAGCTCAAGGTCTTGGGGTTTCGCTGCTACATCTGAGACACCGTGGAATTTTCACTATAATTATTTTTCTACAATGACTCAGAAGAAATGGTTTGGAGGATATTTAGTATACAGATCAAGGTACGTTGGGTTAAAAATTTAGCACCTGAGGCCTTATACTTTCGAAGATACAACCTTTGTAAGATAGGGTTTTGGAATCATCCTGAATTGAGTCATTGCAAAATTTTTGCTATAATTTTTTTTTTTGTAAAATTTCAGACCTTGAAATCTAGAGGCTATTCTCAAAACTTAGTAATGTAAATGTGGCAGAAATTTCAGCTTTTGGGTCATCGTAAATTTGTAGATACACCTTGTGGAAGATAGGGTATATGACTAGTCTCAAGCAGGTGTTCCGGGTAAAAAAATCATAAATTCTTCCTAGAGTATCCAAATTGAGTGAGACTAGTTATATTGTATAGTGGACAGACCGTAGTAATTCTGGTACAAGTTTCATAGTTTTATATCAATTATTTTGTGCAGGGCACACTATACAAGTGAGATCTTCTGGAAAGGCCAAAAATCAGCAAGTTGTGGGGAAGTTACCGTAAATTCCACTTGGCACATCCAATTTTTATCAGACCTGCGACATTGAAGAGAATAAATATTAGAGAACTATAAAAAATAAAAGTTCATACTCAAAAGGGCTGAAATTTTGGAGATACAATAAAAGGAAGATTGTCTAGACGAACCACCTCAAAATCAAGGTTTAAAGTGATACTTGGCCAATATGCCACCAAAAAAGGGAACTTCTACACCAAATAAGCCTCCAAACAATCCTACTTAGACTCTTGATGAAGGTGAAGAAATGCGTATGGACATAAATGATTTACAAAAGAAGACAGTAACAAAAGATGAATGATAAGAGATGATGGATTCAACAGAAGCTAAGTTTGAGGCAATAAATACTAAGATGGACGCTTTAAAAGGGGAGATCATGGAAGGATTGAAAATTTTNGGATCTAAATATTTTTCAAGATAAGCATACGGTGATTAGCAATCTTATCTTGAAACTCTTGGGGATCTTCCCCTTCTTGCATGATCCAAATGAGATCATTCTAGTTTTCTTGGTCGACATGTGTTTCAAAAAACTCATCTACCATTTCTAGAAATTTCCTGAATTGTTCGTCATCCTCAAAAACCTGCCAATGTTGTATGTTATTCATTATGGAAGGCCTATATCTCATTTTTTGTTAAGCCCTAATATTGGCTCATTACCCCTTAATTAGGGCATATTACATTAGTAATGTTATTTTATTTATGTCGGCTTTATTCCATTAGTTGTAATTATACCTCATAGTCTCCTATATATATACCAAGGAGACATTTTCATTTGGAATCATCTTGCACTTGAACATTTATGTGGGGTAAAAGGTGGTTTCCCCATCGAACAGGCTTATTATCTGAATTTGTTTTTTTCAAGGCATTGATTACTTATTCTGAGGTTTTTCTATGCTATATTGATATTTGGTTCCTAACATATGGTATCAAAGCTCAAGGTCTTGGGGTTTCGCTGCTACATCTGAGACACCGTGGAATTTTCACTATAACTATTTTTCTACAATGACTCAGAAGGAATGGTTTGGAGGATATTTAGTATACGGATCAAGGTACGTTGGGTTAAAAATTTAGCACCTGAGGCCTTATACTTTCGGAGATACAACCTTTGTAAGATAGGGTTCTGGAATCATCCTGAATTGAGTCATTGCAAAATTTTTGCTATAATTTTTTTTTTGTAAAATTTCAGACCTTGAAATCCGGAGGCTATTCTCAAAACTTAGTAATGTAAATGTGGCAGAAATTTCAGCTTTTGGGTCATCGTAAATTTGTAGATACACCCTGTGGAAGATAGGGTATCTGACTAGTCTCAAGCAGGTGTTCCGGGTAAAAAAATCATAAATTTTTCCTAGAGTATCCAAATTGAGTGAGACTAGTTATATTGGATAGTGGACAGACCGTAGTAATTCTGGTACAAGTTTCATAGTTTTATATCAATTATTTTGTGCAGGGCACACTATACAAGTGAGATCTTCTGGAAAGGCCAAAAATTAGCAAGTTGTGGGGAAGTTACCGTAAATTCCACTTGGCACATCCAATTTTTATCAGACCTGCGGCATTGAAGAGAATAAATATTAGAGAACTATAAAAAATAAAAGTTCATACTCAAAAGGGCTGAAATTTTGGAGATACAATAAAAGGAAGATTGTCTAGACAAACCACCTCAAAATCAAGGTTTAAAGTGATACTTGGCCAATATGCCACCAAAAAAGGGAACTTCTACACCAAATAAGCCTCCAAACAATCCTACTTAGACTCTTGATGAAGGTGA
>JZKD02S1672964.1:1293116-1310646 GCA_000966675.3 Picea glauca | reverse complement strand
AAGATGTGGAAGATCACATCGAGCATCAACAACAAGTTCTCCAAATCTTAAAGGACAACCTGACCATGGCACAAAATCACACGAAACAACAAGCAAATTAACATCGTAGTTAAAGAAGTTTTGAAGTAGGGGATTGGGTTTTTTTAAGACTACAACCATACAAACATATGTCCCTCAAGCAAGCCAATAAGGATAATAAATTATCAGAAAAGTACTATGTCCCTTATAAGGTGTTGCAAAAGATTAGTACTATGGCATACAAATTGGAGTTTCCTGCATCTTCACGAGTACACCCAGTTTTCCATGTTTCATGCATAAAGAAGGTTATAGGCGACAAGATCCCAGTTCAAACTATATTTCCATAACTTGACGAGGAAGGAAAAATCATATTAGATCCTGAAGCCATCACTGACACAAGAATTCTCCCGCTGAGGAATATATCCATTTTAGAGTATCTCATTAAATGGAGGAAACTACCCACTGAAGATTCCACTTGGGAAGATGAGTCTTTTATACAGAAGCATCCAGAGTTACTCAAGCATTGCAGACAACACTTTTCTCAAATGGAGGGGCATGTTAAACCCTAATATTGGCTCATTACCCCTTAATTGGGGCATATTACATTAGTAATGTTATTTTATTTATGTCGGCTTTATTCCATTAGTTGTAATTATACCTTATAGTCTCCTATATATACCAAGGAGACATTTTCATTTGGAATCATTTTGTACTTGAACATTTATGTGGGGTAAAAGGAGGTTTCCCCCTCAAAGAGGCTTATTATCTAAAATTATCTCTTTTTCAAGGCGTTGAGTACTTATTCTGAGGTTTTTCTATGCTATATTGATATTTGGTTCCTAACATTTCTATATGGTATTTAAGTTTGAAAACCGTTGGATTTGTGAAGGCTGAGGTTGCTTTAGCCAACGAATCAACTCATTGATTTTCAGTCCTAGGGATGTAATGAACACTAAATGATGAGAAAAAATACTCAATCAGATCCCAAGCACAGTTCCTATAAGATCTTAACCTCGGGTGCTTAGCCTGGTATTGACGATTGATTTGTTTTATGATCAATTCAGCATCACCGTAGGCTTCTAAGTTCTTAATTTTTAATTTTCTGGCAGCTTCTAATCTTAGTACTAGAGCCTCATATTCACAAACATTGTTAGTATAATCAATATCCCATTGTAGTCTATAAGAAAAAGGTATAATGAACTCGTCATCAGGTGCCACGAACAACACTCCAACTCCTTCTCCTTCATAAGTTGAAGCATCATCAAAAAACATTTTCCAAACTCCCGAGCTATATACATCTTTATTTATTTTTTCTTCTTTTTCTTTTTTCTTTTCTATACAAATTTATTCTATACATACATCAATATCATCATCAATAGACATAATACAATTCCCTAAATCCTGAGCAACGATATAAACATGGTAATTATTTTGGTTTAGTGGGTCACTTACCGTAAATGCTAACCTGGTTTCTTTGTACATGCATGTGACATGTCCTCCAAAGATCAAGATCATGGAGTATGTCATGTCGAGTTGGGAGGATCCTCCAAGTTTGGTGCCCCAAGACCTTGATAACAACATGCCATACTTTGGGGGTATATCAACAACAACCACATCCATCATAACGCTTTTTACAGGTATCTGTGAAAGATTGACTACTATGTCTTTTATCATGCCTATACATTTAACTTTTCTCGAATCGAACGAATACAAATATCCATAAGGTCGAGTGATTTCAAGACCAAGTCTATCCATAATGGCTTTAGGCATTACATTGTGAGAGGCTCCAGAATCCAACATGCAATTATGGAGCAGGTGATCATGCACAGTTAGAGTGATATAGAAATGGGAAACGATGTCTCTAGCGCCTTTGAAATGTGGACCGAAAAGTATATTAGGTTTGTCATCTTCTAGATTTATCATGTCAGCCTGACTTTCATTGTCTAAAAAATTGATTGTTTTGGCAATTTGCTTTCTGTATATTGGGTTTTTTGCCAGTTCGACAAGAGGTATATGGATTTTGATTTTATTAATTTCATTTTCTAGACTAAAATTTCCTGTTGTTTTATCAAATTTTGTGGTTTGGGCTTCTATCCCCTTCTTTTCAGTTTTATTTTTTTGTGAGGTTTTTATTTCGGTCACATGATCATCTATTTTCCTTGTGTTGATGACTGATGTTTCTATTGGATTTTCCTTGGTAGGATGTGTGTCAACAGTCTTGGTTTTAACAGTTTGCTTTTCAACAGCTTTTAGAACTGCCTCATCTGCTTCCCCCCTGGTAGGATTTTTTTCACTGGGGTGGTTGTGACGTTCCTGTTTCTAGGCTTTAGATTGTACTTCTGGTGGAGTTCAGCCATTATGTCATCAACGATTCCTTGATAAGTTGAATATTCTGTAATATTGTTGTTCTTGTTATTCTCCGATCTGTATTCCATGTTTAAGGATTTTTCGTAATCTTGACTCGTCAAATAAGGTTGTTGACAGTCATCGCCAAGATTACCTATGTATTCTTCTAACTCCTCAAAATCTTGCATGTCTTCTCCTCCTATAAAATTTTCATTTTTGAAGGGGGCTTGAATCTTTTGGTCCTCGTTCTTGATTTTCCTTTGTTGTGTTTGAGGGTTAGGATTCCTTTTGAAATCATTTCTAGGGAAATGGTCATTCTTTGATTGGTCCATTTCCATTCTTGAGATCTTATTAGAAATTTATTTAATTATTCTTGCCATGTCATCCATAATGTCTTCCAAAGACCTCCCAGATCCTGAGGGTCCTCCTTGTTCTCTGTACCTTCTAGTTTCTTTATTTCTTGTTTAACTTACTTGATGCCATCATATTTGACTCAATTTCTAAGGCACCATCTTGCAATTTAGTGAGGTCTACTGATATCCTTTCCCTCAATAACATAGCAAAATCAGGATCAAAATCCCCAACAAAAGTTACTTTCGCTGCAGGTTGGGAAGGTTTAACCTTGACTGGAATTTTATTATACAATTTATTAAACCTTTGGGTAAACTCGAGAACTGATTCTGAATTTTTCTTTCTTGGAGACCCAAACTCGGTTAGATAGTAGAGATGATCTTTCCTTTCTCCCCATTGTCAGATTAAAGCATTTTTCAACTCATCATATGACCTTATTGATCCTGCTGCTAGACCTTGGAACAAGGTTCTCACCTGTCCTTCAAAATTCTAAACTAGGAGTCTCTAATAAGCATCCTCATGTTCAATACCAAGGATGTCAACAAATTGATCAAAGAAATTGATGTGTTCTATTGCGGTTAAATAATCTTCTCCTGTAAATTTCGGCAAAATTTTCATGTAATTTTCAGGTAGGTCACGGAGGGGGACTGGTAGGACCAAAGGAGCATACCTAGAAGATACTTTGGTAAAGATTCCATGGAGTGGTACTTGACTGCTTCCTCCTCTTCCTCCAACACCGCCTACAACACCACCCCCGACCCCACCTCCTCCAGCCGCAACCATTAATAATTTAGAGGGTGAAACTTGGAGATTATAAATAGGAATTTTAAAGGGGTGTGGTAACCCTTCGTTTGGGGATGAATAGGGAAAGATGATTTCCAGGGACTGGTCATGAAGGTCAAGAAACTTGAAAAAGAGGGACTTGGAAATGGTGGACTGGTTTCTTCGGACTCACATGGTGAATATACAAGAGAATCAACAAGAGTCGAGTCGAGGTATACAGTATATTCGTCAGAGTTCTGAGAGATAGGAAACTGAACTTTGGGAAGTGAAGAAAAGTCAATCGAGGCGAGAAGTGAGATAGTTATTTTACCTTTATTAGTGAAAGAAACAGTTGAAAAAGTCTCAGTTTTAAATTCAGGTAAGACCAATCCAGGGTCTATGGTTTCAATTCTATTCATGGATAGTTCTTCACAAGGGAGTGGGGTATTTAACCTTTCATGTAGATCCTTAGTGTCTGACTGTGTGAATTTAGGTTGATAAATCTTATTTTTCGACGAAGCAGTTTGTTTAAGGTATCTTCTTGATTTGAAAATTTTTCTGGGTCGGATACAGGAGAAGTCTGTTTTCCATTTGGATTTTTTCTAGTATTCTTTTGGTTAAAAGCCAATTTATTAATCATGGAGTTGCCATGTGAAAGATGAAAGTAGCCTTATAAAGTTTTCAATCTTTGTTCACCATCAAAGAAATAAATTATCAATGTCGTTCTTCCCAGTGAAAATAGTTTTGTTTCTTTGTTCCCCGACAACGGCACCAAAAAGATGTTGTTCCTAAGTTTATACTTTAAGGCTATAAAGTATACTGTCAAGGCATATGAAAATAAAGAGGGTTTTGGTATATGGAAAGGAAATCAGTTCTTTAGACAAAGAAGCTATGGTTGGTTTCTGAGTTGTCTTTGTCTTTAGCCGAGAATATGACTTCCTTTTGGAAACCGGTCCGGGCTATTGTAGCCTCTTTTTCTTTGAAAGAAATGTTCTCCAATGATTTACTTACATCCTGAAAATAGTTTTGAATGATCTCTACTTTTGAAAACAGGCTTTGTTGTTCTGCCTCTAGCTTTTGGTGCACTTCCAGTGTCTGGGCTTGAAATTTTGTTAAATCTACCACCTGGCTTTCAGTAGAACTCAATTTATCTTTCAACTGCTTCACTAATTCCTCTTGCTGAATGAATTGTCCTTGATTGGCTTGCATCTTCTTATACATCTCATCTAAACTAGACTTGAGAGTTGAATCTCTTGTTTTTCAACAGCTCGGGCCTGTTCCAGTCCTTTATTTATCTCATCTCTAATATTTTTCTCTATATTCTTTATTTGAATTTGCAATTGGGCTATCATTTGATTTTTCTGCTATAGCCTTGATTTCAGATTATCCACTGAGAATAAGTTGGCCGTAGAAAAATCCCACAAAGAGCCTGCTACTTCCATGGAAAAGTCTTCCTCTTATAGATTCTATCCATCCACAAGTATCCTGTGATTTTTAACCATTCTACCTTCTTTCGTGTGTATTTCTTGTTTCACTACAACCTTCCTTTTCTTACTGAAAAAGAAGTTAGGGGAGGGTATTTCTTCAATAGAGATTGGGTCAAGATCACTTACATATATAGCTATGAGATGGGGAGTCCCAAAACTTGACTGTAAAGGGGTCAAGGCTACAATCAGACTGCCTAACTCTATTAATTGTGTTCCTTCTATTGTTTTCAGAGTATCGGTAGGAATAGTTGACGATAAAGGAGGAATCATTTGATCCAAATTTAAGGGTGCCTCAGATTTAAACCCTGTTTTAGACTCTCGATGTTCTGTCTACGAAGTTTCTAATCTTTGTGAAGACACTTAAGGATTCTTTGGGTTCTCCTCTGTAGTCCCTTTATCTTGAGAATTTGATTCGAAACCTGGAGGTATTCCTTCTTGTTTTGAAGGAGGGGTTATCGATTCTCCCTGAAGTATCTTGGGCAATCCACTACTTTTGTGATTTTGGAAAGTAAGGAAGATGGTTTTTAGGTCAAGGGGTAACGCCTGGACTCTTTCTAATATCTCCTCATATACTCCAGATCCTTTGAATATGTCATCACAGGGGGAGTTTTCATGCTCATATGTTTTCATGTTGCAATGAGCTAGATGATTTACCATGATTTGATATGGTTCATGCTTTCTGAGTTCAATATATACTAGCTTAATATCTTCAAATGTCCCAGCTTCCACTTTGGAATGGCCAAAATTAAGCAATGAAAACCTCCCAATCTGTACAGGAAAAACTGGCCAAAATTTCTTCTGAGCTGCTTTTAACTCTATACCAATGCCTCTTGTTATTATCTAGTATGCCACTTCTATGCACACCAGTCTATCAGGGAGAAATTTAGGGAGAGCATGGGGGGGAATTGAACATCCGGAGACTATGACATAAGATAAATTCTCTTCGATAAACCAATCTGCAATGTCTTTATGTTTCCCATGGTTTTCTCTGAAATTCGAGGGGGTGGGTATCCATACAATATTTTGTGCACAAGTATCACTACATAGTGACATAATTCGTAAAAGAAATCTTTTTCTTTTTCTTCGCATAGCTTAGAGTGATAGACATGGATAGGTTTAGCACAAGTTGAATTCCAGTTCCAATTCATCAAAGGGAAAAGGGTCACATAGCAGATAACGTCCATGACATACACTGACATATAAAAAGACGTTGGTTGGCCTTTTGAAATTTCCATTTGGTACTCTACAATCTCCTTGGTTAGCTTATTTGATAAAATCTTACCCCGGTTGGAAGTGTAACCCTCGGCTACCTTGTATATAATTGGCACCCATTCTGTGGGGAAATTGGTAGGCATTTTCCTCCCAAATAGTCTACATAACATGATTGCTATATAAACCATATATTCATTTAATGATGCTATGGAATAAATGCCATGGGTATCAGCTCTAAATTTTGCTGGAATTTCCCACCATCCTTTAATTATATCTGGATATGTTTGGTCAAATTTTTTACACTCCTTTCTTTGAAATTCTTCTACGAATTCGACATTATAAATATATTTGGAAACAGGGGATAGCGTATACATTAATTGAATATGTTCTGGCCTAAACGAGCCGACGACGACCTTTTCATGGTTCATGATACTCCTATTTTGCACATCGGTGATCATCAGAGCCCAATTTATCATGTCATTGTATGGCATGAGCTTCAGCCATGTAGCTATTTTATGGAGCTCGACCTCTGCTATATCTCTGAGTTTATTTTCATTCATTTTGTTTCCAAAATCGTCTGGGCAATTTCTAATCTCATGCTCCAATATTTCAAAAATCTGCATCCAGGACCGAACCACATCTATAGCATGTGGTGTGGTATCAGATATAACATCCGAATTCAGATTAGAGCTTTCACCGGCGTCATCACTCTTTTTCTGGTTTTTCCTGTGTGCCATAATACCTGTGATAAGAAGCAAGTAGTTGTTACAGAAAAGACGGTGTAAGTTTTCTCAGATACAACTTGCTAATTTGTTGAAAGTGAGAAAGAAATTTGAATTAGAAACTTTTATTCTCCTTTAGATTGCCTTAATTAGACTGTTCTTTCTACGGTCGATAAATTCATTTTCCTTAGTGAGGAGAGTACGTCTGGAGATACACATCTTACACTATAACATATTTCATTAATCTATAATAAGTKCTGCCAAATATCGGTGATTCGAAACCGGGAGTTCAAATGAAATGTCTTTGCAAACTCCTGAAAAGAGAAAATGCGGAAAACCAGTTTATATCGTTAACCTTTGTTTTGATGTTAAGTTAATCACACTTAAACACTTAATACTTTCAGGACTCCGTGCTTTGGGTTTTTTTGGGCGAGATGAGTGATAATTCTACGATTTCAAAAAAACGAATGATTAATCAATATATTAAGTGTGTTTTAAACCTTTAATTAATCACGATTAAATGGGATTTCAGGACTTACAGATCGGGATTTTGAGTTGTCGCTTGAGTTGAGACTCCCAAAAAGTGAAAGTGTGAAAATCTTAAATTATCGTTAAATGTTTTTTAATTATTCTTGTTAACTTGGTTTAACTTCATTAAAAATTGTTGTTCGTGATTTCTGTATCAGGACTTTGGGGTTGTCATTAAATATCAAACTTCATAGATCGCAGAACCCCGAAACCTGAAACTCAAGAATTTTTTTTTAACATTTGACTTTCATTTAAAACTAAGGATGACTCCATAATCTGTTCAGACATTTAGACCATTGGATTGATCGGATGACCCTTTTTTTTTCGACGGTGATTATCCAATTGCATTTTGTTCTCTTTTTATTTAAATAAAAAWGAAATTTTCATTTTAATGTAAGATTCCTTTTAAGAAAATATAATTTTTTTTYCAACACTTCTCATAGATAAACAAGTGCTTTTCAAGATTCTCCTCTCCATTGAATTCGGGTAACCTGATGGTGGGATCATGTCCTACCATATTGAACGGTGATGAACTATGACCTTYGTGCGATGTAGATACTTGAATTCTACTTCCTAAACTGGCTCCTCTAGTTKCTACTCCTTGGTTSGRTGMACTTCCTGTTGTCTTTCTTCCACCAAAATTCGGTTGTCTGAATGGTGGTGTTATTTTTGGTGTATTAGTCRCACATGGGTTTATKGGTTCCACATTGACACTRACATGGATAGRAGTTTTTCCTTATTTTCTCTCTCTTGGACCTCTCATCTTCCTCTCATACGTTGCRTGCATGATTTCCTCAATTTGCTCCACATCCCGGAGATCCTCTACMTCTTCTTCATCACTTGCCAAGCCCTTTCTCTCTACTATGGCTCTCTTCTTATTGTTCATATTATATTCRTAGGGTACTCCATTGTGCSTTTTKCCAGTTGTTGCCATGATATTCTTGATCTRATCTTCCTCCATCATGATTGTGTCCAAGTCTTCCTCCTTCCTTCCTTTATCCATTTCTTCCTCCATTCCTCCATCTCTTGTCAGTGCTTCCCCCCTTCCCCCATGCATGCAAGGAAGTTTAGTTGTATGACTCCATAGTCATTACACCTTTGTTATATAGTAAAATATTTATGGAAGTATACAATGACCTAATATACCTTCCTCGTGGTCCTCTTAGGTTCTCTTTCTCTACTGCACTATAAGACTTCGCAGTGTCTACTACAAATTATATGATAAAGCCTACAACAATACTGTCTAACCAGAAATATATTGCGCGCGTGAATTTGTTATCAACTTGTTGTAACTATGATCTCCATAGGATTCCACTGTAAATGTCTGATCCGATTTTTCATGTGGTTGTCTTTCAACCTCAATATCCACTCCTACGACACATGTGGGAAATCACAAAAAAATACTTCATGCAAGTTGCTAGATACGTACTTGTCAAAATATTTGCGCGGTGTTATGTTAGGGTTTTTGTTGTCTTTTTGCACAAACTATAGATCCTTTGTTTTCAACCAACTTTCAATCTCCACCTTCATTGGATTCCACGGTCTGAACATTCCTTTCTAAAGCTTCATTCTCTTCATGATTCTTTCATGGATCCCACTCACTCAATCCCATGTAGTTTCATCTGACAACAAAACCATTTGTTGATTTATCTCTCTCTTCCTACCTCTTGGGATGACCCATGTTCAAATATAAACAAGCTTCCAACAAATCCCTCTAAAACTATCGACCCTCCTCGTAAACCAGAAGGCAAAACAACACACAAAGTGTACTACGCAGTCTCACTCGAGATAGTTCTATGGGTGACTGCAATGCTCAAGTGCTTGCATTATGGGAATGAGTGGGGATCTGGGATTGTACTTTGGGATCTTCATTTGTTTACTATCTCATCCATCTATAAATATTGGACTATCATTCTTTATCCATGCATGTAAATCTACATATCTAACTACTTCATCAAGACATTCATCTAATATTTTACCATTGAAAGAAAATACATAAACAATACACATTTCACATAACACATGATCTATCGTAGTTCACCCCCTCCTGGGCTACGTCCATAAAGATTTGGCTCTCAATATCTTTTATTATGGTTCTACAATATATAGCACCACGTGCACTACAGTCTCTGATCTTACAATCTCAACAGACTCCACGATCCATGTTAGGTTGACTAGATCGCACTAGGATCCTCATTCTTCGATCTAACCCTCGGGATCGAGTTTCTTGACTCTCCTACAGCTCAACAACTTGCAAAAATATAACAAATATTACAATCTTTATCCTAGCTACACAAAACAATCTTCTCTTATATTCTAGAACCCCCAACCTAGACCTCCAAGGTACTTATTTATACTTATTCTTGTCTTATCATCCATTACAATGTCTTAAAAAAACCCTAACCCTAATGAGGTTACGTTGTCCTACATGCACGCATCACATGATGCTTTTACCCTTTTTTCAGCGCTGCTTTTCCTTTATTTCTAGTGCACTCCCCTATTCTCCCAGCAATGCTCTGATTCCTTCAACACTTCTTCGATTTCTCCCAAAATTAGCCTGCACCAAAATGGCTCAAAAATATAGGGGACCTATGGGTTAAAATGTGGAGGCATAAATACACACTTGAGGTGGAAGAAGAACATCTCATTAGATGGAATGAACAGAAAGATGGTTCCCTAATTTGGAATGTTGCTTGGCAGAACCATTCCATCATTCAGGATCATGTGTTTTGGGAAATCAAAGAAGGCTGCAATGCCCTTTTCTAGTCGGATTCCTAACAACAGATGCGTCCTCTCAATTAGCAGGATCAACTAACTGATATTCAAGATAAAATCCCTTAGGGAATACCAAAAGAAGTAGCGGCTTATTGGAAAAATGTCAGTCCAACCTCTGCATAGAGGGACTGGAAGATGACCCATGGAGACCTGTATATTCCTATAGAAATAGATTTTGGACCATGAAAAGAGGAAGTGGTGCTAAGGAAAATCAGAATCAAGTAGGGACCCAATATTCTTATATGAGGATATTCCTCTAAAGGGACTTTTATCATAAAGGAAGCATATGTCCTAAAATCCTCCTTTCACTTACTTCCCAAGGACACCATCTAGAACAAGATCTAGAAGGTGAATCTCCAGCACAATGTAAGCACGTTCCTTTGGTTGGTAGCCCATTATAGTATTCTAACTTGGGACAACCTCGGGAAGAGGGGATTTATTGGGCCCTCTCTTTAACCCCTGTTCCTTCAACACGATGAAACCATGGAGAATTTTCTTAACCAATGCCACTACAAATATCAAGTTTGGGATCAAGCGATGCATATAATGTGCACCTCTAACCACCATAGGGACACAATCACCAACACACTGGCTGACTAGTGATTATATGTTGGAATTACTAAGACAACTAAGAGGGGTGGGGGTGAATCAGTTGTTATTGTGCTTAAACAATTTTATGCCTATTAAAATATTATTAACCTTCTCCAAGTGATCATCAAGATTATGCAAGACATGAACAACAGAAATAAAAAAAAAAATCAATCACACATATGATATACACAGAGATAGATATTTCACGAGGAAACCCATAAAGGGAGAACACCTCTTCTTATTTGAATGATAGGCAGTATTTTAAGTTTTGTATATCATCTTTCTTTGAGCACCAACTCAAAATGAGGCTACAACCTCTTCTTTAACAAGCTAAAACTTGTTGAGAGCACCAACACTTTGGTTTCTCTAGCACCCACTAGAAGGAAGCACCAATTCCCTAAGTGTTCCAGCACCAACTAGATGGAAGCACCAACTTCCAGTCACACAGGCACCAACCTGTATAATAGAGAACAATGGTTCTCCCTTGCACCACTCTATCACCTTGGTTTTTCTGCTGCAACCAGATGGAAGCTACAACTTCTTGTGTTCAAGCACCCACTTGAAAATTTGAGGACATCAGTCCTCCCTAGCACCACCCTACCACCCTTAGATATACAAATTTACTTACTTGATGTGTCTCTGATATGGTCTGTTACAACTCCATGTCTCCTCTGCCTTCTTCATCTTCTATGCTCTATTTCTCTTCTGCATCTCTCTGCTTCTATGCTCTGCTCTTTTTCTTCCTCCGCACAACGCTACTCTATTCAGCTTCTCTTCAACATTTTATGTTTTGTGCTACCTCTACATTATTTTCATACATCTCTTCCTAAAAACATGCATAATGTTCAAAAACAAAAACTATACATCCTCTCTGTTTTTCATATCTTTCTCATGTCGAGTCCTCTTCCTGATCATCATTCGAACTCTTCGTCTTCCTTGGAGGTTATGTTGTCTATGTTCATCATCAATGGCCTTTATCCAAAGATTCTTTGGCTTCTCTAGCAGTCACAACTCTTCATCTTATTTTTCAGTTAAAGCCAATCAATTATGGATTCTTTGTATTCTAAGCCCCTTCCTTCACGTGACCATCGGTGGTGACCATATGCTTAACTGATAGGCACTTCATGACTCATGACTTTGAGAGTATTAGTATAAGACAAATTGATTCTCCCAACTCTTGATATCTGAAGTGGAGCCTAGTGACATGCTAGATCCTCCCTTAACCTTCACTGACGTGACCATGGCTGTGACCAAACGCCTATTCAAAATGCGCTTCCTGATCTCGGTCTAGTGAGCGCTAGCTTCATTTCTCGATATGAACCTTGTGCGATGATCTCATGTGACCATGTGATTGTGGGCGCATCCAAAGGTGGTTTGAACCAAACTACTTTTTTCCCCGCAATTTACCTCGAGCCTCCACGTGTCCTTTCTCCAAAATTGTGGTTTTGATTGCGGCCCGACTTCAACTTTTTAAAGTTTGTGCATCTTCAATCCCTGTAATACGATGGGACCGTCGACCTCATGATCTTGATGGTTCTTTTGAACAGACAGTTCATATTTTTTCTTTCACGATCTACGGATCAAATATAACCTTCCTAAATCAACAACTGTGATTTATTTCGTGATCCGAGCTTCAAGAGTTTCAAATATCAAACCTTTCTTTCTTCCATACGCTAATCTTCCAGAGTCGATGTTCTATGGACACCTGTCCTTCTCAATCGATGACTCTTCTCTACTTTGGGAATTTTGACCTTTCAACTAGATCAACGGTTCTACGGCCCCTTTCTCGATCAATGGTCGAGATCTCCTTCGGGTCTCCAGACTTATGAAATCTCAAGTCTCAAACTTTACTTTCCCTCAAAGTATACAGATTACTGCCATGTGTCCTTGCTGACGTGGTCTGTTGACATGGGTGAGACGTGTAGGCATTGTAGTGGAGTGTGGAGGTAGAGAACAGTAGTGGAGTGTGACATGTAGCGGGTAGTGGAGTGTGATGTCAGAGCGTGGTGGTGGTATGTATGATTGGTTTGGTGGGTTTATCGAAGGGAGGGTTAGGCGGTAAGAGTTAATGAGTGAGATGGGTCCGACTTGACAAGAAGGTGACACGTATGAGGGTCCCACATGGGAAATACCACCAACTCGGACCCCCCTCCACGGTTAAAGTTAAAAAGGTCGGGGGGGGGTCCGACATGCCCTGTAGACCATAGATCTGAGTTCCTGATTGTCAGCTGCTGAGATTAGCATGCCCTTCTTTTAACTTATCCTTTCCTTCCACTTTAGAATGATCCGATGGTTGAAATTTACTTCGGATGATCCGATGGTCGAGGATTTATTTCGGCTCTCCGGATCTCCAGACTTCGAGGATTTCAAATCTCAAACTAAATTCTTGAAATGATATTTTTTTTGGAGCGTAACCTCCTCACAACTTTAGACCCAAAACAAATGACGTTCATTGGATCAAGATCTTAGATAAATGGCTTGATCTGTATTTGATGCAGCTTTTCTTTGGGTTAAATCCAACAGCTCTCCATATTTTCTTATCCTATCCTTCCATTTAATTCAATCCGATGGCTGAAGAAAATTCATGTGATCGAGATCTCATATATCAACCCTTTCTTATCAAGTCCTTCCACTTAAATCAATCCGACAGCTAACATAAATTCAGATGATTGAATTCTCAATCGTTTTACCCCACTTATCCTATCCTTCCATTAATTCAATCTGACGAATGACGAAAATTCAGAGGATTGGGATCGCATATCTTTCAACTTATCCTATCCTTCCACTAAAAACTGATCCAACAGTCATTGTCGCTCTTTCTCCTGAGTTTCTGATCTCTCTGATTTAGAAGGTTTTCTAAGTGTTCAAGGATATTGACCTTTGCTCCTCCTCGTCTGCACTTCTGGAAACCGCTATCTCTTCTGAGATTTATCGTCTTCTTCTCTCTCGAGGTTTGGTTTTCTGTTGTTCTTGCCATCAATGAAAAGCACACTCTTCTTGTAAAACATGCCAACAATCGCCCCCTTTGGAATTGATGGCAACCCCAAAAGGCTGCACTATTCTGCTTTAGACCTTCAACTATAGCATACAGACAACACCTTTTTCTCCCCCTTTGACATCAATGTCAAAGAAAATAGAGAGTGACTCTATGCTCCCCATGAGAATATATACTAGGAGCATTCTCCCCCTGATCAGATAGACTATTTAGCTTGATAATGGGGTCACACCCAACTTCTGGCGTAGATACTCAAACTGAGCTTTTGCAAGCGGTTTAGTGAAGATATCATCAATCTAATTTTTGGATGGAATATAATGCATAGAAATAATAGTGTTGGTCACATGTTCCCTCAAGAAGTGATACTTGATGGGTATATGCTTGGTCTTGGAATGAAATACATGATTCTTTGACACACTAATTGCACTAGTATTATCACAATGAATTGGGATCAATGCAATATATTTTACCTCCAAGTCTGCAAGTGTCTGAATCATCAACAATACTTGGGTACAACAAGTGGCAACTGCAATGTATTCAACTTCTGTAGTTGATAAGGAAATGGAACCTTGCTTCTTGCTCAACCATGCTACAAGAGAATCTCCTAAGAAGAATGAACCTCCACTCGTGCTTTTCCTTTCATCCATGGAGTTAGCCCGATCAACATCTGAATAGACTAATAATTGAAAATTATGATTCCTAGGATACCATAGGCCATAGTTCATCGTTCCTTTCAAATATTTGAATATTCTTTTGACAGCTATCAAATGACTTTGTTTAGGTGCATATTGATACCTTCCTACAATTCCAACAACATGCATTATGTCTGGACGAGATGTTGTGATGTACAACAGGCTGCCTATCATAGACCTATATGAACTCTGATCAACATCATGTGAGTCATCATCCTTGATTAGCTTGCATTCAGTGACCATAGGTGTGCTCACAGGTGTAGAATATTCCATCTGAAACCTTTTCAATATTTCTCTTAGATATTTCTCTTGAGAAATAAACATTCCTTCAGACCTCTGAGTAATTTGCAGAACAAGAAAAAATGATTGTTCCCCTATCATAGACATTTCAAATTCAGAGTGCATGGAAGAAGCAAACCATTGTACCAATGAAGCATTATTACTTCTGAATATGATGTCATCTACATAGACCAACACAATGAGAAAATCATTATCCTCTATTTTGATATATAGATTGTTGTCAACTGTTCCTCTCTTGAACCCTTTGTCTTGAAGATACTTATCTAGTTTGTAGTACCAGGCACGAGGATCTTGTTTCAACCCATGTAAGGCTTTCTTCAACTTGTAGACAAAGTCAGGNCTCCTGAGTTTCTGATCTCTCTGATTTAGAAGGTTTTCTAAGTGTTCAAGGATATTGACCTTTGCTCCTCCTCGTCTGCACTTCTGGAAACCGCTATCTCTTCTGAGATTTATCGTCTTCTTCTCTCTCGAGGTTTGGTTTTCTGTTGTTCTTGCCATCAATGAAAAGCACACTCTTCTTGTAAAACATGCCAACAATCGCCCCCTTTGGAATTGATGGCAACCCCAAAAGGCTGCACTATTCTGCTTTAGACCTTCAACTATAGCATACAGACAACACCTTTTTCTCCCCCTTTGACATCAATGTCAAAGAAAATAGAGAGTGACTCTATGCTCCCCATGAGAATATATACTAGGAGCATTCTCCCCCTGATCAGATAGACTATTTAGCTTGATAATGGGGTCACACCCAACTTCTGGCGTAGATACTCAAACTGAGCTTTTGCAAGCGGTTTAGTGAAGATATCATCAATCTAATTTTTGGATGGAATATAATGCATAGAAATAATAGTGTTGGTCACATGTTCCCTCAAGAAGTGATACTTGATGGGTATATGCTTGGTCTTGGAATGAAATACATGATTCTTTGACACACTAATTGCACTAGTATTATCACAATGAATTGGGATCAATGCAATATATTTTACCTCCAAGTCTGCAAGTGTCTGAATCATCAACAATACTTGGGTACAACAAGTGGCAACTGCAATGTATTCAACTTCTATAGTTGATAAGGAAATGGAACCTTGCTTCTTGCTCAACCATGCTACAAGAGAATCTCCTAAGAAGAATGAACTTCCACTCGTGCTTTTCCTTTCATCCATGGAGTTAGCCCGATCAACATCTGAATAGACTAATAATTGAAAATTATGATTCCTAGGATACCATGGGCCATAGTTCATCGTTCCTTTCAAATATTTGAATATTCTTTTGACAACTATCAAATGACTTTGTTTAGGTGCATATTGATACCTTCCTACAATTCCAACAACAAGCATTATGTCTGGACGAGATGTTGTGATGTACAACAGGCTGCCTATCATAGACCTATATGAACTCTGATCAACATCATGTGAGTCATCATCCTTGATTAGCTTGCATTCTGTGACCATAGGTGTGCTCACAGGTGTAGAATATTCCATCTGAAACCTTTTCAATATTTCTCTTAGATATTTCTCTTGAGAAATAAACATTCCTTCAGACCTCTGAGTAATTTGCAGAACAAGAAAAAATGATAGTTCCCCTATCATAGACATTTCAAATTCAGAGTGCATGGAAGAAGCAAACCATTGTACCAATGAAGCATTATTACTTCTGAAGATGATGTCATCTACATAGACCAACACAATGAGAAAATCATTATCCTCTATTTTGATATATAGATTGTTGTCATCTGTTCCTCTCTTGAACCCTTTGTCTTGAAGATACTTATCTAGTTTGTAGTACCAGGCACGAGGATCTTGTTTCAACCCATGTAAGGCTTTCTTCAACTTGTAGACAAAGTCAGGGTTATCTGACAGTTGGAAACCTTTCGGTTGTTCCATATAGATTTATTCTTTTAGATATCCATTTAGAAAATATGACTTGACATCCATTTGATAGAATTTAAACTTCTTATGAAAATCATAGGAAAGAAACATTCTAATAGCTTCTAATCTTGCTACAGGTGCAAATGTTTCATCAAAATCCAGTCCTTCTATTTGAGCATACCCTTTTCATACCAATCTAGATTTATTTCTTATGATGTTTCCTTTTTCATTCATTTTATTCTTAAACACCCATTTGGAGCCAATTACATTCTTATCTCCAGGTCTAGGAACTATTGGAAGATTGGTTGTTGTCATTGATGTCAACCCTAGTCATGGGTTTTGGACCACAATATTGATAAAGGTATTTGAACATGAAGGACAATGCACATGCATATACAACACCCATTAATGGATAGTATAGATCATGTTGTTTCCGGTGGTATGTGGCATGCCACATGGATCCTCATGGTTGAGGAGAAATGAATTTTTGAAGATGGNAAAGTGAATTGAAGAAGGAAGTACATGTAGGCCCTGAAGATAATTAAAGAAAAGAATTACAAAATAAGAAAGTGTCAGGTCGGGCTTAATGTTAAAATGAAGTGACATAAATGGTATAAATAAACATAATTATACATTCATTTTGATGCAAGTCAAATTTCAGAGGAAATAAGAAGTAAAGAAGGTCGGATTTCAAGGGAGGATGAAGTCTTTTGGTGATGTGTTCTAAGGTATGTTATTTTCAGGTCATCTTACCATTTTTGGTATAATTTTTTTCCTAGAACGATTCAGATGGTGAAATCGCTATGGTATTGAGAAGACATATCAAGGTACCTCTGGTAAAAATTTCAGCTCTTGATTCGCTATAATTATGGAGATACACTCT
>JZKD02S1672964.1:1268571-1284298 GCA_000966675.3 Picea glauca | reverse complement strand
CCCACTCATGATAGCATTCATTGCCTTAGCGTTGAAGTTGAATTCTAGCTTGTCATCCTTAGAAGCTAGTACACCTGTCTTTACATAACCAGTCTCTACAACATCCCAAATATCAGCACCTAAGGCCATCATGTATGTTCTCATTCTAACCTTCCAGAAGAAAAAATTTGTTCCATCAAACATAGGAGGCTTATTGGTTGAAGTTCCTTCATGGCTTGTCATGTTTAAGCTTACTGATCTACCTTTAAATAAAAGGAACCCGTTATGATACCAATTGTTGGAATTACTAAGACAACTGAGACGGGGGGTGAATCAGTTGTTACTGTGCTTAAACAATTTTATGCCTATTAAAATATTATTAACCTTCTCCAAGTGATCATCAAGATTATGCAAGACATGAACAATAGAAATCACAAACATCAATCACACATATGATATACATAGAGACAAATATTTCATGAGGAAAACCATAAAGGGAGAAAACCTCTTCTTCTTCGAATGATAGGAAGTCTTTTAAGTTTTGTACATCATATTTCTTTGAGAACCAACTCAAAATGAGGCTACAACCTCTTCTTTAACAAGTTGCAACTCGCTGAGAGCACCAACTATCTGTTTTCTCTATCACCCACTAGAAGGAAGCACCAACTCCCTGAGTGTTCCAACACCAATTGGATGGAAGCACCAACTTCCAGTCACACAGGCACCAACTTGTATAACATAGAACAATGGTTCTCCCTTGCACCACCCTACCACCTTGGTTTTTCTGGTTACAACCAAATAGAAGTTACAACTTCATGTGTTCAAGCACCTACTTGAAACTCTGAGGACAATAGTAGTCCCTAGCACCACCCTACCACCCTTAGATATAAAACTTTACTTACTTGTTGTGTCTCTGATATGGTCTGTTACAACTCCATTTCTTCTCTGCCTTCTTCAGCTTCTATGCTCTGTTTTGCTTTTGCATCTCTCTGCTTCTATGCTCTTCTCTTTTTATTCCTTCACACAACACTACTTTGTTCATATTCTCTTCAACATTTTATGTTCCGTGATACGTCTATGTTATTTCCATACACCTCTTCCTAAAAACATGCATAATGTTCGGAAAAAAACTATACATCCTCTTTGTTTTGCATATATTTCTCACGTCGAGTCCTCTGCCTGATCATCATTTGAACTCTTCGTCTTCCCTGGTGGTTATGCTGTCTCTGTTCATCATCACTGGCTTTTATCCAAAGACTCTTTGGCTTCTCTGGAAGTCGCAACTCTTCGTCTTCTCTGTCAGTTACAACCAGTCAATTATTGATTCTTTGGCTTCTAATCCCCTTCCTTCACATGACCATCAGCGGTGACCAAACACCTAACCGATTGGTGCTTCATGACTCGTGAATTCGGGAATCTTAGTATAAGAAAACTTGATTCTCCCAACTCCCGATATCCGAAGTGGAGCCTAGTGACATGCTAGATCCTCCCTTAACCTTCCCTGATGTGACTATGGCTGTGACCAAATGCCTATTCAAAAGGTGCTTCTTGATCTCGATCTAGTGAGCGCTAGCTCCGTTTCTTGATATGACCTTAGGTGAGGATCTCATGTGACCATGTGACTGTGGGAACATCCAAAGGTGGTTTGAATCAAACTACTTTTTTCCCTACAATTTACCTCTAGCCTCCATGTGTCCTTTCTCCAAAACCGTGGTTTCGATTGCAGCCTGCCTTCAACTTTTTAAAGTTTGCACATCTTCAATCCCCGCGATGCAATGGGACTGTCAATCTCACGATCTTGATGGTGCTTCTGAATGGACGGTTCAGATTTGTTCTTTCACAATCTACGGATCAAATCTGACCTTCCTAAATCAATGACTGCGATTTATTTCATGATCCGAGCTTCGGGAGTTTCAAATCTCAAACCTTGCTTTCTTCCATACGCCAATCTTCTAGAGTCAATGATCCATGGAAACCTGTCATTCTCAATCGACGACTCTACTCTACTTCAGAAATTTTGACCTTCCAACTAGATCAACGGTTCTGCGACCCCTTTCTCGATCAATGGTCGAGATCTCCTTTGGGTCTACGGACTTCTAAAATCTCAAGTCTCAAACTTTACTTTGCCTCGAAGTATACAGATTACTGCCACGTGTCCTTGCTGACATGGTTTGTCGCATGTCCTTGCTGACGTGATCTTCCACATGTCCTTGTTGAGGTGGTCTGCTGATGTGGGTGAGACTTGTAGGTAGTGTAGTGGAGTGTGGAGGCAAAGCACGATAGTGGAGTGTGACGTGTAGTGGGTAGTGGAGTGTGACGTCGGAGCACGACGGTGGTATGTAGCAGTGGTTTGGTGGTTTTCTCGGAGGGGGGTTAGGCGGTAAGTGGTAATGAGCGAGGGGTGTCCGATTTGACAGGATGGTGACACGTATGAGGGTCCCACATAGGAAATACCACCAACTCGGACCCCCCCCATGGTTAAAGTCAGAAAGGTCGGGGGTGGGGGATCCAATATGCCCTATCGACCATAGATCTGAGTGCCTGATTGTCAACCGCTGAGATTAGCACGTGCTTCTTCTAACTTATCCTATCCTTCCAGTTTAGAATGATCTGACGACTTAAATTTACTTCAGATGATCCAACGGTCGAGGATTTATTTCGTCTCTCCAGACTTCATGGATTTCAAATCTCAAACTGAATTCTTGAGATGAGATTTTTTTGGAGCATAACCTACTTACATCTTTAGACCCGAAACAAATGAAGTTCATTGGATCAAGATCTTATATCAACAGATCGATTTGTCTTTGATGCAGATCTACTTTGGATTAAATCCAACGAATTTCCATCTTTTATTATCCTATCCTTCCATTTANACTTGAAACTCTGAGGACAATAGTAGTCCCTAGCACCACCCTACCACCCTTAGATATAAAACTTTACTTACTTGTTGTGTCTCTGATATGGTCTGTTACAACTCCATTTCTTCTCTGCCTTCTTCAGCTTCTATGCTCTGTTTTGCTTTTGCATCTCTCTGCTTCTATGCTCTTCTCTTTTTATTCCTTCACACAACACTACTTTGTTCATATTCTCTTCAACATTTTATGTTCCGTGATACGTCTATGTTATTTCCATACACCTCTTCCTAAAAACATGCATAAYGTTCGGAAAAAAAACTATACATCCTCTTTGTTTTGCATATATTTCTCACGTCGAGTCCTCTGCCTGATCATCATTTGAACTCTTCGTCTTCCCTGGTGGTTATGCTGTCTCTGTTCATCATCAGTGGCTTTTATCCAAAGATTCTTTGGCTTCTCTAGAAGTCGCAACTCTTCGTCTTCTCTGTCAGTTACAACCAGTCAATTATTGATTCTTTGGCTTCTAATCCCCTTCCTTCACATGACCATCGGCGGTGACCAAACACCTAACCGATTGGTGCTTCATGACTCGTGAATTCGGGAATCTTAGTATAAGAAAACTTGATTCTCCCAACTCCCGATATCCGAAGTGGAGCCTAGCGACATGCTAGATCCTCCCTTAACCTTCCCTGATGTGACTATGGTTGTGACCAAATGCCTATTCAAAAGGTGCTTCTTGATCTCGATCTAGTGAGCGCTAGCTCCGTTTCTCGATATGACCTTAGGTGAGGATCTCATGTGACCATGTGATTGCGGGAACATCCAAAGGTGGTTTGAATCAAACTACTTTTTGCCTTGCAATTTACCTCTAGCCTCCATGTGTCCTTTCTCCAAAACCGTGGTTTCGATTGCAGCCTGCCTTCAACTTTTTAAAGTTTGCACATCTTCAATCCACGCGATGCAATGGGACTGTCAATCTCACGATCTTGATGGTGCTTCTGAATGGACGGTTCAGATTTGTTCTTTCACAATCTGCGGATCAAATCTGACCTTCCTAAATCAATGACTGTGATTTATTTCATGATCTGGGCTTCGGGAGTTTCAAATCTCAAACCTTGCTTTCTTCCATACGCCAATCTTCTGGAGTCAATGATCCATGGAAACCTGTCATTCTCAATCGACGACTCTACTCTACTTCAGAAATTTTGACCTTCCAACTAGATCAACGGTTCTGCGACCCCTTTCTCGATCAATGGTCGAGATCTCCTTTGGGTCTACGGACTTCTAAAATCTCAAGTCTCAAACTTTACTTTKCCTCGAAGTATACAGATTACTGCCACGTGTCCTTGCTGACATGGTTTGTCGCATGTCCTTGCTGACGTGATCTTCCACATGTCCTTGTTGAGGTGGTCTGCTGATGTGGGTGAGACTTGTAGGTAGTGTAGTGGAGTGTGGAGGCAAAGCACGATAGTGGAGTGTGACGTGTAGTGGGTAGTGGAGTGTGACGTCGGAGCACGACGGTGGTATGTAGCAGTGGTTTGGTGGTTTTCTCGGAGGGGGGTTAGGCGGTAAGTGGTAATGAGCGAGGGGTGTCCGATTTGACAGGATGGTGACACGTATGAGGGTCCCACATAGGAAATACCACCAACTCGGACCCCCCCCATGGTTAAAGTCAGAAAGGTCGGGGGTGGGGGATCCAATATGCCCTATCGACCATAGATCTGAGTGCCTGATTGTCAACCGCTGAGATTAGCACGTGCTTCTTCTAACTTATCCTATCCTTCCAGTTTAGAATGATCTGACGACTTAAATTTACTTCAGATGATCCAACGGTCGAGGATTTATTTCGTCTCTCCAGACTTCATGGATTTCAAATCTCAAACTGAATTCTTGAGATGAGATTTTTTTGGAGCATAACCTACTTACATCTTTAGACCCGAAACAAATGAAGTTCATTGGATCAAGATCTTATATCAACAGATCGATTTGTCTTTGATGCAGATCTACTTTGGATTAAATCCAACGAATTTCCATCTTTTATTATCCTATCCTTCCATTTANCCCACTCATGATAGCATTCATTGCCTTAGCGTTGAAGTTGAATTCTAGCTTGTCATCCTTAGAAGCTAGTACACCTGTCTTTACATAACCAGTCTCTACAACATCCCAAATATCAACACCTAAGGCCATCATGTATGTTCTCATTCTAACCTTCCAGAAGCAAAAATTTGTTCCATCAAACATAGGAGGCTTATTGGTTGAAGTTCCTTCATGGCTTGTCATGTTTAAGCTTACTGATCTACCTTTAAATAAAAGGAACCCGTTATGATACCAATTGTTGGAATTACTAAGACAACTGAGAGGGGGGGTGAATCAGTTGTTACTGTGCTTAAACAATTTTATGCCTATTAAAATATTATTAACCTTTTCCAAGTGATCATCAAGATTATGCAAGACATGAACAATAGAAATAACAAACATCAATCACACATATGATATACACAGAGACAAATATTTCATGAGGAAAACCATAAAGGGAGAAAACCTCTTCTTCTTTGAATGATAGGAAGTCTTTTAAGTTCTGTACATCATCTTTCTTTGAGAACCAACTCAAAATGAGGCTACAACCTCTTCTTTAACAATTTGCAACTTGCTAAGAGCACCAACTATCTGTTTTCTCTATCACCCACTAGAAGGAAGCACCAACTCCCTGAGTGTTCCAACACCAATTGGATGGAAGCACCAACTTCCATTCACACAGGCACCAACCTGTATAACATAGAACAATGGTTCTCCCTTGCACCACCCTACCACCTTGGTTTTTCTGGTTACAACCAAATAGAAGATACAACTTCCTGTGTTCAAGCACCCACTTGAAACTCTGAGGACAATAGTAGTCCCTAGCACCACCCTACCACCCTTAGATATAAAACTTTACTTACTTGTTGTGTCTCTGATATGGTCTGTTACAACTCCATTTCTTCTCTGCCTTCTTCAGCTTCTATGCTCTGTTTTGCTTTTGCATCTCTCTGCTTCTATGCTCTTCTCTTTTTATTCCTTCACACAACACTACTTTGTTCATATTCTCTTCAACATTTTATGTTCCGTGATACGTCTATGTTATTTCCATACACCTCTTCCTAAAAACATGCATAACGTTCGGAAAAAAAACTATACATCCTCTTTGTTTTGCATATATTTCTCACGTCGAGTCCTCTGCCTGATCATCATTTGAACTCTTCGTCTTCCCTGGTGGTTATGTTGTCTCTGTTCATCATCAGTGGATTTTATCCAAAGATTCTTTGGCTTCTCTGGAAGTCACAACTCTTCATCTTCTCTGTAAGTTACAACCAGTCAATTATTGATTCTTTGGCTTCTAATCCCCTTCCTTCACATGACCATCGGTGGTGACCAAACACCTAACCGATTGGTGCTTCATGACTCGTGAATTCGGGACTCTTAGTATAAGAAAACTTGATTCTCCCAACTCTCGATATTCGAAGTGGAGCCTAGCGACATGCTAGATCCTCCCTTAACCTTCCCTGATGTGACTATGGCTGTGACCAAATGCCTATTCAAAAGGTGCTTCTTGATCTCGATCTAGTGAGCGCTAGCTCCGTTTCTTGATATGACCTTAGGTGAGGATCTCATGTGACCATGTGATTGCGGGAACATCCAAAGGTGGTTTGAATCAAACTACTTTTTACCCTGCATTTTACCTCTAGCCTCCATGTGTCCTTTCTCCAAAACCGTGGTTTCGATTGTAGCCTGCCTTCAACTTTTTGAAGTTTGCACATCTTCAATCCCCGCGATGCAATGGGACTGTCAATCTCACGATCTTGATGGTGCTTCTGAATGGACTGTTCAGATTTGTTCTTTCACAATCTGCGGATCAAATCTGACCTTCCTAAATCAATGACTGTGATTTATTTCATGATCCGGGCTTCGGGATTTTCAAATCTCAAACCTTGCTTTCTTCCATATGCCAATCTTCTGGAGTCAATGATCCATGGATACCTGTCATTCTCAATCGACGACTCTACTCTACTTCAAAAATTTTGACCTTCCAACTAGATCAACGGTTCTGCGACCCCTTTCTCGATCAATGGTCGAGATCTCCTTTGGGTCTACGGACTTCTAAAATCTCAAGTCTCAAACTTTACTTTGCCTCGAAGTATACAGATTACTGCCACGTGTCCTTGCTGACATGGTTTGTCGCATGTCCTTGCTGACGTGATCTTCCACATGTCCTTGTTGAGGTGGTCTGCTGATGTGGGTGAGACTTGTAGGTAGTGTAGTGGAGTGTGGAGGCAAAGCACGATAGTGGAGTGTGAGGTGTAGTGGGTAGTGGAGTGTGACGTCGGAGCGCGACGGTGGTATGTAGGAGTGGTTTGGTGGTTTTCTCGGAGGGGGGTTAGGCGGTAAGTGGTAATGAGCGAGGGGTGTCCAATTTGACAGGATGGTGACACGTATGAGGGTCCCACATAGGAAATACCACCAACTCGGACCCCCCCCCCCACGGTTAAAGTCAGAAAGGTCGGGGGTGGGGGATCCAATATGCCCTATCGACCATAGATCTGAGTGCCTGATTGTCAACCGCTGAGATTAGCACGTGCTTCTTCTAACTTATCCTGTCCTTCCAGTTTAGAATGATCTGACGGCTTAAATTTACTTCAGATGATCCAATGGTCGAGGATTTATTTCGTCTCTCCAGACTTCAGGGATTTCAAATCTCAAACTGAATTCTTGAGATGAGATTTTTTTGGAGCATAACCTACTTACATCTTTAGACCCGAAACAGATGAAGTTCATTGGATCAAGATCTTATATCAACAGATCGATTTGTCTTTGATGCAGATCTACTTTGGATTAAATCCAACGAATTTCCATCTTTTATTATCCTATCCTTMCATTTAATTCGATCCGACAGCTGAAGAAAATTCGAGTGATCGAGATCTCAGATCTCATCCCTTTCTTATCCTGTCCTTCCACTTAAATCAATCTGATGGATGACGGAAATTCGGATGATCAAATTCTCAATCATTTTACCCCGCTTATCCTATCCTTCCATTAATTCAATTTGACATCTGACGGAAATTCAGATGATTGGGATCCCAGAGCTTTCAACTTATCCTATCCTTCCACTCAAAAATGATCCAACGGTCGTTGTCGATCTTCCTCCTGAGTTTCTAATCTCTCTAACTTAGAAGGTTTTCTATGTGTTCAAGGNATGTCCTTGCTGACGTGATCTTCCACATGTCCTTGTTGAGGTGGTCTGCTGATGTGGGTGAGACTTGTAGGTAGTGTAGTGGAGTGTGGAGGCAAAGCACGATAGTGGAGTGTGACGTGTAGTGGGTAGTGGAGTGTGACGTCGGAGCACGACGGTGGTATGTAGCAGTGGTTTGGTGGTTTTCTCGGAGGGGGGTTAGGCGGTAAGTGGTAATGAGCGAGGGGTGTCCGATTTGACAGGATGGTGACACGTATGAGGGTCCCACATAGGAAATACCACCAACTCGGACCCCCCCCATGGTTAAAGTCAGAAAGGTCGGGGGTGGGGGATCCAATATGCCCTATCGACCATAGATCTGAGTGCCTGATTGTCAACCGCTGAGATTAGCACGTGCTTCTTCTAACTTATCCTATCCTTCCAGTTTAGAATGATCTGACGACTTAAATTTACTTCAGATGATCCAACGGTCGAGGATTTATTTCGTCTCTCCAGACTTCATGGATTTCAAATCTCAAACTGAATTCTTGAGATGAGATTTTTTTGGAGCATAACCTACTTACATCTTTAGACCCGAAACAAATGAAGTTCATTGGATCAAGATCTTATATCAACAGATCGATTTGTCTTTGATGCAGATCTACTTTGGATTAAATCCAACGAATTTCCATCTTTTATTATCCTATCCTTCCATTTAATTCGATCCGACAGCTGAAGAAAATTCGAGTGATCGAGATCTCAGATCTCATCCCTTTCTTATCATGTCCTTCCACTTAAATCAATCTGATGGATGACGGAAATTCGGATGATCAAATTCTCAATCATTTTACCCCGCTTATCCTATCCTTCCATTAATTGAATTTGACGTCTGACGGAAATTCAGATGATTGGGATGCCAGAGCTTTCAACTTATCCTATCCTTCCACTCAAAAATGATCCAACGGTCGTTGTCGATCTTCCTCCTGAGTTTCTAATCTCTCTAACTTAGAAGGTTTTCTATGTGTTCAAGGNCACGTATGAGGGTCCCACATAGGAAATACCACCAACTCGGACCCCCCCCCACGGTTAAAGTCAGAAAGGTCGGGGGTGGGGGATCCAATATGCCCTATCGACCATAGATCTGAGTGCCTGATTGTCAACCACTGAGATTAGCACGTGCTTCTTCTAACTTATCCTGTCCTTCCAGTTTAGAATGATCTGACGGCTTAAATTTACTTCAGATGATCCAACGGTCGAGGATTTATTTCGTCTCTCCAGACTTCAGGGATTTCAAATATCAAACTGAATTCTTGAGATGATATTTTTTTGGAGCATAACCTACTTACATCTTTGGACCCGAAACAGATGAAGTTCATTGGATCAAGATCTTATATCAACAGATCGATTTGTCTTTGATGCAGATCTACTTTGGATTAAATCCAACAAATTTCCATCTTTTATTATCCTATCCTTCCATTTAATTCGATCTGACAGCTGAAGAAAATTCGAGTGATCGAGATCTCAGATCTCATCCCTTTCTTATCCTGTCCTTCCACTTAAATCAATCTGATGGATGACGGAAATTCGGATGATCAAATTCTCAATCATTTTACCCCGCTTATCCTATCCTTCCATTAATTCAATTTGATGTCTGACGGAAATTCAGATGATTGGGATCCCAGAGCTTTCAACTTATCCTATCCTTCCACTCAAAAATGATCCAACGGTCGTTGTCGATCTTCCTCCTGAGTTTCTAATCTTTCTAACTTAGAAGGTTTTCTATGTGTTCAAGGATCTCGACCTTTGCTCCTCCTCGTCTGCACTTCTAGAAACCGCTATCTCCTCTGAGCTTTCTCATCTTCTTCTCTCTCGAGGTTTGGTTTGCTACTATTCTTGCCATCAATGACAAGCACACTCTTCTCGTAAAACATGCCAACATCATAAACTTTCAAAATTCCCATCCTCAATCACATATAGAAACTCTTATCGGGCATCATCCNATCCTATCCTTCCACTCAAAAATGATCCAACGGTCGTTGTCGATCTTCCTCCTGAGTTTCTAATCTCTCTAACTTAGAAGGTTTTCTATGTGTTCAAGGATCTCGACCTTTGCTCTTCCTCGTCTGCACTTCTAGAAACCGCTATCTCCTCTGAGCTTTCTCATCTTCTTCTCTCTCGAGGTTTGGTTTGCTACTGTTCTTGCCATCAATGACAAGCACACTCTTCTCGTAAAACATGCCAACATCATAAACTTTCAAAATTCCCATCCTCAATCACATATAGAAACTCTTATCGGGCATCATCCTATGGAAAATATGGAAATAAAGAAATCACAAAAATTTTCACTCAACTCTGCTACCTTGGGGAGAAATCTAGCCCAAATTTCAAGATAGTATTTTGGATACTGTAAGACTCTCCAAGTGGATGGAAAAATATTTTTCTTGTGTGCTGGAGGAAAGGCCTATCCTTCTCAAATGGGATATTTTCCTAGCCCCATCTCTCGATATTCCTTCTATTGGTTCTCCCTCCATTAACAATCCTGACAAATGGCATCGCCCCCTCCCGAGTTTGTCAAACTCAATTTCGATGGTGCCTCTAAGGGCAACCTAGGCTCTGCTAGATTTGGGGTTGTTTTCAAGAATGACCAGGGGGGAATATTCATCATATTCTTGTTGGTAGCATGGGCTAGGATACGAACAATGAAATCAAGCTATGGGCCCTCATGAAAGGCATTCAAGTGGCCAATCAACTAGGATTTCATCAAATCATTTTGGAAGGGGATTCCCAAGTAATTTTGGCAATGCTTTCCAAACTCATCAATGGATCTATGCCTACTAAGATCTTGCCCATATGGAGGATTCTTATATATTTGAAACTTATGCCATCTCTTCTTCTTCCTCATCTTGTTTTGATTCCATCCCATGTTCGACATGAGGCTAATAAAGTTGCAGATAAACTTTCCAACATTGGGGTAAACATAGGTGAACTTGATTTGGAATGGTCCTACATTTAGAGTCCTAAACACCCCACTCTTTTGGAATATATATCTTTGGAAAGGCAAGAAGACTCTATCTCGGATGGGGTGTTAGCGAGTCGTCATATATAAACACCGGGAGGGTGGAGGCAAGGCCAACTAGTGGCTCAAACCTCCAAAAAGGCATGTGGAGATCACCTTATTTATCCTCCACAATTTGGGAATTTACCATAGAGGGATCCTGCAACATGTGAAGGTGTTAATGTGCCTGGTTCATTGTACCTCTGATGAGATGGGAATTAATCCATGCACACTTTAGTTGTAATGAAAATAACTTTGTACCCTCTACAACGTAATCGTGAGATGACCAAGGAGCGAGATAGTGATCATTTTCTCAATGGAAAGATACCCCCGACTTGTAGTAGTGTTTGTGTATGTTGGTTATGGTCCATAAGATTAAATTTCTCCTTCTCAAAGTTTTGTTGGTACTATCATGAACACAATGTCACACATTCATGTTTCTGGTCTCTCTCGAAGAGGAAGCGACTCTCGTCGGCGGGCGAACGTGCATACAGATGGAATGGAGCTCGCAATCATGACTCCGGAAAGCTCAGTCACCGCTTCACTAGTTCAGATTATATGGCCCAGTGGATATTTTTCCATGCAGGAGGCATCTTTCATTTGGGGTTGCAGATTTGAATGGTTCGACGCTAACGACAAGTCTTTGGGGTTTGAATCTCAGCTCACTCCTGCTCTGATGATGATGAACATGGTACAGTGCCCAAATCTAGAGGGCCAGTGATGCCCTAGGATTTAAACACAATTTTGATATTCTTTTTGGCTAATAACTTAGAGATATGACCAATGATGCCCTAGGTGTTGGGGAGAAAGATCAATGCTAGTGGAGGGGAGGCAAAAGGAGGATGAGGGTTTTTAAGTTTGGGATAGAGGGCATAGTGGAAAGCTTTATTGATTTGAGGGATGGAGTAGCCATTGGCTATGCTAGTGGAGGGGAGGCAAAAGGAGGATGAGGGTTTTTAAGTTTGGGATAGAGGGCATAGTGGAAAGCTTTATTGATTTGAGGGATGGAGTAGCCATTGGCTACAAAGGCTTTGGTGAGGCGAGATATCCCTTCCCCATAAATTATTTTTAATAATTTGTTATTATTTCCCATAATTTTTTATTATTATTATTTTATACTCATTTATATTCATTATTTTAATTCTCTTTAGCTATTTTTAATTATATTGATCAATTTCCCCAAAGATAAATTATAACCAACATTGCATTAAAACAATTATTTAATTATTATTATTTCCTCCCACTTTCAATTATAATTATAACAATCTTCATTATCATTACAACTTTTTGATGATGGGTGGAGTGTTCACTAGAAATATCAGAGGTTTTATAAACTCCCACATAGTTTTTTTCCAGAAAGTTTAACTAATTAAATATAGATATCGATATAATATATGTTGTCCTCCTTTGAAGTTTAACTAATTAAATATTGATATAGATATAATTTATGTTGTCCTCCTTTGAAAAAGTATAAATTTCTATTGCTCACACTCCCACTCCCACCTCCACCTCCACCTCCACCTCCACCTCCACCCCCACTGCCATAGCCATGTACTCCCACCTTTCATTTTCAATTGTATTAAACAAATACAACATCACCATGCATTCCCACCGTTCAATTGTATTAAATAACAAATACAACAATATTTGAATCATATAGTGTTGTAAAGTGTTCTATAGCAAGTGTTTTGTATATACTCCAAAGCACTTGAGATTGAAATCTTCTAGTAGGAAGTATATTTTGCTACATGGAAATATCGTCATGCTTCAACTACCTACCCACCCACAAACAACGAAGAGATTATTTGTTTGAATTTTCCTAAGTCACGTGTTTTCAATTTGATCCTAAATTTATCTCCCCATCTTTCAATTGTATTAAACAAATACAACCCACCCACACACAACAAAGAGTTTCTTCTAACATGAAGTATCTTATGCTATAGGGGAATATTCTCATATGTTTAAAGTACCCACCCACAAACAACAAAGAGGGTAGTTGTTTGAATTTGTGCAAGTCACATGTTTTCAATTTGATTTTGAATTCATCATTTTTGTTGTTCAATTTTTGCTTTTGCTTTTCATTTTGATTATATATATATATAAACCAAATCTTTGAACCAAAAAAGGTGAGTGAGTAATCATGCATATATATATACACACACCAGATCTTTGAGCCAAAAAAGGATGATTGAGTAATCACTAAGCAATCACCAAGATGAAGAATGACAATCTAAATCTCATGATGAAATGGTTGTGTAACTTTTGCAAATCCATGAATAATAATAAGAACATAACTCAAAATGATAGGAAGTACTATTAATTTGGAGAGATCTGTAACTCATATAACACTTAAAAATCCTAAATCTATCATGTTTAGAAGTTTATCCAATAGCTTAGGCATATTAAGTATATAATCAACACTAAATTTCTCATTACGGAATGAAAAATGAATACTTTTGAAGTCGGTATGCCTATGGAGAGTAACACTAAATTTTCCATTACTAAATGAAAAATGGATACTTTTCAAAATTTCTCATTACTAAATGCAAAATGAATACTTTTGAAGTCACTATGCCTATGGAGAGTAACACTAAATTTTCCATTACTAAATGAAAAATGGATACTTTTCAAGTCATTATGCCTATGGAGAGCGGGTTGAGATTTTTCTTTTGATTTCCTGCATTTAATCCAAAATCATAAAAAAAGTTAGTAGTTGTAGGGAAACATGACCAGAGATGTGTGCTCCACCATTTGTGTTATTCTCCATGTATGTGAGTTGAGAATGGCGAGACACATCATGTGTTGTTGTTGGATTACTGAGAGGGGGGGTGAATCAATAATAGAGCAATTTAATCCCTTTTAACCATACAATCCAAGTGTTATATCAATTTAGCATTATCATCCAATAGCTGTAGAGTAAATAAGCAATGAACAAATGAACAATCATACGCATACATAGTACACTAATGTTTTACGTGGAAACCCAAAGTAGGATAAAACCACATAATGCTTTTTCTTATATGTCTTGAAGAATTACATTCATTGGAAGCACCAACTTTCTTTGTTTTCCAGCTGCAACTAGAAGGAGGCTCCAACCCCCTTGTTTCTCAGGCTACAACCTGAAGGAAGCTCCAACTCCCCTATTCTCTGGCTACAGCTAGAAGGAGGCTACAACCCCCTATGTTCTTTGGCTACAACCGGAAGGTGGCTACAACCACATGTCCTTGTCCCGTCCAACTGCCCTGAAGTAGAAGTAGAATGACGAAACCACTGTCACACTATCACTATGAGATATATTGATGTAAACCTATACCAATAAACCTGAACCATGCATCAACCATTCATCAACCTGTACCTCAACCTATAATCAACCTGTACCATAAACAAGTGCATCAACCATGCACCAACCTGTACCAAACAACCTGTAATCTACCTGTACCATAAACAAGTGCATCCAACCATGTACCAAGTATGTATCAATCATGTTTCAACTACTCATCAATTATGAATCATTAATATGTACCAACATCATCAACTATACACCTCATGTATGTGCCAACTCATCAACTACTTGTCTCAACCATGTACCCAACATGTACCTCAACCAAAAGCCCTCATCAATATCATCATCCAAGTATGATTTCTAACTTTGTAATATACATGGTGTATATGATCACATACCTGCAAACCTTCCTTAACTTTAACAACAAGAGACTAGCATTTTCATCAAAATTTTCTTTAGTCTCACATGACTAGTTTTGGATTAGTCAACAACCCCAACTTGAAATAATCATAACTATGTACCTGTAATGAATAAAGATCTAAAAATAATACACAATGTTCTTCAGTGTGTTTTATGAAATTCCTCTAGGTGTCACTACTTGGAACATCTCAGAAAAGGAGTTATAGCAAAAATGACATACCTTGCTGAATTCTGGCTTATTCTAGAGAGCGATCTTGTAGAGCGTACCCCGCACAGAATATTTGTTGAATCGATATGAAATTGTTACACAACATAATAGATATTGTACTCTAACCAACACATTTGGTCTTATTGAATTGGATCTGTTATGAAAAATTTATGGCGTTTTTACCCGAAACGCCTGTTTTAGACTAGTTTTAGGTCTAGCCACAAACCCTATTTTACACAGAGTGTAACTCCAAAAATGCAATGACCCACAAGATGAATATTTTACCATAGATACTTGGGTATGTTTCCTCAATGGAATACCAATTTCACGCTCTAACTCATTCTAGAAAAAAGTTGTTGCGAAAATGGTGAGATGACATGTAAATAACATACCTTAGAAAGCATCATCAAAAGAATTTATCCTCCCTTGAATTTCAACCTTCTTTTCTTCACCTTCCCTCTGAAATTCATCTTAGATATCCTTTGGTTACCTCAGTCATCTATAGATATTCAATATGCTCAAGTAATGTAAAATGATAGAGTCTTGCTTCTTATTTATACTCGCCATCTTCTAGGTCACTTAACCCATTTCTAGGTCACTTAACCCATTTTCCTCATTTTTAGGGTTAACCACTTTCCATAATTAGAAATTTCTCCATTACTTTATCATTTAAATATTCCTCTTTGACTTTGTCACCTCACTTTATCATTTAAATAATCTT
>JZKD02S1672964.1:1199995-1236148 GCA_000966675.3 Picea glauca | reverse complement strand
TGTAATGAGACATGAAGAGAAATATTGTATTTGGAGCTGAAGCTCAATAGGAGGATGCCCCCTCGAAGAGGAAAGTGAACAGGAGAGGATCCCTTCCATAATAGGATCCATTGTATGGTGTTTCCCTAGCTCAAGGGTTTGGTAATAATAAAGTGTGGTTTCTTCTATTTTGCTTTGTGAATCTATTGTGTATTCAGTAATTGTGTTGATTATATCTTCAAATATGGTATTGGTACTTAACATAACCAATGCACAAGCGAGTATTTGTAAGTCAATTCCACCATATGGTCAGGGTAGAAAATCCTGAAACCTTGAAAGCACCGCCTCTCACGGAGGTAAGGTCACTAACAAGATCCCCAGATACGAATATATCCCCAGAAATATCTTTGACACTAGGAGGGTATCGGGGGGATATCCCTTCAACCGACTTCGTGCAACCTCGTGATTAACTCTAGTGTGAGCGGAGCCTCCTAATCTTACCAATTATACAATGGATTTCTCCACTCCCTGACTCATACACATATGTTGATTTAATTGCCTTGGAGAAGTTTACTCACAAAATCTTATTCCAAGGCACTAAATCCTAGGCTAGATTGTACACCCTAGAAAATAAAATCGTGACTAATCAATTTTAAATGATAGCATTGATTTTAATGGCCGTGATCACTCAAAAAGGTATGGTAGTGAAAATCATGGTGTTATGACTCTGCAAGAAAAGTAAATATGAAAATAATGCAAAGTCCTAACTTTAAATTTCAATGAATGATATGCTTCTAAACACCAATGCAATTTTCAGATTCAACTCTGCAATTCTAAAGTAAAATGCAATCTTTCACTATATGCACTAAGCTAATGAAAAAGACTCAAAAGACAAAAATGCCAAGCAATGCAAAATGCCTATTTTTTTTGTATTTTCAATATAACAAAACTGAAAATGCATGGACTGAAAAGTAACTTGATATATAACCCTACTATGTATAAAAAGAGACAACTCAAGCAGGATACCAAGCAACAAAAAACCCATCCTAATGTACAAGGACAACAAAAAATGAAAACATGATGAGAAAGTCCCTTCCCAGAGATTCAACCAAAAGAGGGTTTCCAATCATCCCACAAGCACTCAACAGGCACTACAGAGACCTAAGAAGACTCAAGAAACATAAAATCCCACCCAGCAACCACTAGACCCAAGAAACAAGCAAGGGAAACTGATGTATGTGAATGTTCATGCAAACATAGTGTATATACACATCTTGCAGTGAGATAGCCTACGTATGTACACGAATGTCAAGGAAAAAAGCGCGTATATGCTTCAAAACAAGGCCAGGCAAGGGAGAAAGGTTGGAAACTCAGACCCAGAGTGAACATGAACTGTCAAGCAATGATACGACAAGAACCACAATAGAAACGAGAGCAATCTAAGGAGAAAAGTACTCCAAACCCTAAGAAAGAAGATTCAATCCCCAATATGGTCGCCAATTCTGTTACGAGGAAAATCTCTCTATGGCTAGGATAAACCACAACAGATGAAAATGACTGCAGAAATCAATTATATCCCAACAACATGCTATATAAACCAATGTGCAAGTGAGATAAGAAAGAGGCCTACCTCGTCCAGACGTTTAATGAAGTCCATCGTTGAGCACTTCGACCCAAATCTATATACCTGCAACAAGTTCTCAACAAACAAGAAAAGCAAGCATACAGTGGTAATATAAAAGGTTAGCACATTAGATAGCATAATCCATTAATAAACATGGCAAATATGCCCATGGAATAATAATTCAATATATTTGCAAGATATCAATTGGATGGGAAAATAGTATTTCTATTAATAAATGATCAACATAAGTGAAAATGTTATAGACTTTCGTGTCGGCATGGTTCAGAACCGAGAAACTAAGTTCCTTCCAGTTGAGCCTCCACCACTTCAATCCTCCACCAAAGGAAAGATCATAAGAGAGAAACAATGAGGTTCTCAATCAATAAGGGAAGAGCTTGGGCACTGAACACTATGTTCAAACTTAAAGGACAAAGGGATGCAGACTCAATATGAAGTAAATAATTTCTCCAAAGTAACTTTTCTCTCAAAGTTGAATTCTTTCTCCTTTTCCATAGCTTGGAATTGGCCTCTTTATAGCCTTCAAAATGGAACTCAAAATTCGAATCAGAACGTTACCAGTATATGGAAGGCCAAGGATCAAAGATCTCCTATTGTGACATGGAAACCCGGCATTTAATTTTCATTTTCTGGCACAAATCCCGATGTAAATAGGTTGTAGTGGAGAAGCCTATGTATACACATGTTGTATAGTGTGCAAGATGCATACATGTGGAAAAATATTTATTTTTGTCTCTGGATTTTATTAACAGGGAAGATAAGTTTGCATAGGGAAATGGAATAAGTCCCTCTGTGCAAGATTGCATAGGGTGCGGAAAATCTTGCTATAACACAAGGATTTCAGAGTATATGTTCTGCATTCAAAAGTTGTTGCATATGTCCCTTCAGCGTTAGTGAAAGAAATACTTATCCATCCTAACATAGATGGAAGGAGAAGCAAATGGATTGCCAAAATTCTGGAATTTGACCTTGAAATAAAGCCCAGTAAATTGGTTAAAGGCCAAGGTTTAGCTAGGTTGTTGGCTAAATCAAATTGCAAAGCTTTGGGGGTTAATTCAATAAACATTAACTCGAAAAATCAGAAAGCTAAGTTGTCCGATAAAGATTCTCATGTTAGCCCAAAGTTGGCAGAATGCACTGGGTATAAGGACATCATATATTTTTTGCAGAATTTGTAGCCTTCTGATGGTTTGGAAAGGAACAAGGTAAGAGATTTGAAGCTTAAAGTAATCAGATATTATCTTATTGACTAAGTTTTGTATTGTAAAGATCCTCTAGGATCGCTTTTGAGATGTCTTGATCCAAGGGAGACCCAAAAGGTTATGACTGAATTTCACATTCTATAAAATCCTCAGAGCTGGGTATTTTTGGCCTACCCTTTTTACTAATGTTTGTGCAAATATTATAGCTTGTGTCAAATGCCAAAAATTTTCTGGAAAACAACAACTCAAATCTTTTCCATTGAAGCCTGTGGTAGCTTCAGGACCTTTTCAGCAGTGGGGCCTAGAATTCATTGGGGAAATCCATTCTGCTTCAAGTGGTCAACATAGGTGGATTTTGAATGCCACTGATTACTTCACCAAGTGTATAGAATCCATCCCTACAAGGAATTCCTCCCACAAGGTAATCATTAGTTTTCTTGAGGATATCATGTCAAGATTTGGTTGTCTGAGCAAAATTGTTACTGACAATGATGCATCTTTCAAGGCTGAACCTTTGATCAAGTTTTGTGAACAATATGGGATTACATTGGTTCATTCTACTCCTTACTATCCCCAATGAAATGGATTGGCAGAATCCTCTAACAAGAGCCTTATAAATATCATCAAGAGACTGTTAGAAGACAACAAGAAAGCATGGGACTAAAACCTAAATTTTTCTTTGTGGGATGATAGAGTTACAACAAAGAGATCACTTGGTGTCTCTCCTTTTCATCTTGTGTATGGGGTTGAGGCTATATTTCCTATTCATGTTGCCTTGCTCGTGGTAAAATTATTCCAGGACTACCAAGGAGAACCTGATGATATGGTCAGAAGGATACAACAACTAGTAGGAGTGCAACAGACAAGGGAGCAACTACTGGAGAAAGCACAAGACCATCAACAAAAGATCAAGCAAGCCTTTGACAAGAAGGTAAGAAAAGAAGATTTCCAGATGGGAGATATAGTGCTCAAGTGGGATGCACCCAAGCAAGACAAAGTCAAACATGGTAAATTTGAAGCCTTGTGGATTGGTCCCTTCAAGATTTCTGAGGTATTTTTAAATAACACTTATAAGTTGCAAATTTTGAAGGATTCTGAAGTTTTTGGTGGCCCTATCAATGGGCACTTTCTAAAAACAATATTTTTCTTCAGCCATGAGTGGCTTTCCATTCATTGTAAATATCATTTTTGCTTTATTTCTGATTGAAAAATTCACCCCATAGCCCTAGGATAAGGCATTGAAACTGCTTGTTCTTGGCAACTCACAGGGAGCATGCCATCCCCTGTGGAGCCAAAATGTTATCACATGAAATTGCCTTGGGTCTTTTATCCCTTAGGTTTAATTTTTTTTATCCTTTAGACTTTAGGTTTGCTTTATTTTTCTTTTTGTGATTTTCTTAGGTTAGTCTAAACAAGTAAAGACTTGGGGTTTTGACTCACTTTTGACCTACACATATATTTTAAGCCTAGGTTCATTCTATGGTTTATGTATTTGACTCACCTTCCGACTTGGGATCAAGCATAATCAGCCCCATGAACCTAATGACTTGACACATCACTCCACACACTCATACTCTTTATCCTTTCCATGATGTCCCTGTGTTCGTTAAAGGGGGGTCAAATAAAATTTTGAAAAAGGCGTTGCCAACTCACTAAGATTTTTTGCAGTGCACATTTGTCCTATCCTCTTTACCATAATTCATCATAATCAACTAAGGTCATGATTTCTCTAGTTTTCAGTGCCCTTGTCATTAAAAGAGAATATTGAGATTTGCTCATTTATGAGCTTGCTAACTGTTTAAGCATTTGAATTTTTCTCCCAATCTTAGCGCTGCTGAAAGAACTAGTTCAGACCAACTACAGATTGCGCTACGGGATAGAATGTCAAATATCAATTGGAGGCTAAGGTGGATGTAGCAGTTCCCTAGCTTGTTGCAGATCCTCCATTATTAGTCACAATATCCAGGTATTCTTTGAGTCTTTTCAATTGCATGGAAAAGTCTTAAGATACCCCTGCCTCGACTTTTGGTAGCGCCCAACACTGCAGACTGCATCCTCTCTCATCCATTTGCACCTGTAGCTTTTTTTCCACAGATTTTGCAGCCATTTGTCACTTGGATTTCACCTGTTCTAGAGGTCAAGTCATTTTGCTTATGAATATTGAATACTCATACAATCACTTGACCCTTGTGTGCACACTGCGCTATAGAAAGTCACTACTAAAACTACGCTACATATCACCTGTCTCATGTGTTGTGTTTTACTTGGATTGGTTAGTGCTATCTTTTGTATTCGAAGACCCATGAATTAGCCTCTTCTATTCATTGTATCATCATTCATTCATCTTAAGATATGTTGGCAGTGATTGGAATATGTCCCTACCCTTCAAAAACTTTTATGACCATGGTGTGGTGACATAAAACTGAGCAGTGCATCCCTTCCTTCCATAGCTTAGAGTTTCTTTCTCTCAATTTTAAAGAAAAATCCATCAAATCTGTCTATGGTTAATTCAAGGTGAGTTGGAGGAAAATCCTTGAGAGAGAGAAACCATTATCCACTATCATTTCTCATTTGATCTTTGCCTCTGTTTGTTTCCTTTACCCCTCACTACACCACAACCTTTGATCCCCTGTTCATATCCATGGAAACACCTCAAATGAAAAATTCTCACAAGGGAGGGAGTGTGGTCAGGACTGAACCTTCTGACATCCACCTGTTTGATGTTGATCCAATGGTCAGGGAGGTTTTCCAAAGGGTTGGTTGCCTCTTTTTTTTCCAAAACATGAAGAGGGGACACCTTGAAGTGGCAAGGAAGTTTGCATTACACTTTGATGGAATTGAGACTAAGATGAGAAACCTTGAGTTTGAGGTATCTGAAGCCTCTATTGCAACAACCAATGAAATTCCTAATACTGGTGAGAGGTGGTTTAAATCCATGATCCTCAATGCTGCCTTCTCCAAGGACTTCCTCAAACCAAACTATCAGACAGACAATTTTTCTAAGAGAGTGCCTAGAAGCCACCTAGTTGAAGGTTTTGATAAAATGTTGAAGATCATCCAGAGATATTTTACATGTGATGGAAGGTTTAACATGTTATACCAGTATCATATAAGACTCTTGCTACATTTCACTGGTAAGGATGCAATGAACATCCCTTTTTATCTTTTGAGGAGCATGGAAAAGATGTCTGATAGAGTCCAAGCCAAGTCCAAGGTTGTGGACACTAGTGTTTTTCATTCTAGGTTGATCAAGATGTTGGTGATGGAAGAATTGAAGAGGAGGAACATGCCTTGGGAATAGCTCATTGTCTCTGCCCATATGTAGCTAGACATAGCCTCTACTTCTCAGTCTAGGATGAAAAGCCCTTTTCCATCTAGTAGTGTTTCTCTAGTAGGAACATGCATGAAGAGAAAAATAAAATCCACTACTCAAGACAAAGAAGCCCTCAAGGAAATTGAAGAAAAAGAGAGGGAGGTTCATCATTCACCATAGAGAGATTTTTCACCTCTTCTGCGCATGAATTGGAACAAGTCCCTTCATCCACCAAAGCCACAACCAAGAGGGGAAGGAAGTTTCATTTCCCTTCACCTGCTCTAGTAGGTAAGATCAGAATCAAGAAGCCTTTTACTAGATCATCGACACTTAAGGAAGCTGTTGAAGTAGAAGTATTACCCAAGACTTCAGTTTCAAGGAAAGAGAAAGATAAGGGTAAAGGCATTGAGAATCCTATTGAGGTTATAGAAAGAGCCTCTATGCAATGGAAAGATAAAGGTAAATCCACTGAGAAACCTACTGAGGTGATCAACATCAACACTCGACCTAGTAATCCCACTTTCAAAAGATTGAGCAGAAAGCTCAGGGAGGATAGGAAGGAGGTTGCTCGTTTGAAAGAAGAAATTTTGACTAGGAGAATCAAGATGAAGGAGCTCATGGATATGTATAGTAAAACCCTTGATCTAGAAAAGTTTTTAGCAATAATAGCCCTACCTCTCCATAGACAACTTAAGAATCTCTACAGGAAAAACATAAGCTTTCAGTCCCAAAACAGAAAGATCAAGGAGGAATTGCAACATTTAAGGATGAACTATCACATAGGAACTTAAATGGCCTTCTAGAAGCTACAATTGAAAGAGATGAACCACCAGTTAAGAAGATTACACCTGCAGTCAAGAGGAATATCCCTACAAAGGAAAAAAATGTCGTTATGGCAAAGGGAAGTTCTCCTATAAAAAGGAGTGTTAGATTGATGAAGTAGTTGGGGATGACAAATCCATTTTTGTGGGTGGTCTCTTTTTGAAAATGTAAGGTGATCAAGGACAATATAATTTTTCCACCTATACAGGCATCTACAGGGTTCTAGTCCATCAACTAAGTTTTTTTTTCTTTTGAAGGATTGGTCTCATCAAAAAGAAAAAAAACAGACATTCTATAGCGCCATGATGCTACAAAATCATATATATAGTATGTTCTGCAAATTGCGCTACCTAAGATGCTACGAAATATCTTAGCTAAACTTAACAGTGGCACTACCAATTTTGCATGATGCTACAAAATATCCTAGCTAAACTTAATAGTGGTGCTATCGATTTTGCAAAACTGTGTCAACAATCGCACTACCGAATCTGTAGAAACATTTGATGGATGATGCTACCAAATCTGCAGAGCTACACAAGATTGGCACTATGAAAACTGTAGACCTGTTTTAGGAATGGCACTACAAAATTTGCAGAGTTGTTTTCTAGGAGGCACTACGAAATCTACAGAGTTGTTTTCCAGAGGGCTCTACAGATATTGCTACCAAATACACTACTGAATGGCGCTATGAAATGGCCTTTGCATTTAAAGGATTCAGATTCATGACTCATTCTTGATTGTTGATCATGTGGAGAGAAGCAAGGATCACAGGTGGAAGCATGGAGGAAACATACGACCATTGGAGGACACTTGGCACTGAAAAGGAAAGCGCCTAAGGAAGGAAACATTTCCTTTTATTCTTGTTGGAGTGGTTGCCAACATGGCTCCTAAATTGTAGCAGTTTGTTAAAATCTGTTAGCACAGGTGTTAGAATTTTAGTGGTTTTGAAGAATCCTAGGTTGAGAAGGCCAACTCACACCTTTAGTTGTTTCCTTTCCTCTTTTGATTATAAATACATCTTCTAAATGATTAGAGAGGTTCGAATGGTTGATCTGGGCTCCTTGATTGTAATATTTTTGACTAAGTAGAATATTCTTTGGTTATGTATTGGACTTGAATTTTTTTTATTAATAGAAGTCATTTTCTCTTTATATCATCTGGTTGCCTCTTATACTGAAGTACACATAATTGGATGATCTGTATGAGATTGTTATGGTTGTGTTATGATGAATGTTTGATTATAATACTGCTATGATATTCTTCAGTGTTCTTAACTTTCAATTCAAGAAGTTCTTGTGTTTGAGTTTTTCTTCCTTTGGCTGCTTGAAGACCTGATGTCAATAGTAGACCTTTACACCTCCCTCACTAAGTCTTCCTCCTATTCACTTTTACTCCAAAACACCGACTGAAGCTAATCAAGAACTCATTTTCTTATGCATGCTAGCCCAGATTTCTGAGTTAAAACATTATTATTCTGAGTCTTGTGCATTTGACCTTTAATCACTCATTTACATTTACACATACTTTGATGGGTACTGGGCTTATCCTCTTTGCAATCTGAGGGTGATTCTCAATGCTAACACAAGCCAACGGTTGTTCCATGATCATAGATGGGCTCGGGCGAATTTGGGCTTCTTTTTCCATGTTGGATCCCAATCGAATGGTGTCACATTTTTGCTCGTCGTAGGCTAAAGCTTATACGAAATGATGATTTTTTCTGGGAATATTTGTCCGAAATCCGGTGAGAAATTGTTGGATTCATAGATTTAAATGATTATTTCTATATAATCCGAGTGCCCTGAGAGTTTTTCAGCACGCTGAATCCATTTCTGCATTCAAAAATAGATTTTGAACACCAAAAAATAGTGATTCATGTAAATTTATATCACTGAATTTCGACAAAAAAAGTCATTTTGTAGAACAGCTAACCAACGCCTTTTGCATATTTTGTACAGGAAATGCAGATTTTGTAAATAAAATTTTCCTAAATCTCATGGGCTTGGTGGACACATAACCGCCGTGAGCCTTTCCCTTTTTCCTTTTAAACTATAATCACATTAATTCTTTTCACATTTTAAAAACATTTAGAGATTTGTTCCATATTTTAGACAACATAGATGTATAGATGTGGATGCCTGAAAGTACATTATCTTTTTCTTCTAAGCAATTATAAGAAGAAATATATTCCTCAGGAATTTCATATATAGTACCATAGATATGTGCATCAAAATCTACTCTACTCCGGTCTCTGCACCCAAAATGAAATGTCTTTGCATAGTATTGTAGAGTGTAGGATGAAACCCTTTTTATGTTTATAAAGTAGCTTTTGTGCTTGCTATTCTATACATTTTTCTTTGCTCTCCATTCGAGCCATGGAGTAGGAAAGGCACAACACTATCGAGCTCTTCGTCACTTGCATTTTGTCTGCATCTTTTAAAGTCTGTACAAATGCATAGATTTAGACAATGCCACTGCAAATAGTTCATTTCTTTTAATTCATCCAGACTAAATAGGCAAGTGCAGTGACTGTAAACATCCATGTACCGTGGGACTAGATTTAGCAAACCTGCCTGAATAATTGCTCAAGTTGTCTAAGAGGAGAACAATGCGTAATATGTGGGCTTGTGAAGCGAGGAAAATTGATCCCAATCGGAGCCAGGTGCTAGAGATGAGAAGAGCTCATGGATATCTAACATATGAAGTAAAAACTGTTAGTGTCTGCATGAATATGGTAATTGATAACTGGCATGTCTGTACGAATATGGTAACACCTGATATGTCTCCATAAACATAAATATGGTAACACATTAAGTTCCCATCAGTGATCAAATTGAAGTTTTCATTATTCATCAATAACCTTCATAAAAGGACATAAAATGATTTCCAATGAAAATGAAAATGAAAATAAAAAAATTAATTGTCAAATTTGAAATAAAAATTATTTCAGATTTTTTCAATTAAAAGGTAAGGAGCACTTATTCCAATTCAAATAAGCTCCATCCTCTAGATAAAACATGTTAAGTGCACGTTCTTTAGACAAGATTGAAACTTATTTTACTCTAGTTCAAATTTAGCAGGTATTCTTCAAATTTTAGTTTAATAATTATAAAGGAAATGTGTGATCCACAAATTTTGTAGTGGTAGAATAAAATTTTGTAATCTTGTAATAAGTTTCATTTTACATAAATTTATTTGATAATTTATAAATAATTATAAAAAAAATGATATGACCTAGTAAAATTTTGTGTGTGAAATTTTAATTTTAATTTTTTTAAATTTTTATATGAAAAGAATAATTTATTTTAACTTGTCAATGTAGAAGGATTACAATGGAGTTTCTCTGAGTGCACACTCTCCTTCCACAAGCTAAGACGATGAGCTCGGTGATTTAGAGGGTGCCCAAACTCTTTACAAATGAAGTTGGGATCTGTGAGCGTTGTCGTGCCAAAGACAACTTCACCAAGACTTGACTTGCGATGAAGGATGACTTGATCAAAGTGGCGAGTTGGGTGGGCGGCCCATGGTGGCCATGGAAGCCCTCACCAAAATATGGAAGGTTGGACAAAGGGCGCTCCTACAGCATGAGCGCCCGACCGAGCAAAAGTTGGAACAAAGGTTTGGGGTAGCTCCACGCCTTGGGTGCGCACCAAGGGGAGCCAACTAGACAAATGGATGACAGACGATGACCAAGGAAGGCTTGCACATAACACTAAGCCAAATAGTTGGCCAATGAACGAATGCGAAGAAGACTTGGGTGCCCGAAACCGAAAATGAGGAAGTTGGCCAAGAAGGGAAAATTGTGCTTGGTTGAGTCGATCGACTCACCCAAGGGATGCTCATGCATTGGCAAGGTAGGCTCAGCCAAAATGAAAGGTTGTGTCTCATTTTGGTTAAAGGGCATGTCTGTTGGGCACATGCTTATATAAGCCAAGTGAGGGAGTCATTTGGGAGGTATCACGAAATCATGTGTGCAAGGTTTGATCAAGAAGGCAGGTCGAATTTGAGGCAAGGTGAAATTAGAAAAACCTCAGGAAGCTTGGTTATGAAGGACGAAGGAGAGATGGTCATTGGTTCTTGTAGCTGAGTTGACAAGGGAAGGGAACACAAGGAGGCAGCTCCAAAATTCCAAGTTGTGTATGGTTTTCATTCAAGGTTTTGTGTAAATGAGCGAAATCTCTTCTTGTATAAACTTTCTTGTGTGGCACGAGTGTTTGGCTCGACACAATAGTGTTTTGTTCATAAAGAAGATTTCAGGTGTTATGTCGGTTTGGCCACCTACATATATGTTTCAGTGGTTTTGTATAAATGGTTCTTCTTTACTGTTGAAATAATTCTATGTGTAAGAAAAATGCATACATAAATAATAACAAATGAAACTAAGTGAAGGCATAGTCCATGTTGAGTAATTTGGTGTGGTCTTGTCATCGAACGAAAGATGTTGGTGTCGCGCGATAACTGGAAGCGTTGGGTGTTTCTGTTGGTCAACCATAGGCTTATCGGGCCCGTGACAGATGGTATCAGAGATCCAATTTGCTCAGAATTTGGAGAAGAGTTGGCAAAGCTCTTCACCACAGCCAGTGTCATGACAGATGGTATTAGAGATCATTTGAGCTCCCTACTCAAGCGACAACACCAACAAAGTTTGAGTTCTGTGAAAGTTTGGTTTTGTTGGTGTTTTGTCATTCAAATGGATCTATGGAGACGTCCATGACAGTGGAAAAAGATAGGGAACAAAGATACAAATTTTGGTTGAGAGGTTTTTGGGTGAAGAGTCACTGAAACGATGGAAAGCAAGGAAACTTGCAAGCTTGGTGTCAATGAACAGTCCAAGGAGAGTTTAGTGGGTCGAAGACATGCGAAGAATGAAGATATTGATGAATGTATGATAACAGAGATGCCCAATGAAGAGAAGAGACCGAGCCTTGAAGAAGAATGGTGAATGGACATGAAGGTGGGCTCGTCCAAGAAGGAGGAGTATGTGCTTGATTGCACTCTCTTCATGATTCAACCAGATCTATTTGTGGACATCCATTCCATTGTATGTGATATCTGTCAATGAAACCACTTCACCAAGTATTGTACAAGGAATAGAAAGGAGAGTGAGGTAGGTTGGACAAGTTCAACAAAAACTGAGCCGGATTTTAACCAAGGCTTACTCCCATCATAGAATTTGGCAAGAATGGAGGAGGCAGTTGAATGTTAGTCATCTAGTCTTCCCATGGAGGGGGACACTCAGTGCGAACCAAGTGAAACGAAATTTGGTGTAATAGAAGAGCAATAGTCAGAAGGCTCAAACAATGCATAAATTATTTGTATGATGAACCATGGCGAATATGGTTGTCTCGAAGAAACGAAACTAAGTCAGTTGGTCCAACAGAACAAAAGGGAGCCCAAAGTTTCGACGAAAATAGTCCATTCTCAATGCCCTTCAAACGAAGCAGTGAAGGCATTGAGCGCACTGATGGATTTCATGGGAGGGAGAGAAGAGTGTGAAGAAACTATGGAAAAACTAGACAAGGTAGGTATTTGTTTTGTAAATTAAACGATAGTCGGAAGGGAGGTTGGAACACTCGTTGACACTGGATTAACTCACAATTTCATTGGAGAAGGGACTGCAAAGTCACTTCATTGTGAAACGAAGGCTGGCACAGGTCAGTATAAGGTGGTTAACTCTACAATGAAGCAAGTGACAAGGTTGATTCATTCAACAACTGTGAGAATTGGAGAATGGTTTGGAAGCTTGTATTTGGTGGTTGTTCTGTTAGAGGATCATGCAGTGATGTTGGGACATGTCTTCTTCTGAGCTTCCCAAGCTATTCATGTGATCTCTGAAAATTACTTGGTATTTTGGATGAAGTCAGAGTATTAAGTGTGCCTATGATGAGCAAGAGAAAACTTGGGTGGAATCCAAGGATTTCTATGATTAGGATGATAGAGGAGGCCAAGGAAGTGGGCACTCCCGTTCATGCAACGCAACAGTCGAAGAAGGATCTTCACAAGGTTGTTTTGAACAACATGGGTGAAAAAACATGAGAATTGACAAGTATAAGTAATTTGACCAAGTTCATCAATGGAAGGATGGGTCAAAGGAAAGCTCAAGAGACATTGCAAGATGTCAAATCTATAGGAATCATTACCACTCTTGTGGAGATGAATGAACCATGCATTTAGTTGGAAGCATAAAAATATAAGGAGTGTTGTGAAAGACAATTTGTATCCTCACATGGGGTATTCTAACCAAGGTAAACAGCTGAGAAAGGTGCAAAGACAACCAATAGTTTTGACTTGGAAGACAAGGCAGAAGAGGTGGGCATGGAAGAATGAGATCCAACAACAATTTCTAACTTTTGCAGGAATTCCATGGGGATTTATGACTTTCAACCAACAACAGAATGACTTGAGAAGTTGGGTTGTTCGCCAAAGGAAATTAGGATGACCTTGAGGTATCTGTGAAATGAGCATAAGTTGGACACTACATTTTTCGATATCCTCGGAGGCGGTTATTGGGATTATGTCATGTATTGAGCCAAGAAGAACATGGGTGCATTTCCATGAAAAGGAAATGTGTCCCTAAGTGCCATGAAATTGGCACAAAACGATGAAGAGATCGATAGTTGGAAGCATATGTGAATACAAAAATGCAACCAGAAACAATTGGTTTGGACATGAAGAAACACATTCTCATGGATTGGGCATGATAGTTGGACTAGCTACCCAACTAGTCCAAGGCATGGGGGATATCAGTGTTCTGAGATATGGACAGGTTGATCAGAGTAAGGATGTGCAGTATGTCGTGGAGGATCCAATTCCTAGACGAGGGTCACTTCATGGGAATGGACGTCAATGGTGATCACATCAAACGAAGTATGATGGGATTGTCAGGAAGAAAATGACTTTGGGTGGGGGAGGGTGTGACACCTCATGAGTTTCATTGAGTGCACATTCTCCTTCCATGAGCTAATACGACGAGCTTGGAGAGTTAGAGGAAACTCAAAGAATTTATAGACGAAGTTGGGATATTTGGGTGTTGTCGTGCCAAAGACAACTTTTCCAAGACTTGACTTGTGATGGAAGGTGACTTGACCGAAGTAGCAGGTTGGATGGGCACCCTCACCAAAATATGGAAGGTTGGATGAAGATTGCTCCGACAACATGAGCGCTCGACCGACCAAAATTTGGAATGAAGGTTTGGGGCAGCTCCTTGCCTTTTGGTGCCTTATGATCTAGGTGAATATCGGTAGCTACCCACCTCCAGGTGAATATCGGTGATCCAGAATTTTTGTAGTGGTAGAATAAAATCTTGTAATCTTGTAAGAAGTTTCATTTTACATAAATTTATTTGATATTTTATAAATAATTAAAAAAAATGATATGACCTAGTAAAATTTTGTGTGTGAAATTTTAATTTTAATTTTTTTAAATTTTCATATGAAAAGAATAATTTATTTTAACTTGTCAATGTAGAAGGATTATAATGGAGTTTTGTTGAGTGTCTTCTCTCCTTCCACGAGCCAAGATGATGAGCTCAACGATTTAGAGGGCACCCAAACTCTTTACAAACGAAGTTGGGATCTGTGAGCGTTGTTGTGCCAAAGATAACTTCACCAAGACTTGACTTGCGACGAAGGATGACTTGATCAAAGTGGCGAGTTGGGTGGTGCCCCATGGTGGCCATGGAATCCCTCACCAAAATATGGAAGGTTGGATGAAGGGCGCTCCGATAGCATGAGTGCCTGATCGACCAAAAGTTGGAACAAAGGTTTGGGGTAGCTCCACGCCTTGGGTGTGCACCAAGGGGAGCCAATCATAAAAATGGACAACGGACGATGACCAAGGAAGGCTTGCATAGAATGATAAGACAAACAATTGGCTAATGAATAGATGTGAAGAAGACTTGGGTGCCCGAAACTAAAAATGAGGAAGTTGTCCAAGAAGGGAAAATTTTTCTTGGGTGAGTCGATCGACTCATCCAAGGGACTTGCATGCATTAGCAAGGTAGGCTCGACCAAATTGAAAGGTTGTGTCTCATTTTGGTTAAAGGGTACGTCCGTATAAGCCAAGTGAGGGAGTCATTTGGGAGGTATCACGAAATCATGTGTGCAAAGTTTGATCAAGAAAGCAGGTCGAATCTGAGGCAAGGCGAAATTACCAAAACCATGGGAAGCTTGGTTATGAAGGACGAAGGAGAGATGATCGTTTGTTCTTGTAGCTGAGTTGACAAAGGAAGGGCACACAAGGAGGAAGCTCTAGAAGTCCAAGTTGTGTATGGTTTTCATTCAAGGTTTTGTGTAAATGCGGGAAATCTCTTCTTGTATAAACTTTCTTGCATGGCACAAGTGTTTGGCTCAACACAATGTTGATTTGTTCATAAAGAATATTTTAGGTGTTACGTTGGTTTGGCCACCCACATATATGTTTCAGTTTTTCTGTATAAATGGTTCTTCTTTACTGTTGAAAGAATTCTAAGTGTAAGAAAAACGCATGCATAACTAATAACAAATAAAACTAAGTGAAGGCATAATCCATGTTGAGTGATTTGGTGTGGTCTTGTCATTGAACGAAATACGTTGGTGTCGCGCGATAACTGGAAACATTGGGTGTTTCCACTGCTCAACCATAGGCTTGTCGGGCCCATGATAGATGGTATCAGAGAGCCAATTTGTTCAGACTTTGGAGAAGAGTTGGCAAAGCTCTTCACCATTGCCAGTGTCATGACAGATGGTATTAGAGCTCATTTGAGCTCCCTACTCAAGCGACAACACCAACGAAGTTTGATTTCTGTGACAGTTTGGTTGTTTTGGTGTTTTGTCATTCAAATGGATCTCTGGAGAATTCCATGACAGTGGAAAAAGATAGGGAATGAAGATACAAAGTTTGGTTGAGAGTTTTTTGGGTGAAGAGTCATTGAAATGATGGAAAGCAAGGAAACTCACAAGCTTGGTGTTGATGAACATTCCAAGGAGAGTTCAATGGGAAAAAAACATGTGAAGAACGAAGCTATTGACGAATGTATGATAACAGAGATGCCCAATGAAGAGAAGAGACCGAGCCTTGAAGAAGAATGGTGAATGGACTTGAAGGTAGGCTCATCCAAGAAGGAGGAGTCTGTGCTCGATTGCACTCTCTTCATGATTCAGCCAGATCTATTCATGGACATCCATTCCATTGTATGTGATATCTGTCAACGAAACCACTTCACCAAGTATTGTCTAAGGAATGGAAAGGAGAGTGAGGTAGGCTAGACAAGTTCAACAAAATCTAAGCCAGATTTGATGCAAGGCTTACGCCCATCACAGAATTTGGAAAGAATGGAGGAGGCAGTTGAATGTTAGTCATCTAGTGTTCCCATGGAGGGGACACTCGGTGCGAACCAAGTGAGAAGAAAGTTGGTGCAATAGAAGAGCAATAGTCGGAAGACTCAAACGATGCATAAATTATTTGTACGATGAACCATGGTGAAGATGGTTGTCTCGAAGAAATGAAACTAAGTCGGTTGGTCCAACAGAACAAAAGGGAGCCCGAAGTTTCGAGGAAAATAGTCCATTCTCAATGCCCTTCAAACAAAGCAGTGAAGGCATTGAGCACACTGACGGATTTTATGGGAGAGAGAGAATAGAGTGAAGAAACTCTGCAAAACCTAGATGAGGTAGGTCTTTGTTTTGTGGATGCAATGATAGTCGGATGGAGTTTGGAGCACTCATTGACACTGGATCAACTCACAATTTCATTGGAGAAGGGACTGCAAAGTCACTTCATTGTGAAATGAAGGCTGGCACAGGTCAGTATAAGGTGGTTAACTCTACAGCGAAGCAAGTGACAAGGTTGATTCATTCAACACCTGTGAGAATTGGAAAATGGTTTGGAAGCTTGTATTTTGTGGTTGTTCCATTATAGGATCATGCAGTGATCTTGGAACAGGTCTTCTTCCGAGCTTCCCAAGCTATTCATGTGATCTCTAAAAATTACTTGGTATTTTTGGATGAAGCCAGAGTATTAAGTGTGCCTATGATGAGAAAGAGAAAACTTGGGTGGAAGCCAAATATTTCTGCGATTAGGATGATAGAGGAGGCCAAGGAAGTGGGTGCTCCCCTTCATGCAACACAATAGTCAAAGAAGGATCTGCACAAGGTTGTTTCAAACAACATGGTTGAAAAAACATGAGGATTGGCAAGTATAAATAATTCGACCAAGTTCATCATTGGAAGGATGGGTCAAAGGCAATCTCAAGATACATTGCAAGATGTCAAGGCTATAGGAATCATTGCCACTCTTGTGGAGAGGAGTTAACCATTCATTCAGTTGGAAGCATAAAAAGATAAGGAGTGTTGTGAAAGACAATTTGTATCCTCACGTGGGGAATTCTAACCAAGGGAAAGAGCTGAGAAAGGTGAAAAGACAACCAATAGTTTTGACTTGGAAGATAAGGCAACAGAGGTGGGCATGGAAGACCAAGATCCAACAACAATTGCTAATTTTTGTAGGAATTCCATGGGGATTTATGACTTTCAACCAACAATAGAACGACTTAAGAAGTTGGGTTGTTCACCAAAGGGGATTAGGATGACCTTGAGGTATCTTCGAAACAAGCATAAGTTGGACACCACATTTTTTGATATCTTCAAAGGTGGTTATTGGGATTATGTCATGTATTGAGCCAAGAAGAACATGGGTGCATTTCCATGAAAAGGCAATGTGGCCCTAAGTGCCATGAAATTGGCACAAAATGATGAAGAGATCGATAGTTGGAAGCAGATGTGAATACAGAAACACAACCATAAGCAATTGGTTTGGACATGAAGAAACACATTCTCATGGATTGGGCATGACAATTGGACTAGCTACCTAACTAGTCCAAGGCACGGGGGATATCAGTGTGTTTAGATATGGACAGGTTGATCAGAGTAAGGATGTGTAGTATGTCATGGAGGATCCAATTCCTAGACAAGGGTCACTTCATGGGAATGTACGTCAATGAAGATCACATCAAATGAAGTATGCTGGGATTGTCGAGATGAAAATGACTTTGGCTGGGGGAGGGTGTGATGCCTCATGAGTTTCATTGAACACACATTCTCCTTCCACGAGCCAATATGATGAGTTGGGAGAGCTAGAGGGAACTCAAAGACTTTATAGATGAAGTTGGGATATTTGGGTGTTGTCGTGCCAAAGACAACTTTTCCAAGACTTGACTTGCGATGGAGGGTGACTTGATCGAAGTGGTGGGTTGGATGGGCACCCTCACTGAAATATGGAAGTTTGGATGAAGATTGATCTGACAACATGAGCGCCTGACCGACCAAAATTTGGAATGAAGGTTTGTGGAAGCTCCTCACCTTTTGGTGCCTTATGATCTAGGTGACTATCGGTGGCCACCCACCTCTTCCAACTGGCTCACATACAACTTTCATCTTGGTAATTGTTTTCTACCTTTTCAGGTCCTAAGCTTTTGGGGTAATTTCGAGGCACTAAACAATGTTTTTTGGGCCCACCACAGTCACATTGTAGATGAAGTTAGAGTGTGACAACATAATGTGTATTCTTTGGATAGACCTTTCCAACAAGCTACCATGAGCCTAAAACGAATATCGTATGCAAAAGTTACGACCCCGGGAAACAAATTTCTTTATTGAATAGAAGTTAATTTCCATTGTATCTATGTTATTGTTCTTTGTATATATGTGTTAATGTTATAGATCTATGTTTCATTTCATCCGCTCATAAATCTAGATTATTAATATCAGAGCGGTATTCTCTTAATTTTTTTCTCTATGCATTTCCCCAACAAGATCAAGGGATAAACAGTTGGGACTCGAACCAGTTGAACCTTTGCAAGATCGACCTCACTAAACCTAATGGTTGCCCATAGGGGAAGAAAAGAGAGACGATGGGGTAGGAGATCCCTTTAAACTGTTTCTCAAGGAATCCCTCTCATGACAAAGGAACGAGATGATGGATAATTTTGTGCAAATCCTTCGAGAGATACTAACAGGTGACACATATTCCTCAAGCAAAGGTTTCGCCCCCTTCAATGTATAAATCAATTTTGATATTCCTATATTTGAAGGTCAAATAGATGTGGATGTTGTAGACAAATGTTTAAACCTTCTAGAAGGGTATTTTTTTGTCCATAACTTTTTCGATAGAGAAAATATTACATTTGGGCTCCTTAAGGTCATCCCCCATGTTAAATATTGGGGGGAGACTTTCTGTGAGCAAAAGGAAACTGAGGGATCTACATTATTTGTAGTTGCACCCACTTGGGGTTCTTTTAGGGATGTTATTAAGGAACAATTCTACCATGTTGGAAGTTATGATGACTTATATACAAGATGCACCACACTGCGGCAAGAAAGGGACCAAACAGTGCAAGAGTTCACCAATGTCTTCCATATCTTGCGCACCAAGCTAGGTATCAAAGACTCTGAGAAAAATATGGCGTGCAAGTACCACGATGTTCTGCATAGATATGCTGTCAAAATAGAGCATAAGCTTAAACAAAAGACGCTACAATTTTGGTATGTGAACCCCTCACAACAGAAGAAAGGAAAAGGCGACCCCAACCTGTAGAACAAAGGGAAGAGAAAGGATGGAAAATCTCAAGATAACCAGTCCAAACCAAAAACAAAGAAGTACAATGGGAATACAAAGAAAGACACTGGGAAATGGTGTGAGTTCCATAAGAGCGCCTGGCATAACATTGTTAAATTTCGCTCAAAGAATTCATTGGTGATCGAGGTGAAAGCCTATGAATTAGATGCAGGCTCCGACTCTAAGTTAGAATCAGAAAAAGGGAGACGAATCATTGATGCAGAACCCAGTGCCACCATTGCTACCACCACCAAGGTTTAGCCCAATGAACCTGATGAACCATAAGAAGGTGAGCACCTATTTCATTCACAGATGTGGATGAAGGGAACTCCATTGCACTTCATTGTTGATAGCGGTAGCCAGAATAACCTCATCTCTGCAAAGGTATTGAAGTGGTTGGCTCTGCCGACAACAACACACCCACAACCATACACCATCGGATGGCTCTGCCAAGGGATAAATCTCCATGTCAGCCAATAGTGTTGCCTAGCCTGTGACATCAAACCCTTCAAATATGAGGTATTGTGTGATGTCACCCACCTTGAAGTTTGTGATGCTATTTTTGGCCAACCTTATTTATGGAAACTTCATGTTGTATATAAGTCTAGGACTCATAGTGTTATTATTACTTTGGATAGGAAATTATACAGGATACCTGAGGTAGTCCCATCTACTGTCATTTCCTTAATCTTTGCCAAGCAAGGTAGGAAGGTCATCTCTCAGACCAAGAATTTTGTCTTCTTCATGATTCGCGCTCAAAGTGAGCATAAGAGTGCACCCACATCCATGGCCTCAACAACAGGTCTCTCCACGTAGCAAAAGAAAGTGGTAAGGTCATGGAAGAATACAAAGATATCTTCTCCTCACCCACTCGGGTACCTTTGCACTGTCAGGTCAAGCACTCAATCGATTTGACCCTCGATGCATCACTACCCAATGGGCCAGTCTATCCTCTCTCTCTATTAGAAAATGAGGAAATCAAGTGCTAGATACAGGAGCTACTCAAAAAGGGGCACATCTTCCCAAGATTGTCACCTTGTGGAAGCCCAATCATGCTTGCGTAGAAGAAAGACGGGACCTGGCAACTCTGCATTGATTATTGGGCCCTAAATAAAATCACAGTCAAGAACTGGTACCCAATTCCATGAATTAATGGTCTCCTTGACCAACTTAAGGTGACCAAATAATTCAGTAATATTGATATGAAGTTATGCTACCACCAGGTCCCAATAGAGCATATCGATGTATGGAAGAATGCCTTCAAGTCCAAAGAAGGTCTTTTTGAATGGTTGGTCATGCCCTTTGGCTTGACAAATGCCCCATCAAATTTCATGAGGATGATGGACAATATCTTGGGCCTTTCACCAATTCTTTTTTGGTGGTGTATTTAGATGACATCCCCATTTTTAGCAAGAGTTGGGCATAACACTTGCAGTATATTCAATAGGTTTTGCACACTCTACAACAATACAATCTATATGCAAATTTAGAAAAATGATACATCGACATGAACATGGTCTAGTACCTAGGATACATTGTTTATGAGTAGGAGAGACATGTCGATCTAGCCAAGATTCAGGTCATTCATGGCTGGCTAGCCCCGACCACACTCACTGAGCTTTGGATTTTCTTAGGCCTTGCCAATTTTTATCATAGGTTTTTGTTTGGATTCTCCCACATTCCATGGGCCCTTATCCAAGTGACCATGGGCGGTGGCAAGGAAAAATTTGTGTGGGTCCAGTCACAAAAGAAAGAATTCGATGATTTGAAGCAGTGCTTGTGCTTATCCATGATTCTCTCATTACCTGACTTGCAACAAAATTTTGAGATTGAGACAGATGCTTCAGACTATGTTGTGGGCATAGTTCTCATTGAGCATGGACATCCCATGGATTCTCATAGTGAGAAGTTATCAGATATTGTTCGTAAATACCCCACTTACGACAAAGAAATGTACTCCATTATACAATCCTATTTCCAGAGGAGGAATTACATTCTTGGGAAGGAGACAGTCATCCACATTGATCATAAGCCTTTGCAGTTCATGCAAACACAAGGAAAATTACAGAATGACTGCGATCAGAAGTGGTCCACATACTTGCAGCAACTCCATATAAACATCAAGTATAAGACGAGGAGGACCAAATGCGCCACTGAATAACTCAACCAACCTCCAGTTGTAGTGCTAACCACGGTGCTACACTCATGTGAACATGAGGACTCCAGATGGCCCCAAATTTACGAGAGAGATCCTAACTTCACCACTACCTACCATATGTTGGGAACAAACACAGTTGTCATTGATTTTCATCTGCAGGATGGGTTTTTGTTCCATCTAGGCCATCTCTATGTTCCATAAAGCGAGTGAGTGAAGATGATTTGGGAATATCACTATAGTCGTGTGGCAAGAAACTTCGACATAGAAAAGACAATGGTAGTGTTGTAGCAACATTTCTATTGGTCGAAACTCTGACAAGATGTCAACAAGTATATCAGGTCATGCACGACATGTCCCATTTCCAAACTGACCATTAAAAAATAAAGAATGTACACCCCTCTGCTTACTCCCAACAGGCCCTGGGAATCCTTCTCGATGGATTACATGTTAGGCCTTCCTTCAACCAAGAAGGGAAATGACTGTGTTTTCATGGTTGTTGATTGATTTTCCAAGATGGCGATTATGGTTGCCTGTAAGAAGAGCATCATAGCAGAGGCCACTACCAATATATTCTTCGAACAAGTGTGGGTACATCTTGGGATACCATAAACCATCATCTCAAATCGAGACAGTTGGTTCCTCAACACATTTTGGTCGAGCCTCTCGTCACAACTGGACACCAAGATCACCAAATGCACGGTCTTCCACCCCCAAACGGATGGCCAAACCGAGGTCATCAACAATCGTGCATATCTTGGGCATGTACAATTCCAAGCATCTACACACATGGGATGAGATTCTTCCCCATGTTCAACACAATTACAATAGAGCCATACATATCTCAACCAAATGCAACCCCTTTCAAGTGGGGTTATGATTTCAACCATTGGATCCCATGGATGTTGCACTACCCCTTGCATCCATACAGGCATAATTGTCCCATGCGCAAAATGAAGCCAAAAAATCCACATGGTTCATTTAACGCATCCAATACATCTGCCAATAAGTTCAAGATATTTTGTAGAAGTACAATGCCAAGTACAAGCAGTGCCATGATCAACACCGGGTTCCACACAATTTTCAGGTGGGAGATAAAGTTTGGTTGCACTTGAAGAAAGAATGCCTTACAAGACCCCATCGAAAGCTTCATCCACTCTGCTATGGACCTTACACCATCACCAAGGTTGTAGGTGACAATGATTTTGTGGTCAACATTCCCCCCTTCCTTGTCTTGCACCCAATGTTTAATGTGGACTTCCTTTGGCCATACTTTCCACCCTTGTTGGACACCTCAGAGATAGCAGAACAGTTGACACTGACATAGCTCAACCATGTTTGCATGGAACATGCATCTATTGATCATATTGTGGACATACAAGTCAAGGGCACTCACCAATAGAAGCTTCAGATTTATCGTGTTGTCAAAGCGGGGCAGCTCCTGCACCAAGGCAAGTGGTTCAATTGGGGCCAAATTCAGAAGAAATTTTCTCATCTGACGGGGGAACTCAACACAATGGAAACCAGAGCTTCCTAAGGTGGGAGAATTCATCCAAGTGGATATCAGTGGCCACCCATCTCTTCCAACTGGCTCACACACAACTTGTATCTTGGCAGTTACAGTTTTCATCTTGGCAATTTTTTTTCTAGCTTTTTGGGTCCTAAACTTCTGGGGTCATTTTGAGGCACTAAACAACGTTTTTTGGGCCCTCCATAGTCACACTATTGAGAGATTTAGAGTGTGATGACATAATGTGTAGTCCAGAGATAAAAATTTCCAATGGGATATCGTGTGCCTAAAACAAAGATCGTATGCAAAACTTACGACCCGAAAAGTTGATGTACCAACTTACCCCATCGGGGCCCACATGACTTTTGGCGCTTCATCTCCTACGGTTAGGTTTTTGGATGTCTAGGGTTATTTATTTACTTCTTGATTCTAAAAAGGATTGGAGGCCTCATTGTAATGTGCTCAGACAAATTCATGTAGCCACCACATCTCTTCTCAGAGATTAGCTACCACTATTCAAGCAAGATTGTTTTCATTCAACATTTTACAGTTTCAACAGATTTATTTATTGAACAAAAGTTAACTTCCATTGTATCTATGTTATTATTCTTTGTATATCTATGTTAATGTTATAGATCTGTATTTCATTTTGTTCCTCTCATAAATCCGGATCACCTTAGGCATGCACCAAGGGGAGCCGACCGGACAAATGGATGACAGACGTGGACCAAGGAAGACTTGCACAAAATGATAAGCCAAATGGTTGTCCAATGAACGAACCTGAAGAAGACTTAGGCGCAAAAAATAAAAAATGAAGAAGTTGACCAAGAAGGGAAAAGCGCACTTGGGTGAGTCAACCGACTCACCCAAGGGACGAGTGCCCATTAACAAGGTTGGCTCGACCGAGACGAAAGGTTGTGTCTCATCATGGTGAAAGGGTGCATCCGTTGGGTGTGTGCCTATATAAGCCAAGTGAGGGAATCATTTGGAAGGCATCACAGAATCAAGTGTGCAAGGTTTGATCAATAAGGCAGGTCGAATATGAGGAAAGGTGAACTTGGCAGAATCGTGGGTGGCTTGGTTATGAAGGATGAAGGAGAGACGATTGTTTTTTCTTGTAGCTGAGTTGACAAAGGAAGGTAGAACAAGGAGGCAACTCCAGAAGTTTGAATTATGTATGGTTTTCATTCAAGGTTTTGTGTAACTGAGAGGAACATATTCTCGTATAAACTTTCTTCTGAGGCATGCATATTTGGCTTGATAAATTGTTGATATGTTCATAAAGAATATTTCAGGTGTTAGGCTGGTTTGGCCACCCACATATATGTTTCGATTGTTCTGTATGATTGGTTCTTCTTTACTGTTGAAATAATTCTAAGTGTAACAAAAACACAGACATAACTGATCTCAAATGAAACTAAGTGAAGGCCTAGTCCAGGTTGCGTAATTTAGTGTGGCCTTGTCACCGAATGAAAGACGTTGGTGTCACAGGGTGACTGGAAGTGTTGGGTGTTTCCACCACCCAAATGCATGCTTTCCAAGCCCATGACAATAATCCTTCCCTTCAAATTTAATTCTTAGTTCCCTTCGAATTTGAAACATAAGATTGTGCATTTATAATCCGAGCATGATTGAACTATACGTGAGCATATCTAAGTTAGCAACACTTCTAGAATCCCAAGCGCGAGTCCCTTATAAATGCAAGATGGAAATATTATATGCCCTAAAGAGGGCTTACTTGGCCAAGCTTACCCTCATTAAAAATTTATCATGAAATTTATAGATTTCACTAATAGAATACCTTTCTATTACACGAAGAGAGATATCTTACCTATAGTGGTTTTCTCTTGAAAAATAAATATACAGTTCTTACTGTAATGACCCTATAATTTCTAAGTAGACTCACATATCTCCAAAATTAAATGTGGCTCAATTGTGCTTGATTATGTTACCATGCTCATGTTCCCTCCTATGTTACCAAAATCCACAACTATAATGTTAATTTGACAGACACATTCTTTAACTAATACGCAACAAACACACACATCAAAATATTAAATGGAAAAATAAAACACAGTGATTTACGTGGTTCGCCCAACTTTGAGCTACGTCCACCAAGAAGATATCGATGCTATCTTATTTTTCATAAAATGGATATTACAGTCCTCATGCTCACTCACCAATGCCTCTATGGGAATGCATGAATTTATAGCACATAGTTACACAAGAAACCGATTATTAAATGCACTCCTATCCATATTCTAACTTGGTCTATCTATTTGCAACCAATGCTGAATAATAGGATCCAAATCCATTCTTGGAGGAATCCATTGTCACCAATTTCTAACAATCTCTACCTTGACAACCATTAACCTGATACCTTGGTCATTTATTTTTTTCATCACCTTTTATGCAAGCCAAGAGAAGCCAAGCACTATCGTACCTTCTCTAAAAGTACATGCACACTTCTCTTTTGTATGAACTTTTTCAAGAGAAACTCCACCTTCATCGATGACCTATCTTACAAAATGGTACTTAATAGGAATATTTTTAGTTTTATTGTGGTAGGCTAGATTCTTGGCCAAGTGAATAACACTTTGACTATCACAAAGTAGCTTTACTTTGTTCTGCACCCTTCCAAACTCACCAAACAAACCTTTTAACCAAACCGCCTCTTGGCAAGCATGTGATGCAACTATGTATTATGCTTATGTAGTGGATAAAGCAACAATGCTCTGTAGCTTTGACATCCAACTAATAGCTCCACCTGCAAGAGTAAAGACATATCCTAAAGTTGACCTCATCTTGTCCAATTCACCTGCAAAATCAGAATCAACATATCCACAAACTAACTCACAACCACCGTTATAGGTGATACAGTAATCACTTGTGCCCCTCAGATACCGAAGCACGCATTTCACTGTTTTCCAATGTTCTTTACCTAGATTTTCCATATATCTACTGACAACCCCAACTACATGTGAAATGCCTGGTCTTGTACTAACCATCACATACATTAAACTTCCTACTACATTAGCATACAGTATTCAAGACATATATTCCTTTTCTTCTTTTGTACTAGGACATAAACTTGAAGAAATATTAAAATGGGAAGCGGAAGAAGGTATAGAAACTGGTTTCACATTGTTCATACCAAACCTCAAAATTATTTTCTTGACATACTTCTGTTGTGACAACCAAATCTTACCATTCCTCCTGTATCTGAATATCTCCATGCCCAAAATCTGCTTTGTTGCTCCTAGATCTTTCATATCAAACGTCCTATCCATTTGAACCTTTAACTTATTGATCTCAGTTATGTTTTTTCTTGCTAAAAGCATATCATCAACATACAATACTAAGATAATGAATATTCCATTATTCAATTTCTTAAAGTAAACAAAATGATCATACTCACTCCTTGTATATTTTTGGCTTATCATGAAAGAGTCAAATTTCTTGTACCATTGTTTGGGCGACTTCCTTAGACCATACAATGATTTGTTGAGCCTGCAAACAAATTTCTTGTTGCGATTCTAAACAAACCATTTAGGTTGTTCCATGTAAATCTCCTCATCCAAATATCCATGTACGAAAGAAGTCTTAACATCTAGCTTCTCCAACTTCAAATCAAAATGCAACTAATGCTAACACAATTCGAATTGAAATGATATTAACAACTGGTGAAAAAATCTCATGAAATTCAATACCTTCTTTCTGAGAATATCCTTTTGCTATCAGCCTTGCTTTGTACCTTTCTACCTTATCATCAACACCCTTCTTCAGCTTGTAGACCCACTTGCAACCTACAATTTTCTTGTCTCTTGGAAGTTCTACCGGGTCCCATGTAGCATTCTTTTCTAAAGAATGCATTTCATCATTCATTGCTTCTTTCCATTTTTCATTGTTAGAACCCTCCACAACTTCCTGATAGCATGAAGGTTCATCATCATTAGTACTTAAAGAAACCGATGAAACAAAATCATCATACCTTCTTGGAGGAACTCTGACCCGTGTAGACCTCCTTAGGGAAGTTTGTGGCTCATACACAATCTGTTGATTTTCATAATCATCCATGTTTTCCTCTGAAAGAACCTCTTCATAAACTTGTTCATGTTCACTCTCATCTGTAGTTCAACGAGTTTCAAATTGAATCTGTTGATACCTAGGTAATTCTACCTGTTTCATTTGAACATCTACATTTGATTTGATGAGTGATGATTCATCAAATATTACATCTTTGTTAATGGTGATCTTGTGGGAAGTATGATCACACAAACTGCACCCCGTAATACCATCACCATATCCAACAAAGATAAGCCTTTTTTATTTTGGATCTAATTTAGAACACTGATGTTTCAGAATTAGAGCATAGGCTTCACAACCAAAAACTTTAAGATTAGAATAATTACAAGGGTGGCCTGTCCATACCTCTTCAAGAATCTTGAACTCTATTGTTGTTGATGGTGATTGATTCACTAGATAACAAGTTTTATATATTGCTTCTTCCCACAGCTCCTGTTGCAAGTTGGCATTACTAAGTTGTAACACCCTGTTTCCCCCAGTTTGTAAAAATAACTGGACTGGCCAAGAACTGTGGCAAACTCATAAATGTGAATATGTGATGTAAATGGAACTTGTGGAAAAGGTCAATAAATGTGAATAACATTATGAATTTATATTGCAGGACTGTTGAGAGGGGATGTGCAGAAAAAGAGACCACGATGGCGATGGAAGGCACCTGGAAAGGTGGTGTTAACTTCCACCGAGAATTAATACCGTATTTGGACTCCACTAGCCCGGAGAACCTAAAGTGGCTCGCTGGCCCTGAATTAAATGTCTCACAGGCTGGTAGGTAGATGGTTTAATGAGGGATGGGAGGTGAACCTCCCATCCGTAGAGCTGTTAGGCTTGATCATCGCGAGGGTAATCGCGCCACATGAAACCTCGCAAGAGGATAAGGCATGGGGTAGAAGCGATTGGGGGCAGACGCGAGGGGAGAACTCTGGCAATACGCAGAGTGAGTGATAGTAGAGAGGAAGGAGAGTAACCTTCGCTCCTGGTCACTGGTGGACAGAGACACAGTCTCACAGCATCGTGGTCTCAGCTCAGGGGTGGCTAGTGGTAAATCCGCTGGGAGTTGCTAAGCCTACGGTTGGGTGGAAACGAGCACCCCTCTCAGCAGTTGCATAACCCCTGGTGTTATTTCTGATAAGTGTTTTGCCTTTGGCATCTTGAAATATATGTATATGTTCATTCTGATGATTATGACCATAAGCTGTGAAACTGTGAATGATTTCATTATAAGAATGTCTGTATGGTATTTTGATCAGTACTAGTAGTTGTATATTTGTATGGACGGAATATGTATGGCTTATGTCCTCATGAATTTTTATTTACATGCATACTGATCTAACTCAGACTTCACGTCTGGGTCTCAGGAGGACGACCTCCTTACCTACCTCAGGTAGTATCCTGAGTGAATCTCCCCATAGAGATACCCTCCTTGAAAAGAACATCAAAAACCTGGAAGGAGGACATGAGGGTACAAGGCCCTAAGAAATCCCTGATAGTAACGAATCGATGGATGAGATTTCATCAAGAAATTTGTGGTCACTTATGACCGTTAGATTTGGTAAAAGGAAGCTGGAAAGTTAAGTGCCTTAATCCTGATAGGTATTGATCGACGGACGAGGATCCATCGGGAAATCTACGGTCACACACGACCGTTAGATTAGTAGGAGAAAGTAGGGAGTTAAATTCCTTACCACTTTGTTTTCCTGTATCTTCGTGGGTAGTGAAGAGTTTAGGACCGTGGATCCCCAAAGTCCATGAGAGTATCTGGGTTGTGGATCTTTCCACGTTTAGGAAGTCATGGGAGAGCCCACAAGTTAGGAATCTGTCTGTGCCGTTAGATTTTGGCTGAAAAACCCGATAGCCGTTGGATTTGTCAGAAGATACCCGAGGGTTAACACCCCATTGGATCAGGACTTTCCAATGTGGAAACCCCAAAATAGATTTGAGCCGTCCGATTGACGAAGGCCACGTGTCACGAGATCTCCCATTTCGAGAGATCAAGAATCGCAGAATTGAGATTCCCATTGACAAGAGTTCAGGATTTTCCAATGTGGAAACCCCGTGATAGATTTGAGTCGTCCGATTGACGGAGGCCACGTGTCATGATACCTCCCATTTCTGGAAATCAGGAATCACGGAGTCGGGATTCCTATTGACAAGAATTTGGGATTTTCCAATGTGGAAACCTCAGGATAGATTTGAGTCGTCTGATTGATGGAGGCCACGTGTCGCAAGATATCCCATTTTGGGAAATCGAGAATCGCGAGATCGAGAGTCCTGGTGACAAGGGATCAAGACTTTCCTGGGTGGAAATCTTGGAGCAGTTGTGGACCATCTGATTTAAGGAGGTGACGTGTCGAGAGATTACCCATTTCGGGAAATTGGGGATTCGGGAATTCTGTTGACAAAAACCCAGGCTCTTGCCTTGAAAAATCCTGACCCATACTGATGAGACGATAGCAGGTGGCTAAGTCCCGATGGACGGATGAGATTCCTTTGGGAGATCTCAGGGGTTGTAACGACCGTCAGATGTGAGGAAGAGATGTGAGTTTTACGCTGGAGCGCGAATGCGCATTAGGGTAAGTAGCAAGCAGAACTGGATGGCCAGAGTCCACCCACCCAGATCTACGGTTGAGGATGCATTCTGGAGCCCCCTTTCCATTCTGCCTTTAATGGGGGGGGTGGGGGTGTTCATAATGGATGCACAACTCTCGAATAGTCAATATTAATCCATAATGATCAACAACGCTGAGGTGGATTCCAGATCCCCCTTGCTATTCTGCCTTTAATCGGGGGGGGTTCGGAATAGTGTGGCATGAAGTGGGGCCCCCTCCTGTCCTGTCGACTATCGTGTCGCACTTTCCCCTCTGTCACCTACACTCCACTTAACTGTGTGACGGGGCCTATTCTCATTGGTTGTTCTCTAGCCCTGTCAGGGTTCGACGGTTGCAAAGACGAACGATTTGACATTACCGTAGTGCCGAGACATGAAATTAAAAAGACATTGTGTTTATTTGAACTGTGAACGTGACCCACGTTCACCTGGGAACAGAGAGAGAAAGAAGGATCCAACTTACGCTGGTCCTCCATGGATATTTAGGGGTTCTGATTCGGCAGAGGACCAAAAAAATCTGATTTAGGTAGTGGGTATGTGACAAAGTGGTATCAGAGCATGGTTAAAACACTCGGTCTGATTGGACTCATGCACGAGTTGTGCATAAGCTCCGTTCAAAGCAATCCTATGAGGAGTAATCCCCTATTTAACTCTCTTGTCCAGGATTAAAAACTTAATAACAAGAACCTGACTGTGCATGCATGTGAAAGAGTTATAAATTCATGCGCATATTATAAAATGTATTTAACTCTTGACTAATAACCATCATTTGTATTTTCACCCAAGCGGACAATCAGCCACGGGAATTTATAGATGCAAAGAATGGTGACACCCCAAGAGATGGGAGAAGGCTCCTGCAATAGAGACGAAGAGTCTAACGAAAGAAGAGCAATGGGAACCCCTCCAAATCTAGCCGAGACTGTGAGGAGTCTTATGGTTGAATTGCAAAGTTGCAAGGCCGACAATGAAAGGATGATGAAAGAACAAGAAAAGCAAACTGAAATTAATGCAGTTTTACTGCATAGCTTATCCGACCTACAATGAAAAATGCAGCATGAACCTGAGATATAGAAACATGGTCATATCAGTGGCCATACTGAGAGGAGCACCTCAAGAAAGGTCCACCCCAGAGGTAAAGGACCAGTACCGAACGATTCCACTGAGAAGGAAGCTGGCGATTCAGAAGGATCTTGCAGTAGAAGGACCAGTTCCTATTCTCAAAGAAAACAGAAGAAAGAAAAGACTTCCAAGGGTCATAGATTTGAAGAATTTAGAAATGCCAAACCTCCCTGCTTCGACGATGAGATAAAGAAGGGAGAGGAAGCCGAGGCCTGGCTACTTGGACTGAAGAAATATTTCAGAGTCCATGATTTTTTATAGAATTTGAGGGCCCGAGTGGCCACTTTCAATCTGAACGGAAAGGCTTCCATCTGGTGGGAGGATCTTAAGAATATGAAAGGGGTCCGTGAGGAGGACCTGTCTTGGAAATAGTTTGAAAATTACTTCCGGAAGAAGTATTTGTCGGAAAGGTATTTCGATGAGAAGGCTAAAGAGTTTTATGAACTCAAACTGGGACAACTCACTATAGAGAAATATGTCAACAAATTCCTCGACTTATTGAGATATGTACCCTACATCAAAGGAAAGAATGCGAAGGCACAACGCTTCATCAGTGGGCTACCCAAGGAATACCGGAACCGAATCGAATTCGACAAGCCAAAGACCTTAGAAGACACTATTCGAAAAGCAACATATTGTCATGAACAATATGGACATCGGGCAGAGTCTCATGGAGACTGGAAACAGAAAAGTGGTTCGAGATTTTAGAAAAAGGGGACCAAACCCTCAGGATTTAATAACTACAAGAAGAACCCCAGAATGAACTTTCCAGCTCGGAGTGTACTCCAACAGAACTTTCCCTCGGTGGATGGAAGTAAAACTTCTGGACCTATACCAGTGAAGACAAATAACCCAAAGAAAGAACCTCTGAAATGTTGGGGTTGCAGAGAAGAACATCTCCTGAGAGACCGTCCACACCGACAACAAAATAGTTGGAAAGTTTATAACATTCAGGAAGCTCCCACAGTCAATGATGTGGCAAGGAGTGTGCCACAAATTTATGCAGCCTTGGATAATAACCAAGCTGACCACCAAGCTTCAATGGTGGAAATAGAAGGTATGATTTTCAACCATCTGGTGTTTGCTTTGATTGACCCTGGTTCAAATTTGAGTTATATAGCCCCTAAAGCTATTCATAAGTGTAAGCTATAGCCATGAAAGAAAACTAAGCCATGGTTGGTACAATTATCCATTGGCACCAAAAGAAAGGTAGTAGAGGTCATACCAGCCTGCCAACTAAGGTTGGGTGAATTCCCCACCCAAGCAACCCTTAATGTATTACCCCTAGGATCATACGATCTGTTGATTGGTATGGACTGGCTGGCTGCCTATAAAGCCAAACTAGACTATTACCATAAAACCTTAGAATGTGTGAGAAAATAAGGAAAAAGGATAACCCTTCAAGGGATCCGAAAACCGGTCTCGGTGAGGTAAATATCAGCCTTTCAAATGAGAAAGTATTTCCAAAAGGGATGTCCCCTATATGCAATACAGGTGTTGAAAACAATCAAAGGTGCTAAACCAAGCCTTGATGATCACCCTATCCTGAGAGAATACATAGATGTGTTTTCGGAAGAGGTACCAGGTCTGCCTCCGAGAAGAGACATTGACTTCTCGATAGAGCTCGCACCAAGAGCGGTGCCGGTGTCTAGGACACCCTACCGGATGAGCACACCTGAGTTAGTGGAACTCAAATTACAATTGAAAGAAATGATGGATAAGGGTTATATTCGACCCAGCATGTCCCCATGGGGAGCAACGGTCCTGTTTGTGAAAAAGAAGGATGGCAGCCTTAGATTGTGTATAGATTATAGACAACTCAATAAAGTAACCATAAATAACAAGTACCCCTCGCCCAGGATCGATGATCTATTCGATCATCTGGGGGGTGCGTCTATTTTATGAAATATTGACTTGAGGTCGGGATACCATCAAGTCTGAATCAAGGGTGAAGACATCCATAAACCGCTTTCCGGACACGGTATGATCACTATGAGTTTTTGGTAGTACCATTTGGGTTAACCAATGCCCCTGCCACTTTCATGTGCTTAATGAACAATGTACTTAGTAAATTTTTAGATAAAATTGTACTAGTTTTCATTGATGACATATTAATCTACTCTACGAATAGAGAAGAACATGAAGGGCATCTTAGACTTGTGCTGCAAGTTCTAAGAGAGCATCAACTCTATGCTAAATTCAACAAATGTGACTTCTTTCAGAAGAAAATACATTACTTGGGACATGTTCTGTCTGAGGAAGGGGTAGCAGTATATTCTTATAAGATCAGGTCTATCATGGAATGGTCTACCCCAAAGGATGTCTCAGACATCAGATCCTTTATGGGATTGGCGGGATACTATAGGAGATTTATAAAAGGATTCTCCAAGATTGGTTTTCCAATCACTGCCCTCTAGAAGAAGGGGACAAAATTCCTGTGGACACAACAATGTGAAGAAATATTTGAAACCTTGAAACATCTGCTAACCCATGCACCTGTGTGCACAAATGCCTTTAAGGAAGGGCTCAGAGGAGTCCTTATGTAGAAAGGAAGTGTGATCTGCTATGAATCCCGAAAATTGAATGAACATGAAGTCAACTATATGAATCATGATCTAGAACTGGTTGCCATAGTGCATGCCTTGAAAATGTGGAGGCATTACCTCTTGGGAAGAAAATTTTTACTTATGATAGATCACTTTGGATTGTGATATTTGTTTGACCAACCAAAGCTCAATGCTAGACAAGCTAGATGGATGGCCCTCCTTAGCGAATTTGATTTTGAAATCAAATACATCAAAGGGAAGGAAAATAGGGTGGTCGATGCCCTTAGCAGGAGCATGAGAACGATTCACCTGGCATCAGTGAGTACCTGTGAGACAGATGTCAAGAACAGAGTCAGAAATGCATAGGAGACAGATTCCTTCGTTCATATGGTGACCCTGTACCTATAGCAAGAACCCTCTGGAGTAAAATATGAAGGCTACCAGATGACCAAAGGAGGTCTGCTCACCTACAGAGATAGAATTTACATTCCAAATCGTGACGACTTAAAGAGGTTCATCATGGATGAACTACATAAAAGACCATACACTAGTCACGCAGGATACCAGAAAATGATCACTGCCACCCGGAAACAATTTTATTGGCCTGGATTGAAGAAAGACATAGCCAAATATTTGGCCCAATGCATAGAGTGCCAACAGGTTAAAGTAGAACATTGACACCCAACAGGATTATTACACCCTTTACCCATCCTAGAATGGAAATGGGAAACCATTTCCATCAATTTTATCATTGGATTACCAACTTCAACCAAACAGAATGATGCCATTATGGTGGTGGTGGATAAGTTGAGCAAGTCTGCTCATTTCATCCTCATTAAATCAACCTGCAAGGTGATAGATATCACCCAGATATTCATGAAAGAGGTATTCCGACTGCACGGTATGCTGAGAGAGATAATATCTGACAGAGACACAAAATTTACTTCCAAATTTTGGAAATCACTGATGGCTGGATTGGAGACCAAATTGTTATTCAACACCGCCTATAACCCTCAAACCGACGGACAGACAGAAAGAGTGAACCAAATATTAGAAGATATGTTAAGGATGGATGTAATTCATCAACCCAGGAAATGGGAAGACTACCTGCCACTGATAGAATTCGCCTACAACAACGGCTACCAAGCATCCTTAAAGATGAGTCTCTTCGAGGTCCTCTATGGTAGGCCGTGTAATACTCTGATCAGCTGGAGTAATCCTGTAAATAGGATTTCTTTTGGACCCGACATGCTGAGAGAAATGGAACAACAAGTGACTCAGATAAAACAAAATCTGAAGATCTCTCACAACCGACATAAAAGTTATGCTGATCAAAAGAGAACTCCAAGAGAGTTCAAAACAGGAGACCATGTATATCTCAAAATTAAGCCTAGAAGGAGTTCCCTGAAAATGGGAGCTTGTGCCAAGTTGGCACCCCAGTATTGTGGACCCTTTGAGGTTCTATATAGAGTGGGACCTATAGCCTATTGGCTAGCACTTCCTCCCATAGTAAAAGCACATAATGTTTTCCATGTTTCATTACTGAAGAAATATGTACATGATGCTAATCATATAATTGACTGGTCTACGATCCAGGTGGAACCAGAGGGAGAATTTATACCAGATCCCCAATACATATTGGACAGAAAGGAAACCCTACTCTGGAACCGAACCGTTGCACAGGTAAAGGTGCAATGGAGACATTTTGGACTAGATGAGGCTACATGGGAAATGGAGGATGCCATAAGATAGGCATATCCGATTTTGTTTACTTCTATACATGCAATTCATGTTAATAGATGAGAACATCAAGGGCGATGTTCCCTTTTAAGGGGGAGGGAATTGTAACACCCTATTTCCCCCAGTTTGTAAAAATAACTAGACTGGCCAAGAATTGTGGCAAACTCATAAATGTGAATATGTGATGTAAATGGACCTTGTGGAAAAGGTCAATAAATGTGAATAACATTATGAATTTATATTGCAAGACTTCTAAGAGGGGATGTGCAGAAAAAGAGACCATGATGGCAGTGGAAGGCACCAGGAAAGGTGGCATTAACTTTCACTGAGAATTAATACCGTATTTGGACTCCACTGGCCCGGAGAACCAAAAGCGTCTCGCTGGCCCTGAATTAAATGTCTCGCAGGCTGGTAGGTAGATGGTTTAATGAGTGATGGGAGATGAACCTCCCATCCGTAGAGCTATCAGGCCTGATCAACGTGAGGGTAATTGTGCCACACGCAACCTCACAAGAGGATAAGGCATGGGGTAGAAGCGATTGGGGGCAGACGCGAGGGGAGAACTTTGGCAATACACAGAGTGAGTGATAGCAGAGAGGAAGGAGAGTAACCTTCACTCCTAGTCACTGGCGGACAAAGACGCAGTCTCATAGCATTGTGGTCTCATATCGGTGGTGGCTAGTGGTAAATCCGTTGGGAGTCACTAAGCCTACAGTTGGGCGGAAATGAGAACCCCTCTCAGCAGTTGCATAACCCCTGGTGTTATTTCTGATAAGTGTTTTGCCTTTGGCATCTTGAAATATATGTATATGTTCATTCTGATGATTATGCCCATAAGCTGTGAAA